>CM047393.1:27660726-28264655 GCA_026123125.1 Chironomus striatipennis
TCAATGCACCCACTGGCTAATTTAAAGACAAATTTTACAAACGACCCCTCATCATTTTCAATCTATTCGAATTTCATGATGCAAATGATGCTAATATTTAGCATTATGTGTATATGTGGTTGTGTATGTTTGTAAGGGTGGCAATTCATTTAGCGAATCTCAACAGAATGCTTTTTCATTAAAATTTCAATAAAGTTTTTTCTTTCCTCTCAACAATAACTAGAAAAATAAAAAAATCTCAACAAAGCTCATATGCATTTATGCAAAATAGTTTGACCACCATAGAGCGAACCATACTTTTCATTAACATGCGAGGATTTTCTATGCATGCATGTTTTTTCCTCCTGAATATTTTTTCTTTCCATTCAGCTCTCTTTTTTTTGTAGTGAAAAAATTATGCATTCAGGCGTTTATAGTGTTTTAACTATGAATCCCTCATTTCATTTGCATTTTTGTGATGAGATTTAAGTGAAAGAATGTTCTGCAATTCACATTTTGTCATTAGATTCTGATGAGATTGAGATTTTTTTTAAAGCTTGATCGTTTGATTTTTTTTAAAAGAATCGGTCAATTAAGGGTTTATCGGCCAGTCATTAATTATATCAGTGTTTCTCAAACTGCGAGGCATGTGAGCGCGACATTTAATATGCATATAATGATACCACAGAGTCTCCATTTGAAGTAAATAAAATCAACTTACAACAGGTAGCGACCAACTAGCAAAAGGCAACCAGTTACCATATCTGGTTTCAAACTTGATTTGCCCCTAAATATACTCTAAATTCTGGTTAGAATTAACTCGTTAGAGGTCGTTCACTTAGTCCGTTAGTTTTTTAGGGGGTACGAGGTATCTGAAAAGATGTTTCGTTTAAATTTAAAGTTTCCTGCTAAGAAGTGGACAGATCAAAAAGTAGAACAGCTTTAAATATATTTTTTTTTCAAAATTCTAGGTGCGTGTTTCTAGGGTTTGACCCTGGGGTATGTAAAATACTCTAGAAATCCAATCTAGACATTCAGAATTTTAATTTTGAATTTTTTTTTCAAAGCAGCGCGTATGTCCTGCTGAAAAGCGAGCATATTAATCATCACATTCATGTTCCATTTTTTATTTCAAATTTAAATCATTTACGCAGATTTATTTTTTAAAAAAAAATTATTACTGGCTATATAAAAACTAGGTTATGGAATAATACTTCCGTTCATAAAACAATAATCTCCAATTGAAAGCATTCAGCTGTAAAAATCCCACAGTTTTCATGAACAACAGATTGGAATCATGTTTTCTAGTTTCATCCTCTCTTTATTCTATTATCGTGAGTTAATCTCTGGTTAGTAAACTATATATTGAAAACTTTTTTATTCCATTCAGTTGCGTACATTCCAAAGAAAAAAAATTATAATAACGCTGTAAACCAGCCATTCACTCATCCAGCTGTAGTGCATTGATAACGATAAGTAATTAAAAAAGATTGTAAGCAATCCTGCTGATGACATGAATAAATTAATTATTGCAGAGTAAAATTTTAAAAAATCCTCTCAGTAATTGACACTTCATTTCAATGAACATTCAGCTGATCTCCCACTAATGACAAGCCATTATTGTTCATGTTATTTACAAAAAAATATCGATTTGTCGAGTAAATATTGGAAGCTGTGATTCAATTTTATGATAATATGAAATGATTGGAAGGATGGGAGATGTAGTGATATCCATAATTTGCACTGCCAAACAAACATCCAACCAGACTAGATTCAAAAATTCAATCGCATAGGCAATAACATTAATCTTATTATTATTATTATTATCGCTATAATCTGCTACAGTTCCTCCCTTTTCATATCATTTTATGTATCTTATTTTCTCTATCTCTATAGATTCAAAGTATGCATGTAGCTTCAAAATCTTCATTCATTAGTATCAAGAGAAAATTTCCTTTTATAAAAGTTTAAATTTTTTTTTCATCATCGTCTTCTTCTTGTTCCTTTTTTTGCTTTTCAAACCGCGAATATTTTCTGTCGTTTCTATTTGAAAGCGAAAATTTAAATTTTTTAATAAAACTCGTAATCCTCTTATGGCATGGCACACCAACATCAACAACAGTATTTTCTACAAGATTATTTGAAAAATTATTTTTTCTTTAATATTCATTTTGGGAGAAATGACATCAACAAACTAAGTAGTATAATTTTGTTGTGCTGTGTGATTTGAAGGAGAGTTCATGATCTTTAAGTTTAGTTTTTATTATTTCAATTTTATTATTAGTTTGCTTTTATTAAGGTTTTGGGATGAAGCTAAAGAAATTTTAATCTTAATTTTTATTAATTTAGTGAACGTCATGGGGAGCCGTTCAGTTATGTCGTCCATCAAAAACTTGAAGTTTTAGACCTCCCTCTGTCACAAAATCTTCAAACAAAAAAACTTCATTGTTTAAAACTGTCACACAGCCTCAGGCTCCCTCCCATCATAAGTGGCCAACTCCTAAGGGGTCGTCCGTAATATTCGTAGTGCTTGACCTTACTAGTCTTAACAAATTTTATATGGAGTGTAACGTAAAACAAAATCGTAGACCCCTCTTCCCTCCCTATGAGTTACGAACTTTAAGAACCACCTCTAAGGGGTCGATCATAAATGACTTCCGAAATTAACGGTATAAGAAATTCTATTGTTTTTGACCTCATTTATGAATGACCCCTAAGGTTTTGAATTATTTTGTATTTTAAAGCATTGGTGATCAACCTTTTTTGTGCTGCGGCACATCTTTTGAGTAAGTCATGACCAAAACCGCACGTGGAACACGGCTCATTGTTTTTTCGAGAAAAATTCGCCACACTAGTGTGCCGCGGCACACCGGTTGGCCATCACTGTTTTTAAGCATTGTAATCCAGCAGAAAATTCCTATCAATTATTTTTTTTTTATAAAAATTCTTCAATTTTATTTCAGAAAATAACCACGTCGAAGTGAGGTACACTTCTGTCAAAAAATACTAAAAACTTTGGCTCAATAAATATCCATAGAACTTTTTGGAAGCGCATCCACCTCCTACTTGTCTATTGCTAAAAATATTAAATATTCAAAAATGTTCAAAGAAAAAAAAATGATGCTAAAGAAAAATCGACATTAAAGTGAAGAAGCAGAACACTCATGTTTTTTGGTGAATCTCATAAGAGCAGCTAGGAACAAGAAATGAGAAGAGAGAAAACATTTTCAGATAAAGAAGCCAAAAAAAGGAAAAAAAAGTTCTTAATGAAATTTAAATTCCAAAGGATTAGTGAAGTGCGTGAAAATGAAAAATGGAAGTAGAAAAGGCAAAGTTTGTGGTTTAAAGATTTTTCTTTACTTTTGAACATTTTTTCATTATTTCAAAGAGCTCTACTGAATATTTTTACTCTACCTCGGCATTTTCTATTCATTTCATTTTAGCCTTCATCTAATTCCGCAATGTGGTGCCTTTTTCAAGCATAAAAGCTGTGCAAAAGATTTTTTATAGTTTTTTCCTTTCTTTTCATTCATTTAACGGCAGTAAGCAGTAAAATTCTTTATCTTTCTTTGCATTTCACATTTTCTATTCATTTCTGTTGTTGATTACATCAAAATGCATTTCATTAACTAAATTTCTTCTTTTTTTTATTCATTTGCTTCCTTTCATTTACTTGCTGTGTACTGATGTGTGCTGATGCAATTCGCGAATGAATTATTCATGATTTAAGAAGGAAGCACAAAAATAAATTCATTTTTTTCGATGCTAGGTTATAATGCCAGAAAATATAAGGCCAGACGCATTTTTAAAATATAAATCCAGAACATAAGGCCAGATATAATTGTATGTGGCCTTATATTTTGCAAGTGTAAAACATAAGTCCACATACATTTGCTTCTGGACTTATATTTTTTTAGTGTAAATATAAGTCCAGTAACATTTATATGTGGACTTATATTTACACAGTGTAACTTAATTCCAGAAAACTTAAATTTTTTGGACTTATTTAATTTTTTTGCAATTGAATATTTTCTTGGATTTTTCAATGAACATTTTTTTTATCTACCCAAATGAAAAAAAAAATGAAATTTTTGTAAAATGATAGTCGAAAAATAATTTTTGAAACTTTAATAGAAAATTTCGTTCTTCAATCCTGTTATATAAAATTATATTCATCAAGAAATTAATTTGAAAATTAAAAATTTTAAAATTTTTAGTTTTTTTCCGCGGCTTATAAAAACTTACTTCCAGTAAAGCTAGGACAATAATATTTTCATAGTAAATACCAGCATATAAGACCTTAAATACACTTTTTATTTAAAATTCTTTAGAACGCACCAATAGAAAACTTTCCCAAGTTTCTTAGTTTTTCGCATATTTTTTTTCATTTTCCTTTTAAAATTTTAAAAAATCTGAAACTGAGATTGTTTACCTTTTTACTTGCTTCTTATTTTTTTTTTTTTGGAATTTCTAGAAATTACATTCTAACAAATTCCTTTAAAATGAACTCATTCATAAAAATAATAAAACAAACATAACAGGTAGAAAATAAACAATCTCACTTTCGGAATTTTCAAATTTTCGAAAAACAGCAACCTTAATTTTATAAATTTGAACTAAAATAAAAAATGATCATTTTCAAAGATTTATTTTAAAAAATATTGAAAATTTTTACTTTATAAATCAATTTTTTGTGTACCTGAATGGTCACTAAAATGGCAGTAACTCAGCCACAATTTAATAGATTGAAAAAATCTTTGCAGATTAGAATTGAAAATAGTAAAAGTTAATTTTTGGTCTACCTGCTCAATACAATACCAAAAACGAATTTGGTGTCAAAAAGTGTCACAAAAAATACTATAAAAATGATGCCATGCTGATCAGGTGTTGAAAGAAACTAAATTGTGGTAGCAAAAGTGTCTTTAAACATACTAAATTTCAGCTCGAAATTCAAATTTTATCTTAAAAAAGCCATTTCAGTCTAAATTTGGTAAGAGAAATTTAAAAAATACAGAACGAAAAATAAAAAATAAGGAAAATTTTCAATTGCAAAAAAATAAAATAAGTCCAGAGTTTTTAGATTTTCTGGAATTAAATTACACTGTTTAAATATAAGTCCACACATAAATGCTCCTGGACTTATATTTACACTAAACAAATATTAGTCCAGAAGCAAATGTATGTGGACTTATGTTTTACACTTGCAAAATATAAGGCCACATACAATTATATCTGGCATTATGTTCTGGATTTATATTTTGTTTGAGTATGAATTTTGTATCTGGCCTTATATTTTCTGGCATTATAACCCAGCATCATTTTTTTCTGGTTCCTTTTCTAGATTAAACAAACCATTGACAGATCATATGAATATGATATCCGCGTAGCTTTAATCAGAATTGCAAAATTCTTAGTTTTTCTATTTTCCAGCTCATTTTCAGTTTCTGTCAATTGCATTCAATAAAATCCATGAAAAATTTTTGATTCAAATTTCTTAGCTGCTTACTTTACTAGAATCCATAGAAACATGATAATTGCATCCAAGATTAAGGATTAAGTACTCATTCCACAATTTCATTGAAAATTCTTATTCTTCCTTTTTCATGTAAATTTCAATTGATTATGCTGCTCATTTTCATGTGATGATGCGATGTGTGAAGATATTCAAATGCGATATCACTTTCATCTTTTCTTCCTCATCCACATCTTGCTCCTTGCTCCTTTTAATCCTATTCACACATTTCCAGTTTACTTTCATGTAAATTTTTCCTTTATTCTCATTTATTTCGCACATTAAGTGACGATATCATCTCAAAAATTGCTATTTAAGATGATGTGACAATTTTTTCAGCTATCATCTTGATTACATGTTCATGCACACATGGCATACGATGCTTATTAATTTAATTTTTATAGCTGACAATTTTGTAATAGAAACAATTAGCAAGTGCTTTTTATTAATTTTTATTCATCCAGGAACAAGAATTGTTTGTTACATAACAATAATTAAAATAGGGTGGCACACTTCCTATATGCTTGAGTCCTTTTCGAATTTTATTGTGTCACTGAGACTTTATTACCGCTCTTAACATTTAATCCTGATTTTCGCACGTGACCCGCAAAATGTTCAAGAGTTCAATCGCATTTTAAAATAAAATAAATAAACCGCAAAAATGCACAAATAAAAAGGGAAACGAAGTGGATTTTTGAACATTTGTGACACTTGAAAATTTTTTTACAGCTTCACGTGCAAAAGAGTGTTTTTCTTACCCAAGTAGGTAGCGGAAAAATAGGAACAAATGTGTGCATTTATGGGAATAATATTCTGGAAATTTTTTTTAATGATTAAATTTTTAGTTATATTCAAGGATTGAGGATGATTCTTCAAGAAATTCAACGATCCGCTGCCCTTAATTCAGTATAAAATTTGCACTCAATTTACAAGTTATAAAAAGTAAAATATTACTAAATCCACTTAAAATGTTAACAAGCATGCATTTTTAAAATGAAGCTAGCTCTAAAAAAAATCACATAAATGTTTCATGTAAAGTAAACCTTAACGAGATTTTTTTTCCTGCATCTCATTAATTTTTTTTTCCTCGTAAAGCTTTTGTCACCAAATTTAAAAAGATTAGCAAAAATCTCGCTGTGCATGCTATTCATCTTCTTTTCAGATAAAAATAATTGTATTAAAATAATTTACATAAAACGTTAATGAATTCTGCATGCTCTTATTGTATGTATGTAAGCTTGAGTTTATTCCAACCCCATGACCCCTTTTAAGAATGCTGCTTAAATATATGTAAATGAATGCATTGTGCACTTAACAACATTTTATGTCAGTGCTTTATATTTACTAAGCATTTCATTTTTGTCGTGCCAGATTTTTTGTCACCCCTCATCCCATCCCCCCACCTCACCCTTTGCCTTTAAATTCATTTGAGCAAAGCATTTTCTACATTCGAAAATTTATCTGTACAATTTTCATGCGACAGAAAAGAAGAAAAAGACGGAAATGTAGAATGAGTGAATGGCTTTGTTTGCCATAACAGAAATATATAAAAATTTACAATCGTAATGTAGAATGAGGTATAGGAAGAAAGAGATAAAGCTTATTTTTATGATCCTTTTTCTTTTTTTTTCAAACATAATTTTAACTCTTTTATCACACAATAAAATTTATTTATTTTCACATGATGTAGCCTTAAGAATTCAAGTCAATAAAAAATGAAAAGCTTATGTGAAAATTTATGAAAATATTATGGATACTCAGTGTGTAATTTTGTGCATGAAAATGTTGAAATAAATATAAAAATCAAAATGTCATGTGAATTTTGAACGTGACAGAAATGAAAATAAGACTGATGGAAGAAGAGAGCGGAAATAAAATCTTATCAAGTTAAACATGCATTCAGTTAATGTTACTTGTGTTGAGTTTTCTAGGTTGCGAAGCTACCCAAGTTACTTCGTATAGTTCGTAACACTAAAACTGATCCCTCGCTTCCTCGTTGTTGTCAAATTTTGTGTGGGATTCTAAAAAAAACTCTACATGGAGTGTAACCAAATCTCAGATCTCTTCCCTCTCTCTAAGCTCGTTACAAAACAGTCAAAATTCATTTTTCTTAGTTCTCTGAAAGAGATGAATAAAATAAATAATTATATTAGAATTAATAATCTTAATAACAATAACTTTATAAATAATGTAGTCAGATATTATAATAATCAATAAAGCCAAAATGGCGCTAAATTGAAAAAAAAAAGTTACAAATTTTACGAACAATTCTCTTCAATCAATGAAGTATGTATTATCTATAATAAAATGATGAGTATTCAATGCAGAAAAATAAAGTATTAATTATTAACTAGTAAAAATGTCTGCATTAATGCGGTACAGAAGCGCATTTTCCTATTGTAGAAACTTCATCTTATACAAAATGAAAATTCTTCCCTCCCCAAAAATACTGAACACCTTTATCTTTTCAATATATTCAAGAACAGTCACTAAACCCTTAGTAAAATTTTTGAAAAAAAAACCCAAGACCCCTCGAGCTAAAATAAAGTTGCAATAGTTTTTTTTTTTTTGAAAAAAACCCCGCAATTCCACTATCAAATCGAGGATGATCATGCAATACTTCCTTTCTCTGTTATCTCGTATACAAGCGTTTGTTCATCAACAAAATGAATTTACTCCACATAATATAAATAATGTTCATAAATAATGGCCAAGACCGATTTACTTTTGGTAAACAAAATGAAGCTATTTAAACTTGAAGAGCATCAGTTGCTGCTTGTTCGTTGATCATTCAAGTTGCTTTTTATATTTCTTAAAATTGAATAAAATATTTATTGGACACAAAATGAATGAGTTGATAAGTAGTGAAAAAGAAAATTTTAAAAACATTCAGAATTTTTCAACCAAAAAAGGGTTAATTAAGGATAGGAAAAAAGTTCAAGAATTAGAGAGTAAGTTTGTGTACATTCTGGTCAATTAATGGCTTCATTAATAAAATAAAAAAAAAAATATTTTTATTTGTAAAGATTTTAAATCGTTGAATGGATTGTTGCTTAAACTTGGCGATAAGTTGAACTTCTTAAGACAACCAAAAGGAATTTCCACAAAAGCTATCCATTCTGGACAAGATCCTAATCAATGGAATTCACGGTAATTTTTAAAAAAATAATTCAAATTTAATCTCAATTAATAAAATTTCTAAATTAGTGCTGTCATGCCACCCATTGTGACTTCCACTACATACTCTCAAATGGGACCAGGTGAACATTATGGATATCAATACAGCACATACAAAAATCCAACAAGAAATTCATTGGAACAATGTTTGGCGTCTCTTGATAATGCAAAATATGCCATTGCATTTTGTGCTGGTGGAAGTGCATTGACATCAATTATGACTTTGTTTGAAATTGGCGATAACATAATTTCAAGTAAGAAATTTTATGCTGGAGATTTTGAGATTTGGAAAGTTTTTGGAAAATTAGGAGTTGAGACTAGATATGTAGACTTTGATAATTTGAAGAACTTGGAAGGTGCACTTGATGAAAATACAAAAATGGTTTGGATTGAATCGCCATCTAATCCATTGCTGAATATTTTGGATATAAAATTGATTGCTGATTTAGTGCACAGCAAATCAAATGCATTCCTTGTTGTTGACAATACCTTTCTAACTCCATACTTTCAACGTCCATTGGAGCTTGGAGCAGATTTAGTTTCTTATTCAGTGAGTAAATTTATTTCTGGTCATTCTGATGTTATTGGCGGTGCAATTACTACAAATAATGAGAAATTGTATGAAAAAATCAAAACATCACAAATGTCTACAGGTGTGGCTGCATCTCCCTTTAATTGCTACTTGATAAATCGTAGCTTAAGAACTTTATCAGTTCGAATGGAGAAACACTTTGAAAATTCTTACATTATTGCAAAATTTTTGGAAATGCACCCAAAAGTAGCTAAAGTCAATCATCCTGCATTAAAATCTCATAAAGGACATAAAATTGCTATCAAACAGTCCTATGGCCATTCGGGAATATTCTCATTTTACTTGCAAGATGATTCTATCGAAAAATCTAGAAAGTTTTTAAGATCGTTAAAGTTGATAATTGTAGGAGAAAGTTTGGGAGGTACTGAAACAATGGCATCACTTCCATGGCTTATGTCGCATGTATCAATGAGTGATGAAGAGAAAATTAAGGTTGGAATTACTGGTGGTTTGATAAGAATTACTGTTGGGCTCGAAGATGTTGAAGATTTATTGGAGGATCTAAAAATTGCTTTGGATGAGATTTGAATGAAATTTAGTTTCAGTAAGGGGCCGTTCACTTAGTACGTTCGCTTTTTAGGGGGGAGGGGGGTCTAAGATTTTGTAACAGATTAAACAAAACAAAAGAATTTTTATACAAAAAGCGTAACAAGGGGGGGAGGGGGGTCTAAAAAGTCATTTTTTGCGTAACGTACTTTGTGAACGGCTCCTAAGTATGTATTAGGATTAAGTTTACTGTTAAATTTTTGCTTTAATAAAAATAATATTATTTTGTAGTTTAATAATTAAATAAATATTTTGGATATTCAAGTCTTTTAAGCTCAACGAGTCATCTGACTTATTTTTTCTTTCAGTCTAGTTTAAAATAAAATAACAACAAAAACTCTTTGAAATAACTTGGAAATAACGAGAAATAATCGCACAAACAAAGTCAACTATCAACAAACTACGTGACAAATAAATTCAAAGTTTGTCTTATTTTTATTTAATTGTCATTATTTCCACAAAAATGACGTAAATCAAATAATCAAAAAATTCACACGATTATTTTTTTTTTTATAAATTAAAAACAGATGTTGAACACAAAATAATCTGCCGCTACCCCACATCATTCACGTTTATGTCATAAAGCGTATAATTAAGTGATAAGAATTTCACAGAAAAAAAAATTGTTTATAAATAATTCCTACGATTGTGATGATTACTATAAAAAATTATTATAGACTGTCTGGATTCATTCAGTATAATTTCAATTGACAAAGAGGTCAGTGATATTTCTGTGTAATTATTTTTTCTTTTAGATTGTTTAAGTTCAATTCTCAATTCAATCATATCTTCAAGCAGGGGCGAAGAAGCCCCTCCCCCCTTTTTTCCCGAAGCTTACACTAGATATTATTGAACGTTTTAGATCCGAACCAAAACAAAGCTTCGAAAACGGCTACGGCTCTGTCTTCAAGTAAATGGGGGGGGGGGGGCTTAAAATTTAATATTTTGGTGGACGTCATGAGTGAACGAGCTTTGCTTTAACGTGACCTGTTTGTAGATTATGACAAAATAATTTAATTATAATCTTACGTAAAATTTAATTTATTGCAAAGGGGCCGTTCATTTAGTGCGTTCGCTTTTACGTATAGGGGGTCTAGGATTATGTAACATATCAAACATAAGGAAAAAATTTTCATACAAAAAGCGTAACGAGGAGGGAGGGGTTTAAAAAGTCGTTTCTTATGCGTAACGTATTAAGCGAACGGCCACATAGTCTCATATTCAAGAATTTGAAATCTTTTAAGTTGCAAAGTAAGCGATGATAATATTTCTCAACAAAATTTGTCGTAAATCGGAGAATCTGATTTGTGCAAATAATAAGAAGGAAGAATGAGAACTTCTCAGTCAATAAAAGAATCTTTTATGTCACAAAATAAAATATATCTGTATTTACATATAATACATCGATAAACGAATATTACAATAAATATATAAAAAAATGATTCAAAATACGTTGGCAGAAATCGTGAGTGAAATTTTATTTTATTTTATTTTTTCTCACCATTTTACTAAATAAAGAATCATAAAGTATCATGTACTTAGCACTCATAACAGCAATGTGTATATTCAACATTAGTTTAAAAACGCTTCACGTTATGAAATATATGTACTTGTGAGGTATTTAAACGTAAGGAGATTAAGTGAAGAGGATTTGCTTGATGCATGGTAAATTTTATGAGCTTAAAAAGCAATTGTGAGAGATTGAGCAAGGAAGGGAAGGTTGAAAATATTTTGACGTTGTATGATGTTGCATGAACTGCATAAAATTTCAACAGCATAGTGGGTTGTTGATGATGATGATTATTATGATTATGATGAATTTCTTTGCTGTTTTTCCTAATAAATCCCTAGAATGTATGAGGTTATGTTAGTGAATGCAATGAAGAGTGAGACTGGATATTCTAAAAATTCTTAATAGCTCATTTTTCAATTTTATTTTAGGTTCATATTATCAGCAACATCGTCACCATCAACATTGATTTAAGTCTGCAAAACTGATACGAATGAATAGCAACAGAAGCAGTCATTATGATGCGAGAAGCATGAAGGAATATTAATAGAGCAACATCAGCATCAGTATCAGCATGAGTATGAGAGAATATATGGATAGAGTTGAATACAGCTTTAGATAAGAGAGATGAAAATATTGGAAAAATCAACAGACATACATAAAAAATGTGAAGGAATTAATGTCAACAGAAAATACACGAGAACATACATCCACAAATATACACAAAGGCATAATGTTCTTAACGTGACTCATTATAATAGATAACATTTTAAGCATCATGTACTTGTGCATAATAAAGTATTCATCGCATATATACACAGCATACATATATTCAGCATTCACAAAAAGCTCCTACATCATTTCACGGGATTTTATGAATATTCATGTGACATGTCATTAGCGGAACTCAAAAACCAATTTTTAAGGCTTTTAATGAATTTTTCTTTTCCATGAAATTTACGATGACTAAAATTTTTGTAAACAACTCCAATGTCTTAAAGCTGTTTTTCTTAATTAAAGGAGACTTCCAAAATGATAAACAAGAAGTTGTCATGACAAGCTAGTCATTGACAACTCAATTTACCAATCAGGCAGAAAAAGAAGCAAAACATGATGTAACAACACGTAGCACAACATCATTTATGTATTAAATATAATGGATTTATTTTGAGGTCGATCTATTGATTTCCATATAAAGGCGGACTGACTTTCCCACAAAATATTCAGAACTTCTGTTGCTGCTTAAAAGTTTCAAATTTCAAAGTAGAAATGTGAAATGTTTTGATGCTTTTTCATTTTCCATGAATTATTGATGCTTTTCCTCCTTTATTCATCCCCACAACAACATTTTTTTTGTGCTGACTATTTATTCTGAAAATTCAAACTCGATACTCTATTTCTAGGTATACATACATACAAACAGCCTATTCAATATTTGCTTAGTAAACCATTCAAAAAATGTGAGACATTATCCACCTTCTTTTACTTACTTATGTCCATACCAGAAAGAAAATATTGGAGTAGCTGTAGATGTAATGATATCATGCTGGCTGTTGTATGCATCACTTGAGATGAACGAAGAAGAACGAGGGGTGAAATTGCTAAATAATTTAATTTTGGTGCCATTCTTTTGCATCATAAATTTGAGTCTGTACAGTACAGCAGTAGTTACGGCAGCAGAAAGGGAGGTAAATGTGGAAATAAAAACACTTAAGGGGCACGTTTATGTGTGAGATGAGTGAGAGGATATTTCCACGCAACGCAACTATAATCGTTCCTTCGAGGTGCGTAGATGAAGATATTGTAATGGAACTAAGAATCTATTCTTCCTGTTACTTCATCCACAGATTTTAAAACTGTACAGTGGGAGTCATAAAGACAAGCAAAATTTCTCTCAAAATTCTGGTCAGACAATCTCGTTTACTGTCGGCTATAAATTTTTATACAGTTTGACATTTTTATTGCCAGTTTGCCTTCTTCTTCCTGTATCAAAAAGTCAGAGTCATTGACCTTTCGATTCCTTCAGATCGAATCTTTGCATTAATTAATAATGTATAGTAGACACGAAAATCATGAAAAGGATCCAGAAACAGGAGAAGAATATTCTTGCATCATCAACAGAATTAATAGAAAGGCACTCAAAAGTGAATTATCAGTAAGGAATGAAGAAATTTTCACGCCGTTATGTCCTTATAAAGGACATAATTGAGATTTATGAGGGTCACTTTACATAAAACTTTTTCAATAATATCGCAAAAGTAGCACAAACAGCTTAAAAGAAGCGCCAATCTTTTTCGAAAAAGATTAAGGAAAGTGGACATTTAAGAGTTTTTTGTTGATGCTGCTCAACAATTTAGATTTTTCATCAGCAATGAAGTGACTTGAAAACTTCTTCTAATGGATCTTTACGTAATTAAACTGCACAAAAGTGCTCGCTCGACACAAAAAAATGAAGTGAAAGGAATGAAGGAGGAAAAAGTTTTGAAAAAATCTGCGACAAAAGTTAATTAAAAATTCAAGTGGACAAAGCTTGATGACAAGTTGAATCTCACTTCACATTATGCACACTATGCTGTTTGTCGAGAGTTTGTCACATCATCAAGAAGACATTTTTCCTGCTGCAGCGATTCTCTCGATTTAATGCAAGTGGATATGAATAAAAAAAAAGTGAAGGAAGTGGAAGTTGAAGAATTTTCATTAAACTCGTTTCTGCAATTAATTATAAAATTTATGTCTTCAAAGGAGACATTCACAAGACATTAGTGAATGTAGTTCCATCACAAAAGAATCATCGCAATTCCCAAGCACATGAGAAATGCTTAATGTCTCGTACCTGAACAGAAAATGAATGAAAATTTAATGGAATTTATATTATTACTGTTTTACATTGCTTGCCTTTTCACGCCTTTTCTTCTTCTTGTCGCCATTTCCTTCCTCTTCTGACTCATCCGTTCTTAATATCACATCCAACAAAAAAAACAAAAAATAAAGGATTAAGAAGACAACAACAGCAGTAAATGCTCATTGTTTTCACAAGACTTTGCATACACACACTTATGGGACTTGGAGTAATTAAGTGCGAGAGGAAGAGAACAAGTTGTAAGTAAGCAGGCATTATTAAGAGCTTTAAGATGGTTAAGATTAGAAGACATGACATGGGGACGAGGTGAGAATTTATGAATTTCATGAGACACATTCTGGTCGTATTTATGTTTATGTCTTCAGATTTGTTGATGATAAGATGAACTGAATGTTGTGTCATGTAGAATTATTATTCATACATTAATATCTTACTTCCTTGTAATTTCTTGTGCTGTTATTTCTACGGAAATTTCTGCTCATATTTTTATTTATAAAAAATCTTTGAGTTAAAGTTCAAGGTTGGATATTGAGATGCCAATTTGAATAATTGGCAGTTGAGTTTTCAGATTGATTCCAAATTGATATTAAATACTGCGTAAAATTTCAAAGGAAAGATCTTTTAGATTGTTTCAAGATTCATAAATTGAAAACGCGACATAAGAAATCTGTGCCAATCTCAAGAATAAAAACTCTGCATCCCCTAACAACCTCTCTTAATTACTTCCTAATAATTTATTTCTTCATCTTCTTCCTCACTCATTTTGAATTTTAAATCTCGAATATTTTCATTGTCTTAATATTTTCACCTAAATTAGATTTGCTTAATAAATTATTCTGTTGTTGTTTTATGGCTTATAATGAAAATCTCTGTGTAAATGTAAATGAATTACTGTAATGTTGTGTTTGTGTCAGGGACATGCGATGCTATAAACAGGTAGGTAAGTATGCTTGTAATTACATGCCATTATGAGTTGTTATCATCATCATCATAATCATCATTATCATTCATCTTAATTCCTATGAATGAAATATTTCAAGTTCAAAACCAGTTCTGGAAAGGAGTCGTTCACTTAGTACGATCGTTTTTTAGGAGGGAGGGGAGTGGGTCTAGGATTTTGTAATAGATTATACAAAAAACGTAACAAGGGGGGAGGGGGGCATAAAAATTCGTAACAAACTAAGTGATCGACCCCTATATGGTGGTGATTGTTTGAGTTTTTTTGTGACTGGAAGGGAACGCATCCTTGTTTTTCTCGATTTTCAGGCAACATTTTTTAAAATTTAGTTTCTATCCAATTTTTTTTTAAAAAAAAAGTCTAAAAATACAGTCAAAGTGAGTACACAACATAAAATCCTTAAAAAACATGAAAAAAAAAAATTATGTGGTTGTAGATGAAAAGTGTTTTATGTTTATAGACGATGGTAATGTGAATTAAGCACAGACATAAATAATTCCATTCAAATATTTTAGTGAGATTAAGGATGAAATTTAAATTACATCCAAAATTAGATCTACTCACAAAGACGAAGAAAATCTTGAAGATGAGAAACTTTTGGTAAAATCCTTCAAATGTGTACAGCACAGCACCGAAGGAACTTTATTTCCCTCGACGAAATCATGAAATGCGAAGAGATTAATCTGCAGCTCTTGTGCCTTCATGTTCTACTTTTAATTTTTTTTTCTTTATTGAAAATTGTTGTTGTTTATGGATCACAAGTGCTGCTTTAAGCATATTTTAAAACTTTTTCCTTTCTAGTTTTTTTTTCAACATGAAAAAAAAATCTGAAAATTACGAGATGAAACTTTAAAAGCTTTTTTTTTGTTCTCATTGTCTGCCAAAGAGCATATTTTGCAGCTTGAATATAAATAAAAAGTTTTGTACAAATATAAAGCTTCATATTTGAATTATTCAGTGACACTTTTTCCTTCTTTTCTCTTTATCTTTTGACTTTATAATAATGTCATAATACTCCACTTAAAAAGTTTTTAATTTTTCAATTTTTTTATCCTTACTCTCTCTCTCTCTCTCTCCGTACTCATTCTACAGTCAGTCTCTTGTGCTTTTTTCTGATTGTGAAAATTTTTATATTGTTGAAATTTTTTTGTGGAATGAAAAAAAAAATTGAGCATCTTCAAAACTTTACAGACATTAAACTGGTGTGACTTAAAAGAAAATGAAATTTTTTTGTTAGGTAAAACTTGGGTAAAATCAAATATTTTTATTAAGCTTTAAAAGATTTTATTTTTGAGATTTACATTCTTCCCATTACAGTCACTTTTAAATTGATTAATACAAGGAGACAGTGGCGTAGCCAGAGAGAGAGTGAATGGATGAATTTTCATCCCCCACCCTAATTGGCAATTCTTTAATTTTCTAGGGTTTTTCGTGAAAAAACCACCCCCTCGACCCTAAATTTTTTATACAAAAAATTAAATTTTGACCCCCACCCCCTCTGGCCACTCCATTGCAAGGGGCACTCGATTTGAACAGTTGTTTTGCTTCATAAATTTTTAAATTTTCAATTTCGTAAAAAATTAAAATTTGAAATTTTGTTTGGCAATATTTTGATTCAATTCAAATCGAGACTGTTAAAATCGAGGACCCCCTGCATAAGAAAAGAAATCAAAAATGTCTACAACTTTAATTAACAAGAATTTCTTAACAAAACTCCCTTTAACTTCCTTTTAGATCTAACAAATTCCAACAATCAATTATCACTGTCAGTTATCATTACAAACGTAATCATTTAGTGCCTTATTAAAGCAGCATGATGAAAACAACAAAAGATGAAAAAGAAAAATGAAAATCGATGTCAGAGGACGCAAAATACCTTTAAGGAAAGGCGACGGTAGTGTCAGAAAGATCATTAATCTTTCCACATTTTCAGAAGAAATAATTGAAATTTTTCCTGCCTGTCTCTTTGGCGGACGTCGTCACAAATAGTGTAGATTGCTGCTGCATCATCATCACCTCCTAAAATATATTTTTAGATTGGCCAGAATATCTTGAAATATTTTTATGATTTCATTTCGTTAATTAATCATTGCTGTACATAAAGCATGTCCTTTTTATGTCTTTTAGGTCTAAAATTATACATTATGTGGTCTGTTTTTAGTTTCATTATGACCATTATTTAATATATACAATAATAAAGAAGCTTTTATGGTAGGCAGGCAGATGATATAAAAATAATGAGAACTGAAGAAAAAAAAAGAATCCACAATGACAATGAAATTATTAAAACGTGAATGAAGTGACAAATTGCTCAACTCAGTGTGACTTGTCTGCACACTAAAGAAGAAAATCTTATTCATGTTAAATGAGAATAAATTGCTAGAGACATGAAAGGCTTTAACGTTAAAAATTCATTAATACAGAAAAAATAAAATAAAATGAAACATAAGACGTTTCCATTAGTAACTTTAGGAAGAAGGAAAGTAAGGAGGAAGCAACGGGCGTCAAAAATGAGATCCTAATTTATATCATGTCGTGATTTTTCTCACATTTCAGGCATTTCTTTTTAATACAAACACGCTTCAAGTATCTTAAATTATTACTGAGATTATGAATAACAGAGAATATTACATAAAAGGATTTTTATGTTTTGATGATGATGATGTTGATGCTGCTTATTGTGTCATATTATAAATTACAGTTTTAATTGGAAATGAAATGAAAAACTAAAGAAACTTTAAATGCAGTTTCACGTAATCTCATCAAATATAATCTTATAAAAAGTTTTGTATTTCCTTGTTGTTTACTCTCAAATTCAGGGTAGAAGCTGAAAGAATCTTCTTGATGCAGTTGGTTTAGAAAAATTAATCTAATTAGATGAATTATTTATACCAAATTAATTAAAATTTTGTGTTGGAGGTCTGAAAAATGACTAACTTTGACATCATTGATTTTATGTTTAAAAAACCTTTTAATTATATTAGATATGTAGGAAGCATTACATCGTGTTGTAAGCTGTTTGAACCTTAGTACATACTCAGAAATGAAAAGATGAAAAGGTTTTCTTGAAGCAAAAATTATGGAAATTCTGTGAAATTCTCTGAATATTGGCTTATATAATTAGAAGAGTACCTAATTGAAAATATCTATTTAGGTCTAACCAAATTCTTGAGCACACGTTTAGAGTACTTTGCAGAATCAATTTTGTGATATTTAAAATTATTATCTGCATATTAATGCAAATTTATTTACCACACATCTTTGTAGGATGTAAAGAATTCAACAAAAATTTATGTTCTAGTTCTTTAATAAAAATAATGAATAAAAATTTTTGAATGGCACCAAAAGGACACAAAAATGAAAGCGAAATAAGATTAAGACTTCTGTTCAGCAAAGGATCTTTAAATCTTAATCTAATTTTCTTCTTTCACTTCTGCTACTTTGTTCCGTTTTTCCTTCAATTAGTCATGCCATTTTGTATTTTAGATAAAGACTGAGAATGTGGAACATTAAAAGTACTTTGACGGTAAATTAGCAACGGTTCAGAGAATTCTGACCTTCTTTAAGAAATATGTAGCATGGTATTTCATGCTGTAGAGCTCAAAAAATTCCTTACATATCTGCTTCGATATTTATAATCAGCACTAATGGCAATAGCTGTAATAGTTGTGAATTTAAGTCAACATGAGTAAGCACTTTTTATACCCTACATATCTGGTGTGTGTGTGATGTAGAAACAATAATAAATCATTTGAAACGAATCGAGACGGAGTTTTGAAAATAGAAAGGTGGACGTTTCACATTTTATTCTCATAATTCACCGTGAAAAATAAGCAGTTGGAATGTGAACAGAATCAGAAAATAAAACGCAAACTTTAGAGAGCATGAGAGAAAAAAAAGTTTTTGATTTTGGAACTCAACGTTAAAAAATCTCATCTTTCCTCCCCCTTTTCACCCTTCTTAATCTTTAATTAGATTCTCGTTGAAATATTTCACTCGCTTTCCTATATCTCCTTGTGTACATATCTAAAAAGGAAAAAAAAAAAATACGGTAAAATATTCATAAGATTGAATGGATGAATTTTTCTCTTCACTCAGAATTTTCAATTTTCTCGTTTCGTTCTTTTTTTTTGCAACTGAGATAAAAAGTAGCAGCAAGAGGAGCAGCAGCAGAAAAAATATCAATTTACATTTAATGGAACATCAGTCTTCGGTGAGAGCGAAGAAAAAAATTCATTTGAAGCCTTCAAAACATTTTCCCATCGCTTAGCGTTGAGAAGTGGAAGTGAAAGTGAAGTGGACATACTTGAAATTGCTTTGGAGCGCATTCTGGTTTAGAAGGAGAGACATAATCTCAGTGGTCAGTATTGGTCCAAAGCTAAAGAAATAATTACTATAAATTTAAATTTTCCGTTATAAATTCTTAAGTTTGGTTTTATCTGCCTTCTTAACGTATTTTTCTATAAATTACAATGCACAGGATTAAAACTGAATTTTCCCAAGCAACTCCTTTAAGACAAACCAAAATCAACACAGATAATACCAGTCAATACAAGCTACTCGCGGAAAAAATTGTATACACATACACTTTATACGTTACTATGCCTTTAGGCTGTGAAATGGGAAAATAAATTTGTATATACGTATACAGCATGAAATAAAAATGAAAAAAGTATAAGTATTGGCATCTGAGCCAAAGTAAACGCAAAATAAATATTTAGAGAAAAATTTTCTCTTTTATTCTTCCTTTTTGCCAATTTTTTTCCCTTACTTTTTAAGAATGTCGAAACACGATGCTTAGAGGAGAAAATTTGTCCGCATTTGTTTTTTGCATTCTTTTCATTTTTATTTCTTTCTTCTCTGTCAATATATTTACGAGCAAGAATTGTGGAAGTGGAAACAAAAATAAGATTTAAGAATGTAGTAAAATGTGTAAAACTGTTTAGCATTTAACTGGTGAGAGGAGAGGAAAATGTGATGAATGATGAGCTGTTGAATTAAATTTGAAACGAATTTTGAATTCAAACTTTTAGTCGGAACTGATGAATTTCCTGAAAATCCAATCTACAGATTAAATTAATTTTTAGCAAATTTTAAGCAAAATTCTCGGAATAGATTCCCATTGCAGATCACAAAACAGAACAGTTCCTCCTACACATAAAACAAAAAATTCTACAAAGGTAATTAAATTGTTATTAAGTATCTCACAATAAATAATTTAAGGCACAAGAAATAATTTTTTTTATCTCTTGAGGGATTTTAGTCATTTTCATAATTTTATCGTCATTTTAATTCCGTTTTTTGTACTGATACAGCATGTACCAAATTTTTCATTCAAATTCTCACAATGCAATGCGTAACTAAAGAATTCTGGAAACTTTTTTATGTTCCATTTAAAAGAAACAAAAGAAAATGTTTGTGCGACAGAATTGGTGCTTTAAAGCTTTCAGTTATATTTTAACGGGATTGCACAAGATTCTTGATGAAATTAATTTAATAAATGTGAATGCGGAGACTATAATATTGCAAAAAGAGCTGTAAACAACAAGAAACAAAAGGAAGAAACGAGAAATGAGCTCCGAGAGAATTAAATTAATTAAGAAATTTGTCAAAGCATGACAAATGCGCGTCATGAGAAATTTTATGCTTTTGCTTATGCTTTGTCATAATTATTTGATTCTATTTTCTGCTTTTGCACATGCCGTGATTTATTTTTAGTTTGAATGTCGGAGAACATGAGAAGCAACAATAATTGGATAGTTATAAAAGAAATCAATCTGGAACTAGCACAGATCCATTTCTTGTGATATCCTTAATTTATCCTGTTATGAAATCGGTAAAGCTAAAACTAATAAAATGAGATACAATAACAGAGAAACTGTGTTCATTCCAGAATCATCAACTTGTATCAGAAATCGATTTTCCATGTTTTCACTCTTCATCCTTACAGAAAGCTCCTGTAGCTTCAGGTTAGAAAATGTTTCAAGAATGAATGCATTTTGATACACTGTTGGTGCATTTATCGGTGAATTGAACACGATTTTTGAGTTTCTATTTTTCAGATTCAGGGAAAATAAGGAAGAAGATGGATAGTTGAAATTGAATATTTATGGATGTGCATGACTCAACTAGTTGATACACAAACAATTAAGGTCATATGTGAAGCATGCACGTAAACATCACGAAAATTTGATGCTCAAATGGCTTCTTCAGTTGTGGATTTAAACTTTGTAATGTGACAATTTGATGCTTGTAGATTTCTACGAGACATTTGAATTGCTGAAGATTCCAATAAAATTCTAGGAATGTATATTTAAGGAATGTCTTAAAAATTGACCTTTTTGGCTGAAAAATTAAGTTCCATGGGAAATGTTAAGACATAGATATGTGTAGGCATTCATGTATGCGAAATAAATATTTGCGGGGAAGAAGAGATGAAGGAAATAGAAGGTGGAGTAAGGAAAAATTGTAAATAAATCAGTGGGGTTATTGCTGCTGTCTAAAATGTAATTGCATTCACTTTCATCTTATAAATTATTCATCTCCATTTTCCTTTCATTTTCTACTTTCTTACTTGACGTCTCGAATGGGTTGAGTCTCTTATTCTCTCTTCTGTTTGCTTACTTGCTGTTTCCTTGCTTTTCATGTCAAGAAATGAAGTTTCTAGCAATCATGGAGCATACAGCGAGTCTTAACATTTTTAAAAATCAATGACGAAAACTAGAAGTGGCAAAAATACCAGCAACAGCAGCAAAAAATGGAATGGAATTGAAAGTAAAGTGGAATTAAACTTTTAATTGAATACTGCTGCGGAATTTTAATTTTTGTTCCTTCCATCATTTGCCACAATTTTTGCTGCTATTTCCTTTTCTGGCTTGTAAATTATCTTTATTTGTGGCAGACCTTCCTTTTTTCTCGACTTCTGAGCCCTCTTTTCATTGAAAATGATCATTGAATCGAAATTCATGGAAAAGGGTAAGATTGTGCCTGTATGTGAGATGAGCCTTTTTGTTAGATGATTGCTCAACTTACTTCTGCTTCTTCTTGTTGTGTTTATGGTATTGAACCCGATTTACTTCCTCCCTCAATGTCTATTTGCTTCTACTTCTATTTCTCTGTCTAAATTCAGCCAAACCTTCCCATAAACTTTCCGTACCATAAAATGAATGAAATAAAGAAATGATATTTTTATATTTATGTCGATGGCTCCTTTCAATCTTCTTCCTTCCTTTACATCCTTCTTATTCTTATTTTTGGATGGTAAAAAATAAGTTTATTGAATTATTGGCATCATATCTCATTTCTATTGACTAGAATTTATAAATTGGCATCTTAATTCACTTCAATAATGTGCTTTTAATCTATTCTACATCCAATGCCATTCCTGAACATCAGAAATAGTCTAGTTATTGAGTATGACTGCACACATTATTCCTTAATTGAATTCCTATTTTAGACAGTAATTCATGCAAAAAGATGGAAATGCAAGTGACATTGAGGAGAAAATTCATGGAATTGCATATTGCTTTATCCATAATATTAAGATGCCAACTGCTGCAATTCCGATGGAATTTCTCATCGATTTTCTTCATGGCATTTTCCTACCTTTTTCTCCTTCTTCTTGTCTCCGTCCACAACATGTGTTCAAGTTCCCGTAAAGTGTCATAAATATTTAAGATTATGATTGTGGATTCCAACGGAAGACAATTATGACATTTATGATTGCAATATATTTTCAGTTTCACTTTTTTTTTGTTTATTAAAAAATTCTTTTCTTGAGTTTTTTGATTATTTCCTTGTTGTTTATGATTATTAGAAGCTAGAAGTGAAGTGACGAGGGCTGAAAAAATTAATAAAAAACAAGAAGAAAATTTTCATTCATTCATTTACAAAATTTCCTTTCTTGTGCATGTCATGGTCGCATTAAGTATAGCAACGGTGATAAAATTGAGTAGCGAGTAGATAAATGGAAATTTTGTAGTATAAATTTGATGATAATAATGCTGATGACTCATTCATGGTAAATTCCTTCTATTTTAAGAGAGAAAGAAAGTAGAAGAAGGAGGAAAAATGAGCTATCATGCGCCACTTCTAATGGTATTGAGTATTCAAGAAACGACACTCTCGAAAAAAGGGAAGAGAATGCAAAGGCAAGAAAATGGAATGAGGAAGTAATTTTTTATACTGCCATTAAACAGAACACAGAGAAATTCTTTGCTTAGATTTATTAACTTTTTATTGACTGTGCCCTTTAGCATTTTTACTATCGTAAAAATAAATCAGAGTATTGAATGAGAAATGACAAACGATGTCGATTACACAAGTCTTTCATCTATTTGGAAGAATGAAGAGGATAAAAAATATTGGTTGTAATTTTAATCATAATTATGGCACTCTTTTATGTTCTTTCTGCTGATAAATGAGAATTGAGTTTCTTTTTATCAGATCTTGATGAGCTTTTCTGTTTTGATGGATTCTCTTCTTACTTCAACTTTGATTCTCGAGACATAAAAAATGAACGATGAACAGCTTTTGATATGTTTTAAGTACCCTCAAGTAGATTGCTCACATGAGTATTCTATAAAGATTTTATTGTGTCTTTAAATGAAATAATTTGGAATTGCTTGATGCGTTGAGCTATTGAAAAATCATTTTTGTTGAAATTATTGAGCTTAAGTATGATTTTGGGAGGAATTGAACTTGGAGCAATGAAAAATTTTGGTAAGTAATTTAATTAAAAATCCAAAAGTTCAAATCCGATTTTTAAAGTTTTTACATCTTAGCATGCTTTTTTCAGTTTCTAAATTATTAAAAAAATTATTTCACAATTTTAAATTATTATCGAACATCACATCTTTGAAATCTCTTTAAAATTGTCTCAGAAGCTGAAAATACCCGACAAAATGGTTGACAAACTGACTCCTGCTCAAATTAACAAGTTTAAAGTAAAATTCATCATTTTTCAACTCTTTCAAATTTTAAATCTTTAAAATCTTAATTTTCAGGAAGGATTTACAATGTTTGACAGAGATAGTGACGGAAGCATATCAACATCAGAATTGGGTAACGTCATGAGAACATTGGGTCAAAATCCAACAGAAGCTGAGCTTCAATATATGATAAATGAGGTTGATTCTGATGGAAGTGGAACAATTGATTTTGATGAATTTCTTAAAATGATGGCAGGAATTGTAAAGTCACCAGAAGAAGAGGAACGTGAAATTTGGGAAGCATTCAAAACTTTCGATAAAGATGACGATGGATTTGTGTCAATTCAGGAATTAAAATTTGTACTGACAAGTTTGGGTGAAAAACTTACGGATCAAGAAATGAATGAATTATTAAAGGATGCTGATGAGGATGGTGAGTAAAAAATTCATAAATCTTGGATTTTCTCTTACTTGTACTTGCCTTCAAGGCGATGGTAGATTAAATTTTGAAGAATTTACTTCAATGCTGCGAGCTGCAAAGTAGAAAGAAAATTCAACGTGGGATCAAATTGATTTTTTTTTTGCTCTGCTCTCCAACAACTTTCTGCTCGTTTGAAACAATACTGCCCTCCTTCAAACTCATCTCCGATTTCTTCTTGACTTCCATTGGAAATATTTACAAAAAGGAATTCTTCGAATAAAAATTTATTAAAAATTTATGAGGAACAACAAAGAAATTTTTTAATTTGTTTTCTTTTTAGCTTTGCTATTTTGGAATAAATTAAAAAGCATCAATTGAGTTTCGAATATAAAACGCACTTGCTCTTGACATTGAAGATTTAAGAATTCTGATATGAATTAATTTTTTTTTTGTTTTATTCAGATTTATAAATTAGAAATAAGTACATGCCATTTTTTAAATCTAAAATCATATTTTTTGATTTTTTCCAGGGGTTGACACCTTCATCTAGAACTAAAGGATTCATCCAATTTTATCCTTTTTCATTCAGAACAATAGAAATTTATCTGGAAGAAATTATGTCAACACCTAGGATTTTTTTAAATGCAAAATACTTAAGACTTCAAGATTTTATTCAATTCTATTGCTATTATGACTTTTTCTAAAATACATGCTCACAAAATATCAGAAGTAATAGATTTACTTTATAAATAATGTCTTCAGGATGGAAAAACCACTCGAGGCTATTCCTTTTAACTTTCGTTTTTATTTAACACAAACTAAGGTAAGAAGATAAAGTAGTAAGGAGATTGTGCATTTAAATGTGAATTAAAATGATGCTTTTGGGATTTTATGGAGATTTACTGAATAGGAAATATGAGAATTATTAAAATGAACATTTATTCTGTGTGGACATTAACACACTTTTGATTTATGCAGATTTGTTTATATTTCTTGGGTCAATTATCATACTTAATAAAATGCGATTAAAGGTTACTGAAAATAATTAATTGATGACATGACTCGTCTAGATCAGTGATTTAATTATTAGATCCGTTCACTTATGACGTCCATCAAAATTTTAGACTTTTAGACCCTCCTCCCCCATTCAGTCACAAAATCTTCATACAAAAAAAATCTATTGTTTAAAACTGTTACACAGCCTCAGGTCCCCTCTTACCTCCAAAACACTGACATCATTGGTGAACAACCCTTTAGATTGATAAAGAACAAAAAATATTAAGGAAGTCATCAAAAATTCATAATTAAAATTAAAATATCATCCAGTAAAGTAATTAATTAATTAAATTCGTAGATTAAATTACTTTCATCAGAAGCTTTTAATTTTAATCAAATTAAATCCAATTCACAATTAAGCTTCAATATTTGAAGAAATTCCAAAATGTCTGTTGAATAAATAATGTCTTAAATTTCATCTTATTCGAACATTCCCCGTGCAAGCTATAATAGACAAATTGTTTAAAGCCTCAAAAAGGCAGAAAAGAAAGTTGAAAAATAGCTGAGGACAAGCAAAAAATTTCTTTGTTGTTATTTTCTTCGTTTCTTTCATCTTCATGAATATTTAATTACACACAGAAAAAAAAAGTTTTTTTTTTGCTTCTACATAGCGGTGCTGTACAGTAACAGAAAAGATTTATCATCAAAATTAATATTGACAAAGGAAGAAGATTTTCATTAAGTCGAAGTGAAAAGAATAAGAAAAGTGGAAAAATGTGAAACTTTGAGTAATTATTTTTTGAGTCTCGCATGAACAAAAAGTAACATTAAACTAAAGACTTTGTTTGCCTACATCAAATTGGTAATTGCCTAGCTTCAATTTTTTATATTCTTGATTTGTTTTAATAGAAAATTTTTAGATTAGATTTCTATTTCCAAAAATCACCCACTAATGAAATTAATTATGAATCACAAATAAACATTTATTTGAAATTCAATTTTTATTTTGAGGGAGGAACTGAAATTGTGTACAATCCAGCTCTAATTTCGCCGCAGCATAACCAGAAGGCAAACGAATTCGATTTCTGGTGGAACTTTTGAGGAATAAATTGAATGATTTTGTGAGCAATTTGTCCTTTTTTTGTTACTGATGCTTAAAATTGCTTAAAATATAAAATTGCAATCTTGGGATGCATTAAAACATATTTTTAGACACTCAAAATCTCTGTAGGCTGGTTTTTGGAGAAAAAAATTATGATTAAATCCTGATTTGAAGCTAATTTTTTTATCGTTTATACAACTTTAGTCAAGAGCGTAATCAAAGTGGGGTTGGTGTTAAAATCCTAATTTCTTTTGGAGAAATTTCTCCAATTTGCTAAAGTTTTTGACACAAAAATGTCCAAAAATCCCCAAAATCTGTCATTCTACTAAAATAAACTTCAATCCCAAAATTTCTGGTTATACTTACTAAAATCTTATTTCAGTCGTTACGAGAGTTAAGTCGTTTGAGAGTCCTTAATTTGAATAAATTCGATTAGAATAAAATTTTTCTGGAACAAAATAACTATTCAAATCTTGGACTCCTGTCCTTGTCCAGCTCATGTAAATGCGCTTATAACCACCTTAGACCTAAACTAAAATGTTCACTTCCAATATTATTTTCCTCTCATAATTTCACAAATTTTCATTTCTTTTGTTATTTTTTATATTATTTTGTATTATTATTGAATTCGTTTGTAGATGAGCACGAGGAATTTGCCATATTTATTGAGATACAAAAAAAAAATATGAAAAATAAACAACAAGGAATTTTAAAGTAAATAAAAAAGCAGTATAGAATGTATACAACTGAATGCAATGAATATTTCACCAGCATTTTTTTCATTATCAATATTTGTTTTCCTTCTATTGTATAACATCAGTAGCATTTGGTATAGGGACGAAAAACTAGTGATTAGGGTGTTGAAATAGAAAGAAAAATTGCATTCCTTCCGTTCCCTTTTTTTCGGTGCCTGTGTTGAATTTGAAACAAAAGAAGCAGAATTGTATGTAGTCATACGTGCATGGAGCATTTTTTTTGTGTTTACTTATGTTATTAAAATCAATTAAAATTAATTAGTAACGCCCAGATGAGAAATTCTTTTGAAGAGGGAAAAAACGAAAAAAGCGAGAGAAAAGTTGCGGAGAGGCTGGAGATGAATAAAGAGTTTTATAATCTCGAAAAAATGTCAAAATGATAAAATCTAGTTTTTAATGAAACTCGTAATGTTGAAGACTGAAAGATTTAAGATAATTAAAGAATAAAAGAAGTTGAGAATGAAGGCTTGTTTGTTTGTGGGTAGAATTTACATACCCCGACGATGTCGAGTCTTTAAAATGTTTTGCGTTAAAAATTTGTTAATAATTTTAGAAACTGATTTTAGCTTTTGAAAATTTATTTTTTGATTTATTCATTTTTGGGATTATTGATTGAAAACAGTTTAAAAACCTCATATAACTTAGGTTTGATTTGAAATTTCATATCTTGCTGATTAGTTAGTAACCGTTGCATGAAAAAAATTCAAATCTTAAATAAATAAAAAAAATCATTTTTACTTGATTTTTACCCAGAATAATTAAAATATTAAAGTAATTCTCAAAACAATCTCAAAAGAATTTTCCTTGGAATGACGTATTAATTTAATTAGTTGCCTGAACTGTATAATTAATAGGAATATAAAAATCATTTCAGACAAAATTCTAAAAGCTATCAAAAGTCTAATTACGAATTCTGCGAACTTCTCAATAATTTTATAAAATGAAAATTACAAAAATAATTCTCACAAGTATAGAATAGCTCAAAGGTGTTTTTGACTCGGCAACTTAAATCTAAAGATTGAAGAATTTGAAAAGATTTACTTTTTTACTTTTGATAATCCTTTTAAAAAGGAAGCAAAAGGATGAAAAGAGATTAAAATCAAAAGATGATTTTATAAGACTTTTATATCTTCTATCTATCCATTCTATTCAGCCATGGAGGGAAGCATCATTTTTTAAAAAAAAAATCATAAAACTTTGCTTCGAATAAGAAAGTTTTCTCATTAAAATTTTTTCATGAATAGACTTGAAAATTGTAAGAAAAAGTTTAACTTACCTTTTGCCTTACCTTGAAGTCGTCAAAGGAAGTAAAAATTTTTGTAACCGGAAATCTAAAAAGGAAAGATTTCTTTTATTGTTATCGTCATTTTGACAATCCATATCTGCTTTTGTCATTTCCAAACTAGTCATGTTTGAAGGATACACACACAAAAAATGTCAATAAGCTGAAATCGGCTTGCCAATCACACTCTATTTGTTCTGGTTACGGTCGTCATTTATTATTACTTGATAAGGGAATGAAACTGAGATTTTTGGATCAATCTATTAAATTAAGAGAGATTAACATTAATTTATTTGTGGTAAATTTAATGAAGAAGAAATGAAGTGGATTCGATAAGCAGAAATATTAATGACATGGAAATAATGTAATCTGTCTATATTTAAATTGTTATGATGTTAGCTGTGCTGTTCATCGTCATAACACGTGCTTGAGGCTAAATTTAAGACAAAAATTGACACGTAAAATTTGAAGACAGTTAAAGTATTTAGGGTACATGAAATATTAATAAAAATTGTGTCTTTTCATTAGTTCTACTCCATTAATAGATACTAAACCTGATAAACTCACATTCAGAATTTTACATCCTTGTAATCAACTCTTCAATCGTGACAAAAATTCGTTCAATTAATATGCATAATAAATGCAAAGTGCTTTTAATCTACCACATACCCTAACATACAAAGAGTGTTCTCATAAAAATGAGAATACTAATGAGTATATTCTCAAAATGTTCTCACTTGAGCATACTCATATGAGCATGCTCACGAGTGCATTATGAATGTTCTCAAATATATTTTTTTTTGAAAAAACTATGTGCTTACGTGGATGTACTCTCTAAGCATACTCATGAGAACACTAAAAGCATACTCATATACGTATTCTCAATTTATATACTCTATGAGCATGCTCTTGAGTATACTCCAAGCATGCTCAATGTCTTGTGACAATTTTTTATTCATGTTCTCAACTGAGTATACTTGATGAGCATGCTCTTGAGTATACTCCAAGCATACTCAATGTCGCGTGACAATTTTTTCTTCATGTTCTCAACTGAGTGTACTTTATGAGCATGCTCTTGAGTATACTCCAAGCATACTCAATGTCACGTGACAATTTTTTATTCATGTTCTCAACTGATTATACTTGATGAGCATGCTCTTAAGTATATTCCAAGCATACTCAATGTCGCGTGACAATTTTTTCTTCATATTCTCAACTGAGTGTACTTTATGAGCATGCTCTTGAGTATACTCCAAGCATACTCAATGTCGCGCGACAATTTTTTCTTCATGTTCTCAACTGAGTATAATTTATGAGCATGCTCTTGAGTATACTCCAAGCATACTCAATGTCGCGTGACAATTTTTTCTTCATGTTCTCAACTGAGTGTACTTTATGAGCATGCTCTTGAGTATACTCCAAGCATACTCAATGTCACGTGACAATTTTTTATTCATGTTCTCAACTGATTATACTTGATGAGCATGCTCTTAAGTATATTCCAAGCATACTCAATGTCGCGTGACAATTTTTTCTTCATATTCTCAACTGAGTGTACTTTATGAGCATGCTCTTGAGTATACTCCAAGCATACTCAATGTCGCGTGACAATTTTTTCTTCATGTTCTCAACTGAGTGTACTTTATGAGCATGCTCTTGAGTATACTCTAAGCATACTCAATGTCACGTGATAAATTTTCCTTTATGTTCTCAACTGAGTGTACTTTATGAGCATGCTCTTGAGTATACTTCAAGCATACTCAATGTCGTGTGACAAAATTTTCTTCGTGTTCTCAACTGAGTATAATTTATGAGCATGCTCTTGAGTATACTCCAAGCATACTCAATGACGCGTTACAAAATTTTTGGTCATGTTCTCAACTGAGTATAATTTATGAGCATGCTCTTGAGTATACTCTAAGCATACTCAATGTCGCGTGACAATTTTTTCTTCATGTTCTCAACTGAGTGTACTTTATGAGCATGCTCTTGAGTATACTCTAAGCATACTCAATGTCACGTGATAAATTTTCCTTTATGTTATCAACTGAGTGTACTTTATGAGCATGCTCTTGAGTATACTCCAAGCATACTCAATGTCGTGTGACAAAATTTTTGGTCATGTTCTCAACTGAGTATACTTTATGAGCATGCTCTTGAGTATACTCCAAGCATACTCAATGTCGTGTGACAAAATTTTTGGTCATGTTCTCAACTGAGTATAATTTATGAGCATGCTCTTGAGTATACTCCAAGCATACTCAATGACGCGTGACAAAATTTTTGGTCATGTTCTCAACTGAGTGTACTTTATGAGCATGCTCTTGAGTATACTAAAAGCATACTCAATGTCACGTGATAAATTTTCCTTTATGTTCTCAACTGAGTGTACTTCATGAGCATGCTTTTGAGTATACTCCAAGCATACTCAAACGCTCTGCCTGCCCGAGTTCAAATCTCGCTGTTGGCAAAATTATTTTTTAAGTCATTTTTTGTAAGAAGTAAAAATTGAAACTTTACATATTTAAAAAACTTTAAAAGCAGTAGTTGTCAATGAAAATTTACCTAACTCTTTTTAAAAATTATTATTTTCAAAAAATTTTATATAGAAAATTAGAAAGTATGCCATAAGTCATAGCTAACCATTTTTGTAGTCTGGCTTGTTACAACTGTCCGAAGTCAAAAATTTTTCATTTTAAATTTTCTCACGTATTGGCAGTTTTTCTAATTTTTCATACAAAATTTTTTGGATCCTATCGAATTTTCATCGAAGCTGGCCATTTTATAATGATGCAACCCACTTGGATAAATCTAACTTTTCCTAACTTTTTCAATGAAAGTATTTTTCAAGATTTGAACTTGTATCTCTATAAATATCAGAGTGAATCTATTGTTTTACAAATTGTTACATAATTTACAAAGATTTCTGAACTAAGATTTTGAGGAGAAAATAATGCAATTTTAAACTAGCCGACGTTTTTGGAAAATGTCGGCTTCCTTAAAAATGTGTTTTAAATGCAATTCTAAGTTAACCGACGTTTTTAAAAAATGTCGGCTTCCTTAAAAATGTGTTTTAAATGCAATTCTAAGTTAGCCGACGTTTTTAAAAAATGTCGGCTTCCTTAAAAATGTATTTTAAATGCAATTTTAAGCTAGCCGACGTTTTTAAAAAATGTCGGCTTCCTTAAAAATGTGTTATAAATGCAATTCTAAGTTAGCCGACGTTTTTAAAAAATGTCGGCTTCCTTAAAAATGTATTTTAAATGCAATTTTAAGCTAGCCGACGTTTTTGAAAAATGTCGGCTTCCTTAAAAATGTGTTATAAATGCAATTCTAAGTTAGCAAACGTTTTTAAAAAATGTCGGCTTCCTTAAAAATGTATTTTAAATGCAATTTTAAGCTAGCCGACGTTTTTAAAAAATGTCGGCTTCCTTAAAAATGTGTTATAAATGCAATTCTAAGTTAGCCGACGTTTTTAAAAAATGTCGGCTTCCTTAAAAATGTATTTTAAATGCAATTTTAAGCTAGCCGACGTTTTTAAAAAATGTCGGCTTCCTTAAAAATGTGTTATAAATGCAATTCTAAGTTAGCCGACGTTTTTAAAAAATGTCGGCTTCCTTAAAAATGTGTTTTAAATCGCAATTCTAAGTTAGTCGACGTTTTTAAAAAATGTCGGCTTCCTTAAAAATGTATTTTAAATGCAATTTTAAGCTAGCCGACGTTTTTGAAAAATGTCGGCTTCCTTAAAAATGTGTTATAAATGCAATTCTAAGTTAGCAAACGTTTTTAAAAAATGTCGGCTTCCTTAAAAATGTATTTTAAATGCAATTTTAAGCTAGCCGACGTTTTTAAAAAATGTCGGCTTCCTTAAAAATGTGTTATAAATGCAATTCTAAGTTAGCCGACGTTTTTAAAAAATGTCGGCTTCCTTAAAAATGTGTTTTAAATCGCAATTCTAAGTTAGTCGACGTTTTTAAAAAATGTCGGCTTCCTTAAAAATGTGTTATAAATGCAACTTTAAGCTAGACGCCATTTTTAAAAAATGTCAGCAATACATATTATTCGTAAACAAAATTTTTAGATAAAAAATTCAAAAAAATATCAAAAGATAAATCAAACTTCCTTGGTTTTATAAAAAATGCAATTTTGAATTAGATGACGTTTTTTTTAAAAAAAAAATCGTTTTCTTTAAAATTGCACTTAAAAAACGTTTTTTACAAAGGGGTCGCAATGTTAAAAATTCGCCAACTTGGATTAAAATTTGACTGGCAACAAAAATTTTTGATTTTAAAAAATTTTGTATGGAAAATTAGAAAGTATGCCATGAGTCAAAATTAAATTTGATTTTAAAAGGTTTTAACCAATACTTTTTGGAAATAAAGCCATTTCTGTGGTCAGGCTTATTCTAATTGTCGTTTAAAAGCTTAATATTGCAGATAAAAGGAACAAAAAATCATTACACATTTTTTGATTTTTCTCTCATCACGGCACACTTTCTCACTTTCAATACAAAATTTTTTTGAAATCAAAAATTTTTGTTGCCAGTCAAATTTTAATCCAAGTTGGCGAATTTTTAACATTGCGACCTCTTTGGTTTTTTAGTAAGCCAACATTTTTTAAAAACGTCGACTAACTTAGAATTGCATTTAAAACACATTTTTAAGGAAGCCGACATTTTTTAAAAACGTCGGCTAACTTAGAAATGCATTTAAAACACATTTTTAAGGAAGCCGACATTTTTCAAAAACGTCGGCTAACTTAGAAATGCATTTAAAACACAATTTTAAGGAAGCCGACATTTTTTAAAAACGTCGGCAAGCTTAAAATATCATTTAAAATACATTTTTAAGGAAGCCGACATTTTTTAAAAACGTCGGCTAACTTAGAATTGCATTTAAAACACATTTTTAAGGAAGCCGACATTTTTCAAAAACGTCGGCTAACTTAGAATTGCATTTTAAACACATTTTTAAGGAAGCCGACATTTTTCAAAAACGTCGGCTAACTTAGAATTGCATTTAAAACACATTTTTAAGGAAGCCGACATTTTTTAAAAACGTCGGCTAACTTAGCCGACTAATTGCATTTACGTTTTTGTTTAAAAATGCTAATTTTCATTAAAAAATTTTTAAAGTTTGGCTTTAAAAGAATAGCCGACATTTTCAAATGTTCTATTAGTGAAAAAAATATTAAACGTTCAGGAACTTTTATCATTGTTAAACATATAATAATTTAAGTATGTCTTTTGTCATACTGAAATTATTATATATTTACAGATAATAGCTCCGAGGAAAAGTCTAGGGTGACAAAAGTTAAGCAACGCTGAGATAGATTTCAACAAAGATGGGTGACCGGATTTACCAGCTTCCTTCTAAGTATAAAACAAATTTCATAACTAACTTTCTAATCAGAAATTTCTTAACTATTCACAGAGAATACAGCTGATCACTTTATAACTTACAAAATAATATGTAGTTCAATTATAATACAATAATTAATCAATATCTTAACTTGAAAAAATATTTTTTTTTAATCCTTTTTTAAGTATACTACTTGAGTATGCTCATTTTATATTCTCATGAGCATACTCAAGCAGTATGCTCGTGAGCATATTCTCAATGAATATGCTCATTTTATATTCTCATGAGCATACTCAAGTAGTATGCTTATAAGCATATTCATTGAGAATATGCTCTCGAGCATACTGCCTGAGTATGCTCATTTTATATTCTCATGAGTATGCTTATTAAATATACTTATGAGTGTACTCAAGTAGCATGCTCGAGAGCATATTCTCAATGAATATGCTTATTAGTATGCTCACGAGTATGCTCATTAAAAAATGTCACACGCGACAAAAAATGTGTTGCGTGACATGTAGTGTTCTCATGAGAGTATGCTCATGAGTATGCTCATGTGAGCATGCTCATTGAGCGTGCTTAAAAAGGTACCGTGGCGTTATGTTTTTTTTGTATGGAAATGAGCATATAACACTAGCTCAAAAAATATATACTCAGAGCATACTCTTTGTTTGTTAGGGATAGAGCTCATCAGGGATCACAAAAAAAATTGTTGTAGCTGATTGCTAATTGACTATTATCATCAACAAAAGTAACAATAGATAGCTATGAATATAAAATTAGTGTGTATAATATTCGTAATTTTTTGATTATTTATAAATTTTTCATCAGTCGTTGCTGTGAACGGCTTAGGTTGTATCATGACTTTTACACATTTATCATTTGGTGACTACAACTATTAGCGTTCATGCTATTTCATTACACATTAGTTTTAATAGTCGCCGTGTGTAAATTTATTTGAAAGTAGCACTAAATTTGGATGTTACAACCATTTAGTGGACGCAATTTTAAGAGCTGTACTGATGTTTTAACAATATTAATATTGATAATCTTTTTACTAATCCGCCTTCAATTATTCAGATATAATTCAACCTAAATCCAATAATTATACTTTTGCCCCTGCCAGTAAAATTATGAAGACTAATTTGCGTTGGCAGATAATCTCAAAGAGAAAGTTCCATAATAAGAACCAAATTTATTAATTAATACTTGGAAGTGTACTTTGAAATTGCGTTGCTGCTTTAAAACTTTAGAGACAAGAGGTAAAATAAAATGGATGCCTGAAACCTTAAGAATTAATAAAAATTATTTAAAGTTATGGAAGTTTAAATTAAGACTAAGCTATAAATATAAAAGGGTTGTTCACTTATTACGTAATACTCTGAGGTGGTCGGTGGGTGTGTCGAGATTTTGTTATGGTCTCTTGTTTTTAAAGTTTAAATGAAGGGGTGGAAGAGGCTTTAAAATTTAATTCAAAAATTTTATTTCATAAAGTTTTTTAATTCTTATTAAGACAGAAGATTAAACAGAATTTTCAATACAAAATTCAAAGAGTCATTGATCACCTCGTCCATAACAACAACCCGTAGATGCTACAAATTCTTTTATTAAATCTTCAACATCCAATTAGTTGGTTCCAGATACAAAAAGCATGTAACACATGGCATAAAATATAATAGTCTTACAATGCTGATAATAAAATAGGACAAATACCGGTTGAACACACAATGTGTGTGAGTATGTCATACTCGATGGCCAAAAAAAAATTAATTTTCTTTACATATCCTCGGTCGTTTTTAATCTTATGCGATTCTCCACATGCTGTTCATGGTTCATTCAATACAAATTTTTAGCACATTCTTATGGCTTTATGTTGTGTACATACCATACAGTCGATATTTATGTTTGGTGTATGAAATTTGAATTTAATGGTATCGTAGGAGAAAATCAATTTTACACATTCTTATGAAGCATATCTCATGAGGTCTTTAAGTCTTTTTTCATGATATTAAAGAGAGAATAATGAAGCGTGCGTGCTGCTTTGAATTTTTAAGGCAAATAAAAAAGCAAATAAAATGACGATCAAGGCAATGAATTAACGCCTTGCAACTTCCTTTTTACTGTAGGCCTTCAAGCGGTTCTGCTAATGCTTTTAAGTCTGATGACTCAGCTTTCAATGAATTTTTTTCCTATTTCCATTTTCTTTTCCTATTTTCATTTTTTTTTTTGCGCTTGAAATTATTTTCTCATAATAATATTGGCGTCATGAAATTATGAGCTAGAAAATTAATACCAAGTCCACCTTCTTTCGTTTGCTAGCTTCTCATGAAGATGATTTATCGTTCTCCTTCTGGCTGGTCAAGCTATGAAGCCGTTATACATAAAAAAGCGCTTATTCATAACTTTTTTTCTACACGCGCATTTAATTTTTTTATTTGCTTCTTCCTCCAAATTTTTTGGTTACTTGTATGTATATGTACAGTCAAATTGAAGAAAATGAAAGGGGTATTTTGATATCTTTCACATACAGACGCTATTAATTTATTTTTTTGAATCAAATTAATTTCAGCACGAATGAATGACTGAACCAAGTGTTTGTAATGTGTAGGCAACATTAAAGAATTGTTTCCTATGAAATTTATTTTGTCATTAATTAGTCTAATTAGGGTCACCGACATTTGCCCACAAACATTTGCCCAATCTACATTTCCCCATTGACATTTTCCCAATGATACATTTGCCCACTGGTACTTTTCCCCACTAGTACTTTTCCCCACTAGTATTAATTTGCCCTTTGAGTTTGCAGAATAATTTATTCCATCTTGAATTATTATTATTTTTTTGCAAAGTAGGGAATGTTCGCGAGTGATGTTCCATTTAATTTGGAAACTAAAAAATTTACTGGGTTTAGCTAATTAAAATAATCGTTTCAATTTTTTCAACTGAATCTGACAGGATTACTGACCAATAGCGTAGCAAGATAAATAGATAGATAGTATAATTTATTTACCTTAGAGGTATTAAATTTACAAAGGACTTAAAAATTCAAAATATTATTAACAATAGAATAATAAACAAGCAATTAAAAATTAAATCGATTTGAATTGCATGAAATTGCATGAAAATGAGCAAAATTTAAATTCAAAATTTTTAAAAAAAAGGTGGGGTGGTGAATGGATATTTTTGTAACAAAAATATAAAAATCAGCTTCCACTAAATTTTCCATAAAAAAATAAATTTCCACCCCCAAAAAATTCCTAGCTATGCCAATGATATCGCCATATTCATCGAACGCTTAATCTGAAGAAATTGACAAAACTTAAGAATATCCCTTTAATGTGATAACGAACAAATGAATGACACAAGCAAGATATGAATTTTGATGAATGTGAGAATAATGAATGATGTACATACACATTCATACATGCTTCAGCCATATACTTCAATTAAGTGAGAATAACTTTGAGTGCTCTTTAAACCTCTTCAGATTATCAATGAAGATATTTTGCTCTTTTTGGGGTGTGGAATTACTTGTTAAGGAAAATTAAAGAAAATTGATGCGTCTACCCTACGAAAATTTTAGCCAGATTTTTGCCAGACATGTTCTGTCTGTCAGATTAATGGAAGAATATGCCAGACTTTTGAAAGATTTTTTTTCTTGCGTTTTTCGTGCAAAAATCGTGCAACAACTTGTTACATAGCCACACGAAAATACAAGAATTTCGGAAGAAAAACGCAAGGAAAAAATCTGTCGAAAATCGGGCAAAATTCTTGCAGATAATTGCAAGATTTTTTCTGGCAAAAGTCTTACATGGAAATTTGTCCGATTTTCGCAAGAATTCATCCGACAATGTCAACTTAATTTTTCAAAAAAAATCTTGCACTTTTTTGCAAAAGTCGTTCTAATATCTTTCCAAAAAACCAAGCTTATAAATTAATGGTCGTGAAAAATAATTTGCTCTAAACATTAAAAATTTTGATCTATTCAACTAATACAAACGAATGGACACATTTTTATAGAGCAGTAATGTGAGAAATAATATTTAGGTAGCATTTCAAATTTGTTACAAACAAATATCCAAGCAAACGAAACAGCAGATAAGATTATTATTATTTTTATTTTTTATTATGGTCCATATTATTAACTAAAGGACCTTTACTTTTCCTTTTTTTCCTCTTGCGAACAGCAGATAATAGTGTTCTTTTAATTTTTTAAGACGGAACAAAAGTTTAATTAGGCACTTTTTAGAAAAAAAGGAAAAAAAAGCTTTCAAAAAACAAAAATACTTTTATTGCCAGTCATTTTCAAATTTTCTAAAATTATAATCGTTCATAAGTTGCAACGATTTTCAATAATTTATGAGAAGTTGCAATTTTTTTCTCAAAACATAACAAAAATTAAAACAAATTCTTTTTTATAATTTATAAAAAACCTATTTTTAAATTGTTTTGTTATAAAAATTTTAAAAGTATGTTAAAATGATTTGAATTTTTTTTTATTTTAAAAATTAATTAAAAAGTTTAAGCATTATTTGTTTTATTTTAAAATTATAAAATTAATGAAAACGTTAAAATATTCAATTCTGAGTTATTTGCAACTTAAATATGTCTTTTCGCCACTCTGAAAATATATCATTTCAGACAACAGTGGCGCAGCGGACAACTCAGAGGTACAAGGAAAACATAACTTAGCGGGCAACGGTTCGAATCCCAAGACAAAATCTGGCAGAAATCTGGCGAAAATCGGATGGATAAAAAAATAACAGTGCTTGTGAAGTATAAAAAAAAATGGGAAAATAATTTTTTTAAAAATTCGACAAAAAAAGTCTGGCAAAAATCGTATGCAAGTCTGGCAAAATTCCATGCAAGTCTGGCAAAATTCCATGCAAGTCTGGCAAAAATCGTACACAAGTGAAACTTGTGAACGATTTCTCTGGCAAAAATCGTCCAAAAATCGGCCCGACAAAATTTGTCTGGCACTGTCTTTGTTGATTCGGGCATTTTCGTGCAGTTAAGGAATTTGCTATATGGAGAATCTGGCAAAAGTCGTTCATTTGTCCGAGTCTGGCAAAAGTCGTATGACCAATGTCTGGCGAAATCGGACAAAAATCTGGCTAAAATTTTCGTAGGGTAGCAGCAACAAGCAGTAGAATAAAATTCCTCGTAACCTAAAAATATTTTCCAAGGTTGTAATGAAAGCATGATTAAAAGGTTATGTTGGGTGTTATGTAAAAGCATATTAAGTTTGAATAAATTAGTCCTTAATTGCTAAAACCAAGCTTTATTATTTCATACAGCCTACAACCTTACAATGACAATAAAGTCATTGACTAAAAGTTCAATTGCCTCAATTTCTCAATGAACATAAAATATGAATTCCCAATTTGCCTTAAAATCCTCAATTTAATTCTTATTGAAATCTCATTTTAATGAAAATCGAGAAGCTTTTAATTTCCGCAAATACTATTATTGTTGAATCAAAGAAGGGTTCACACTTAAATCTCCATTAATTCTTCATTTCTCATTTCAATGCTAATTAAAATCACAATTTGTTCAACATTGAAGCTTTTTTCAGTTATTTTCTTTCGTAAGAGAAAAGATGAACAACAAAGGCAATGACGGAATAGAAAATGAAATGAAAAAGGAGACAGGAAGAAATCCTTTCAATCTGCTTTCATGCTGTTTTCATTCTATTGTGCTCTTAATCTCTATAATATTTTAGATTGTTCAAGTATTTGATACCAACTTGATACAATGAATGATGGGAAGCGGTGGTAAATAAGAGGAAGAAAACAAAGAATATAGAAAAGAGAGAGAAAGAGACAGAAAAAAATGAAAATGAGAAGCGACACTCAGCGTGACATAAATTAGGATCTTGTTGTTTGCCTCGTACTTTTCATGTTCAATTTTTATTTTCAACAGCACCAAATGAAGATATTTCAATTTAAGGAGATTATATAGTCTCACATTCATAAACATAGAGATTACAATTTTTAAGGTAGACTAAGGCTGCTTACACGAAGCTGTGTCCATTTAATATGAAGTGCACAAGTTATGTTGATAAAAATGCAAATTGACGTGGGGATTTATTGCTTCCTATTAATATTCCTTCATTATTTTAGACTAGGTCGTGTGCATTCAAGTTTTTTTGCTTTTAAGACAGTGGTGGCCAACCTTTTTTGGATCACAGCACACCTAAAGTTTTAGCGTGACTATTTAAAACCGCACACGCTATGGGGTTATTCACTTATGATGTCCGATTTTTAGGGGGTTTGGGGGTCTAAACAATAGAATTTTTTAAATTGAAAATTTTGTGACATACGGGGGGGGGGGGGGGTTCTTAAAATCCATGTTTTCGATGAACGTCATAAGTAAACGACCCTCACAGTCTTAAAACATTGAAAAATGACAAAGCTATTGAAAATCCTTTTGCTTATTAAAACTTATTAACAGCAAGTCTTAAAGCTTTCAAATCAGCATACAAAACCTATTTCTAGCACAGCTTTTCATCAATAAAAATTAAAGAAATACGGCAAACAACAATTGAATGTAGAAGTTTTCATAAAATATCGTGCTGAACGTGATCAATTTGTATCATCAATATAGAACGCCATTGAACATGCAATTGAGCATACAAACTGAGGAGTTTTTTCAATAAAAATAATGAAATCAATAGCATTCTTATGAGTGCAACATCGTTCTCATACAATACAGCTAACAGCAACAAGAGTAGTAATAATAATAATTGAGAATCGCACGTTATTGGAACGTGAATGAAAGGCAAATAGAATATCAAAAGGATTTTTTTTTCTTTATTTTATTTTGCATAGCATACAAGCAACTGACATAATAAAATTAAAGTCATTGAATTTAAATTTATATTGCTTTATTATTAACAAGCTATAGACGTGCTGATGTTCTTTAAAATGAGCTTAATAAATTAAGTATCATTTTCATGGCAACCAAAAATTAAAGTTTTTTTACTTGTTAAATTTGACTAATTAAAATGTGAATGATTTTGTGAGCATTAAAGTAATTAGTTTATTATACTTGATGTATTGTAAAGGTTTTAATGAATCTCTAATTTAATTTAATCATTGAAATTGTATATCATTGCTCTTTTCATACAGAGTGTTATGACTTGTTTTGTTACAGGGGGTCTTAGATTCGAACAGTTGTTTTGTTCTAAAATTTTTCTATTCAAATTGAATTTATTCAAATCGAAACGTATGAAAAATGACCGTTAAAAAATGAAAATTTGAATTTTTGTAAGGTAAAATCGAAACAATTCAAATCAAGTCTGTTCAAACCCGTGACCCCCTGTATTATAAACCAGTTATGGTCAATCGGTGACACTAATATACCTTGAAAAAATTCAAGAAACATCATGAACCGCATGGCGTGTGCTGTGCAATGTGTGCAACTTTAACATTAGGTGCGTCGCGATTTAAAAAAATGTTGACCTTTACTTTTACATATGTACCAATCTTCTTTGTGCTTTAAAGTTTGAACCAATCATTGACATATCATATTTAGTAATTCATTAAAATTTAATGAGCTTCTCGTGCAGATTAATCATTGACAATTAGTAACAATATTTCTGAATTAATTATTAGAAAATCCTATTTATATGACAAACTGTATTGGAACTAAACTTCATCTATAGAACTAATTTCTAATAGCATTAATTAGTACATTCTGAATTTTCAATAATGCCCAATGTCATTTCAATAAAATCAACGAAACCCCTGAGCATTTAGTTTAAATAATTTCACATTAAATTCTCTAATTTTATTCATTCTTGTTAATCACATCCTCCCACATGAAATCTCATGAAAAGCTGCTCCAAATATCGAAACTATAAACATCCACATTCACTAAAATGAGCACTATGCAAATTTTATTTATTGCATTGTAAATATTCATTGTTGTACTATTTGCAGGAAAATTCAATTTTCGCAGAGCTTGTAAAAGCATATTGTTCAGTATTGTAATAAAATTACGACAATTTTATGCAAAATTTGAAATAATGCAAATGTTGGCTTTTATTGTCAAATTGAAAGTATTCACTTGACTATTTCATTAGAGAAGTTCTTTTTTTGTTTTTAATTTGATTGTTTGAGGGGGGTGACTGTTGTGATTTGTTGGGAATTTTGATGTGTAATTTCGATCTGTTAGTTTTTAAGGTTCGATGTGTGAGGGGCCTAGCCAAAAATTCTTTTAGAGGGGTCGCTACTTTTCGATGTTTGTTTTTTGGTTCAGATCTGAAACTTTGCGAAAATATTGGGGGATGGGGGGTGTTGTTGATCCCAAAACCACCCCTCCTGGCAACGCCCCTGTCAATATCTCAATTGAAAAATTACATTCCTAATGCATGTATATACTTTATCAATACTTTAAATTCCAAAAGTCTCCCAAACATTTTATTTAAAAATCATGACTAGGAAAAAACTTATAGCCATTGAATGTGTGTAGCATAAATAAATTGTGATCAGGTAGAAATGTCAGTTCATTAATTTCAAACATTTTTCTATGAAATTTTAATGAAATTTCAAGAAAATTTAAAGAAAAAATAATTCAAATCATGTAAGACCAAAAAAAAAAAAATTCATCCCCCTACACAAAATATATGAGCCGCAGATGTTCTATTCAGTCACCATACCTCATACATTTTCTATTTAAGCTCATTTCAACTTTTCCACTTTTCAGTTATTTTTTTCTCGCATTTTCCGTGACTGTATTATGAGTCTCATTCATGTGTTCTATTTTGTTTAACTCTATACCACATACTATGGCAAGCATAGAATAGCAATTCATACAAGTTGAATTGCAAATTGACTCGAAAAAATTTTCACTCTACTCATGTGGAAATTCCTCTTTCTCACATTCATTTCTGTTCTACTTCTTCCTACTCGTCTGCTGATAACTACAAACGTGATGTGAATTTACTCTGTAAAAAAACAACAAATTTTTTCAGCACATTTTAGAGACATTACTTTTTTTTTTGTTCCTTTGTTTTTTTGTTGTTGTTGGTTTCAAAGCTCATACTGACATTCCAACTGTTTCCTTATCATTTCCACAATTGTTTGTTATAAAACATGAATATAAAAAACTTTAAACTTCCTTTCTTTACATACTGAAAGCAGTTCAAAGAGGTTGATTATATGCAAAAAAAAGAATTGTTTTATTTAATTTGCATGATTCAAAGGAATTTCTTTTGCTGCTTTTGATTGCTTTACTTATTTTGTTGCGTGAATTTAAGAAGATATTCTTGGAATTTTTTTAAATAATAAACTTGAGAATTTAAAGTATGAAAAAAATTCAAATTTAATTTAGGTAATAAATAAAATTATTTTGAAATTTGAAATTCAAAGGTTATGTACAGGAGGTCTTCGATTTGAATAATTCTTTTGTTCAAAAATTTTTCTACTGGTATTCAAATTGAAATGTATGATATCAATCGATTTTGTACAAATCGTGGATCCCCTGTATATGGAAAGAAGCGAGGAGGGTCCAAGTGTTTAAAGACACAGGAAAAATTTGTTCATTTTGCTATTGGGTTTTTGGGTTTTGGGAGAAAAAATCATTTGGATTCCCCTAAATTTTTTCTACCATGGTACAGGGGCGTAGCCAGAAATTTTTTTTAGGGGGGGGGGGGGGGTTTGAAATTTTTTTGTATGGAACGAAAAATTTGGGGGGGGGGAGGGGTTTTGGGATTTTTTTTTCTCAAAAATCCCCCGCAAATTGAAGAAATTTTCCAAAAAGAGGAGGTGTTAAAATCCCTAAAACCTTCCCCTGGCTACGCCCCTGCCATGGTAAAAAATTTTTGCACCCTCAAGAAGAAAATTCTGGCTTTTTTTCTTTTTTGATATTTTAGAGTATTTGTTGAGAGTCACAATTTCTACTACAGAAATGATTTTTTTTTTTTTTTTTTTTTTTATGTAAAGATTGTATTTATTGGTATATGGCCAAAGGCCGTGTTACACAACTATATATTATTTTACAGCAAAGTGTTAACATATTTTCTTAAATTTATGTATTCGTTTTATTATCGTCGCAATACTTTTCATAGGAACATTCTCTAACACGATTTTTGAATATTTTAAGTGAATATGTATTCTTTTCATTAATTATCAAATTCCAACTTTTCCTACTTATTTTGACCAATTTAAAAATACATCTAAGGAAGTGATGATAATGCAGCAACAATCAACACTAACTGTGATGACATACGCCAAACAGACAGGCAGGAAAAATTTCAATTACTTCTTGTGAAAATGTGGGAAGATTAATGATCTTGCCATCGTCTTTTCTTGAAGGTATTTTGCGTCCTCCGACATCAATTTTCATCTTTTTCTTTTCTTTTGTTATATCTCTTGAATTGCTTTAATAAGAAATTAAATAATTGCAACTGTGAAGATAACTGACAGTGTTAATTGATTGTAAGAATCCATTTAACAAGCAAGAAGATAAATTAAAGTTTTCCTCGTCTATAAGCCGTGCTTATGGTAAATTCTCGTAAAATCCTTTAATCAAAGCAATTGCTGCTTTTTGTGATAATTTTTCTTCTTTTCCTTTGTCGACGAAAAGCAGCAACAAAAATTTTCCATAATGGGTTTCCAAAAAATTCCATTTATCAAAATGTTCATGCTTCTTATTGCCTAGAAAAATTTCTTCACTTTCTGCCTGCTTCTATTGCTGCTTGTTTAATGCTTCTTAGTTCCTTAATTATTCACTAATTTGTTCCTCTTATTTGCTCATCTTTTATTCTATTCAGCAGTTTTCCCATCCATTCATTCAGATAACATCAACAATTTCATGCAAAACAATAGGAAGCGAACTAGTAAATACACACAATCGGAAAGACATCTTACATAATGTAATCCCAATCAATAGCAGTTTTCTCTCTCTTTATGCTATTTGATTTCATTAATTTTGTTAACCCGAGCGGTAATGACTGCCAAATTAAGTAAATTGTGACATGCTAGCTTTCTCTTTGAATGATTTAGACAAGTTCCCCCGTCACATTCTCAGACTTTCCTTGAAAAATTTCATAGAATAGCATCAAACAGATTTACTACTCGGGCAAGAAATTTAAGAACTTTGGCATTGAAAAAATGATTGCATCATCAGAAAAACAAACTAGTAAAAAATAACATGAATGGGAGAATTAAAGATAATCATTGAAGTCTCATAATCATTAATCAATCATGAAAATGTTCTGCACACTTTTACAATTGTGTTTGCTTTGAACTTGTTTTTGAAGGTTTCTTTGGAAGAATTAATACTGAGATAGGATTAATACTAAGTTTTGTAGGAAAAATTCTTAGAAATGCCAATGATTGAAGTGATGATTTTAGTCATATAGGGTCAAATTTTAATGATTAAAATAAAATGTCACTAGTTAACTTATGATTCTTACTATACGTGTGGCTTACTCTATCCAGTAAACAAGTACAAAATAGCATTTAGGTCAAACTTAAAACAATTTTTACTGTCTTCAGAAATGCGCTCCAATCACCATCATCAACATCCCATCCCACAATTCCTATCAAGGTCATTGAAATAGCACAAACAACTTTTATTGGCAATCCTCTGACTTCGCTTTTAAATTCAATTGATGGAAATGTGACAAAACCAATTGCTTCATTAATGTTTTGCCAAGATAAGAAGAAGCAAGCAGCAGAAAAAAATTCCAATTACTTTCCTGTGCATTGACATGAAATGTTATTTTTAAATCTCATAAAATGGTCAATTAAATTAAGCACATTGGAACATGAGTGCAAAAAGATATGTGGCTGCAGAAGTGGAAGAAAAAGGACATAGAAAGAGGAGGAAAAAAATCTCAAACTGATTGCATGAATAAATGTGAACAGAAATTGGATAGATAGATATAAAGATAAAAAAGTTGGAAGCTCAATGATCGAAAAAAGCAATTTGTTTGATAAATTTGATTGTCAATAGCTGATTTTTTCCCTCTCTTTCATATATTCAATAGCTTATACTTCCACTAACATTTAAATTGGGGTAGACATTTATACGTATGTATATGGGATGTATGTTGTTAGTCATGATGATGATGATGATGTTACTGATAACATCTAGCGACTGAAACAGATTGTCTGTCTAAAAGCACAGTTAAAAGGATTGAAATTTATCGCTATATCAAAAAGCAGAGAGAGATTAGTTACGATGGATGGAATTGTTTTTGATTTAGTAAGGAAGAGTATTTTTGATAGCGTATGCAGTCCAGAATTCTGCCATGAAAAGTTGTGGAAACTATTCTATCTGAATATCCCAACTTTCCCAAAAAACATCCAGAAACACACTGAACCAATACGCACCATAACTGAGATATTAATGTACTGGACACATGGGCCACGTGGATAATTTCTGACAGGGGCGTAGCAAGAAATTTTTTGGGGGGGGGGAGGTTGAATTTTTTGAAAAGAAAAATTTAGGGGATGGGGGTGGTTTAAGTATTTTTTTCTCAAAAAACCCTAGCAATTTGAAAATTTTTTCCGAATTAGAGGGTGTCAAACCCCCAAATCCCCCCCTCTCTTGGCTTCGCCTCTGAGCTCTGCAAGCAATTTTTCAAAAGTTTTTTAAAACAATTTTTGTCGTCGAAATTCCCGAACATAATTCCCCAAAATATCATAAAGTGTAGCAAAAAAGTTATTCACGACCATTTATCCATCCAGAAAATCTGTCTCTCTCTTAGTTTTGCATCGTATCACATAACATGAGGGTGCAGAGTTATTTAGCAAAAAATCATCCATGAATGTAAATTTTATTTTTGTTCCACAATTCTCTCATTTTTATTTTGTTTTACGTTGCAACATGTGTCCCGATTCACATTAAAATGTTACAAAATGTATACATACAAAATATAAAGGAAACTGTCTCGCGTGTACAGAGTGGAAACTGCAAACATTGTAGAATAACAGTCAATGACATACAACAAAATATGAGAGAGAAATTGTCGTACATGCATTATTCAGTATCATGTTAAAAGTTTTTAATAATTCAATATTTATTCATGCACAATATTTGGCAAAGCGATATTTATAAATATGAATGACATGAAATAAAGCCAACCATTGGTAAATTGAATGTAATTGATGTTATTTGCTGTTCACTACCAACGTACTGTATTTTTTTTATGTTTATTTACTTGCTCGTTTACAATAATTTTTTATATTCGTCATAAAAAGTTCACTAGCTGTGTATAATAATGCATCGTTTTTGGATGTTTTAATTGATTTAAACTGGTACTGACTGTTGTTTTTTGTTCTGTTAAATACTGGAGTAAAGTCAATTGAATATTTTTTGACTTTTTTCTATGTGATTTACATTGATTAATTAATGGAGTTGCAGTTATTTCTGTTTTTATTATTGGCAACTTAATTACATCCAATGCATACCTTATTTCTATTCAAACTTTATAGCACAACTTATCTGTATTTAAATGAGCATAATGGATTCAAATGAGATTTAATGAGTATAATTTTATACAATATCAATCATTTAATTACTGTCACACATCTCTATTCATTGAGTTTCATTGTCTGCCATGTCATCACTCGATTAAGGCGTTTAATATGTTAAAAGCAACAAGCAGCTTTAAAATTTGTGCTACACGCAATTTTGCAATAGTTTTCCTTTCGAAAAATTCACAACTTGTCGATTATGGGTCACGAAAGCAATCACTCATTATGCAAATCAATAAAGTGTCGGTAAATGTGCGAATGTATACATGACAAAGCTATTGCACGGTTGACTGGTGTTTGATATTTTAAAGAGTGCTAAAGTTTGAAGAATTATTGTAATTTGTATTTTTTTTGTGAATACAAATTATTTTGAGAAGAGGTTGAGGGAGGGGAGAGGGGGTCTAAAAATCCATGAACTTAATGGACGTCATATGTGAACAGACCCTCCGGACTTTTATTCAAAAATACTAATTTCCATACTTACCAGATTCTTTCAGAAATGGACATAATTTCTACTGAATTCCCATTTCATTTAAAAATCCTTTAATCACAAAAATTTAATTAAATTTAATATTTTTTTATTTTCATAAAAATTTTCCACTTTAAATCCTATTTGGTAAACCAAAGCAGGAACAGAAAATTATTTTTCCATAATTTTATAATAAATCTCACACTCACCACTTCATTTATATTAAATTTATTTAAATTATAAAAAAATTAAAAACATGAGTGTGCACATAAAATTTTTATTATTTTCATTGTTATTATTACAACCAGCTTCGCTCCACAATTCATTTTTCAATTGAGTTGATTTAAATTTTAATCAACCATTCATGAAACCCATCTCGCTGCAATAAACGTCCGACCATATACAACGACCAACTTACCAAACACACGACCGCATGAGGGTCATTCAGCAATGGTTAAATTATGTTAATGCATTTCACCCTCACAATATTTTATTTCTACTTATGCTCCTCAAATTGTAATATATATATTTTCATATATGCGCTCACGTTTCAATGACTGTTAGAGTTGGGAAGGAGGAAAGAAAAAAATATATGCGTAATTTATTGTTTTATTAAAATATGAGTCTTGATGACTTCGAGGAACGTGAATGCATTGAGGAGAAAATGGGGGAAGGAACCTTAATGGGCTAGAATTTTGTTAACTAGGTTTGCAATGCAATAAGACGCTTCTTGAAGTATTAGGGAAGTAAATTGGAAGAATATTGAATGCAAATGTTCCTATTTATATGGACGAGTTAAATTCATATCAGGAGTAGGCTGATGTGATTAATTTGAATGATTGTCATGACTCACCCAAACTGACCTGAATTATTCACTCTCCCTCAAAAAACAGCACTAAAGAAAATGTTTTCGAAAAAAAGACATGAAAAATTGTAATCTACATAAATAGCTCTCAAAACGCATGAATCATTCGACTTAATGATTTAAAGGAAACTTTCCCATTTTGAAATATCGGCAGTTTAGTAGAAAATTTCCAAGAAAAAAAAGTACGGGGTGAGTTATTCAGAATGATTTACTGTCTGCACATTGAACTTTGAATACGACGAAGAGTTTATGAGATTTTAAACTCGGATGTGCTCCCAATAATGATTTATTGATGTTTTCGAAACTGTAACACGCGACTTGAATTATGTACAACATCTTAAAATTTGCCACATCAAACAAATCATTTACATTTGTAATTTAGTTTGCTGTAAATTTTGGATCAAATATTACCTCGGATTAGTTATGTAAATGTCTTATAATTGAATGTAATTACAAACATACTTACCTACCTGCTTACATCATCTTACGTTTCTGACATGACATTATGTTAGAGTAATTCATTTACATTCACACAGAGATTTCATTATGAGCCATAAAACAACAGAATAATTTAATAAGTCGAGGCAATTCAGGTGAAAAATTAGATACAGTGAAGTTTTGAGATTTGAGATATAAAATGAGGAATGTGAATGAGGAAATTTTTAGTTCATGTTGGAATTTTTGAGCATTTATAGCATGCGAATCAGAATTTTTTTTGTGCATATTTTTTTTTTATATTCTTAGAAATTTTTGTCGCTTCAGAAATTGCTTCCATAGAATCACTTGCACACAATTTTTATTTTTTTAAATTTACTTTTATGTTTGTATTTTTAAGCAGAAAATATGGAATCAATCTGAAAACTCAACTGCCAATTATTCAAATTGGCATCTCAAATCCAACCTTGAACTTTAACTCAAAGATTTTTCGTAAATAAAAATTGAAACTGAAATTTCTGTAGAAATAACAGCACAAGAAATTACAAGGAAGTAAGACATTAATGTATGAATAATAATTCTTCATGACACAACATTCAGTTCATGTTATCATCAACAAATCTGAAGACATAAACATAAATACGACCAGAATGTGTCTCATGAAATTCATAAATTCTCACCTCGTCCCCATGTCATGTCTTCTAATCTTAACCATCTTAAAGCTCTTAATAATGCCTGCTTACTTACAACTTGTTCTCTTCCTCTCGCACTTAATTACTCCAAGTCCCATAAGTGTGTGTATGCAAAGTCTTGTGAAAACAATGAGCATTTACTGCTGTTGTTGTCTTCTTAATCCTTTATTTTTTGTTTTTTTTTTTTTTTTGTTGGATGTGATATTAAGAACGGATGAGTCAGAAGAGGAAGGAAATGGCGACAAGAAGAAGAAAAGGCGTGAAAAGGCAAGTAGAAAGGCAAGCAATGTAAAACAGTAATAATATAAATTCCATTAAATTTTCATTCATTTTCTGTTCAGGTACGAGACATTAAGCATTTCTCATGTGCTTGGGAATTGCGATGATTCTTTTGTGAAGGAACTGAACTACATTCACTAATGTCTTGTGAATGTCTCCTTTGAAGACATAAATTTTATAATTAATTGCAGAAACGAGTTTAATGAAAATTCTTCAACTTCCACTTCCTTCACTTTTTTTTATTCATATCCACTTGCATTAAATTGAGAGAAAGCTGCAGTAGGAAAAATGTCTTCTTGATGATGTGACAAACTCTCGACAAACAGCATAGTGTGCATAATGTGAAGTGAGATTCAATTTGTCATCAAGCTTCGTCCACTTGAATTTTTAATTAACTTTTGTCGCAGATTTTTTCAAAACTTTTTCCTCCTTCATTCCTTTCACTTCATTTTTTTGTGTCGAGCGAGCACTTTTGTGCAGTTTAATTACGTAAAGATCCATTAGAAGAAGTTTTCAAGTCACTTCATTGCTGATAACAAATCTAAATTGTTGAGCAGCATCAACAAAAAACTCTTAAATGTCCACTTTCCTTAATCTTTTTCGAAAAAAATTGGCGCTTCTTTTAAGCTGTTTGTGCTACTTTTGCGATATTATTGAAAAAGTTTTATGTAAAGTGACCCTCATAAATCTCAATTATGTCCTTTATAAGGACATAACGGCGTGAAAATTTCTTCATTTCTTACTGATAATTCACTTTTGAGTGCCTTCCTTTTAATTCTGTTGATGATGCAAGAATATTCTTCTCCTGTTTCTGGATCCTTTTCATGATTTTCGTGTCTACTATGCATTATTAATTAATGCAAAGATTCGATCTAAAGGAATCGAAAGGTCAATGACTCTGACTTTTTGATACAGGAAGAAGAAGGCAAAATGGCAATAAAAATGTCAAACGGTATAAAAATTTATGGCCGACAGTAAACGAGATTGTCTGACCAGAATTTTGAGAGAAATTTTCCTTGTCTTTATGACTCCCACTGTACAGTTTTAAAATCTGTGGATGAAGTAACAGGAAGAATAGATTCTTAGTTCCATTACAATATCTTCATCTACGCACCTCGAAGGAACGATTATAGTTACGTTGCGTGGAAATATCCTCTCACTCATCTCTCACATAAACGTGCCCCTTAAGTGTTTTTATTTCTACATTTACCTCCCTTTCTGCTGCCATAACTACTGCTGTACTGTACAGACTCAAATTTATGATGCAAAAGAATGGCACCAAAATTAAATTATTTAGCAATTTCACCCCTCGTTCTTCTTCGTTCATCTCAAGTGATGCATACAACAGCCAGCATGATATCATTACATCTACAGCTACTCTAATATTTTCTTTCTGGTATGGACATAAGTAAGTAAAAGAAGGTGGATAATGTCTCACATTTTTTGAATGGTTTACTGAGCAAATATTGAATAGGCTGTTTGTATGTATGTAGACCTAGAAACAGAGTATCGAGTTTGAATTTTCAGAATAAATAGTCCGCACAAAAAAAAAATGTTGTTGTGGGGTTGAATAAAGGAGGAAAAGCATCAATAATTCATGGAAAATGAAAAAGCATCAACTTTGAAATTTGAAACTATTAAGCAGCAACAGAAGTTCTGAATATTTTGTGCTGATGTGCGCAATTCATTTTCGACAGACTTATCGAAAGTCTAGGGGTATTCAATTAAGTTTGTTTGGAAATCTCAAATTCAAAAAAATACGTTAGGCTTTTTCTTAAAAATCATAACTTTTTTTTGAGTTTTATCATTTATTTGACTTTATTGTAGTCCTTAATCATGGACTAAATCATTTTCTTTAAAAAATTCTGCATGAAATTTATTTAATTTGAGTTTAAAATTTTTCGAATTTTCGAACAAGGGGTATTTAACTTCGAATTTTGCATGGCAGACAGACAAAAATGACATTTTTACACTTTTGTTTGGAAACTGTAACGGTTACAATATTTGAATTGCTCACATCAGATTTTGTGGTAAAGTCAGTCCACCTTTATATGGAAATCAATAGATCGTCCCCAAAATAATTTCATTACATTTAATACATAAATGATGTTCTGCTACGTGTTGTTACATCATGTTTTGTTTCTTTTTCTGCCTGATTGGTAAATTGAGTTGTCAATGACTAGCTTGTCATGACAACTTCTTGTTTATCATTTTGGAAGTCTCCTTTAATTAAGGAAAACAGCTTTAAGGCATTGGAGTTGTTTACAAAAATTTTAGTCATCGTAAATTTCATGGAAAAGAAAAATTCATTAAAAGCCTTAAAAATTGGTTTTTGAGTTCCGCTAATGACATGTCACATGAATATTCATAAAATCCCGTGAAATGATGTAGAAGCTTTTTGTGAATGCTGAATATATGCGATGAATACTTTATTATGCACAAGTACATGATGCTTAAAATGTTATCTATTATAATGAGTCACGTTAAGAACATTACGCCTTTGTGTATATTTGTGGATGTATGTTCTCGTGTATTTTCTGTTGACATTAATTCCTTCACCTCTTTTATGTATGTCTGTTGATTTTTCCAATATTTTCATCTCTCTTATCTAAAGCTGTATTCAATTCCATCCATATATTCTCTCATACTCATGCTGATACTGATGCTGATGTTGCTCTATTAATATTCCTTCATGCTTCTCGCATCATAATGACTGCTTCTGTTGCTATTCATTTGTATCAGTTTTGCAGACTTATTTCATTTTTATTGATGGCAATAATGGATTTTGTGCTGTAAGTATTAGTCTTTAATTTTAGAATTTAATTACAAAATGAGCAATTAATGAGTGGAACTAGAAACATTTGCTAGAAGCAAAAAATTTTCTACCTGCTGGAATTCTAAGTTTGACTAAATAGACTTAACAATGGAAGAAAAACTTTTATTCAGTTCCATAATAATCACAATAATCATAATCATCAGCAACACGCCATAATTTAGAAACATTTTGTGCAATGCATGCATCATCAATGTCAGAAAATTTCCATCCTTCATCTCTTCAATCTCTCACAATTGGTTTTTAAGCTCATAACATTTACCAGGAATATAGATACACAGTAAATCCTCTTTGTAAAATCTCTTTTCCTACGTTAAAGCATTCTATAAAGTACATACAATTTATGCATGTATGTATATATAGAACAAAATGCTTTATAATCCATCGCACTCTCGCCTATCATATCAGTCATGAAATGTTTTTTCCACGTGTGGAGCTTTTTTTGAAATTTCCCTGAAGAAGTTGTGATTTGATTTTGTAATGTATAACCTAGAAATTTTTATACAGGAAAAAACAAAGTTCAGCTTTTGATGCTGCATGCTACATGCCATTACATTTCAGTGACAAAAAGTCTCTGCAAATGATTCGTAGTGGGTAGACTTTATGTAAGTTATAAAAGAGCTCTTTGATATGAACCTACCTACACTTCATGTAGGTAATTAATTTTATGCATGTGAGTATTCAAAGATATTAAAAACGACAATGTTAGTTACTTTCCTGATGAATGTGTCTTTAGATTGCTCAACTTTATTTTGGAAATTCACTAAAATTTTACTTTAACATGAGTTTTAAATAAATTAGCAGTAACAGTTTCCCACAAGCATTTTCTACAGAAATTATTTTTCACGTGAAAATAAATGAAAATTTTCCGAAACTAAAAGGCAGGTACTTCAATGTTATTTACGATACAAAATACTCAAGTTGCTGTAAACACGTAAAAGTTTGCAATTTTCATTAGAAAATGAAAATCCTTTCCTATAAAATGGAAACTGTTGTTGTCGTTGTTTGCATGCAGAATTGAGGAAAATTAAAATTTTGTACAACCGTAGAATTTTCTCGCCATATGATAATAAGACAGTCAGCTAGGCATGCAATGTATAGAATGCTAAAATTTTGTGTGAAACCTTCTGTTATGAATGAACATTTCACATATTTTATTCCCATAAATGCACACATTTGTTCCTATTTTTCCGCTACCTACTTGGGTAAGAAAAACACTCTTTTGCACGTGAAGATGTAAAAAAATTTTCAAGTGTCACAAATGTTCGAAAATCCACTTCGTTTCCCTTTTTATTTGTGCATTTTTGCGGTTTATTTATTTTATTTTAAAATGCGATTGAACTCTTGAACATTTTGCAGGTCATGTGCGAAAATCAGGATTAAATGTTAAGAGCAGTAACAACATCTCAGTGACACAATAAAATCGGAAAAGGACTCAAGCACATAGGAAGTGTGCCATCCTCTTTTAATTATTGTTATGTAACAAACAATCCTTGTTCCTGGATGAATAAAAATTAATAAAAAGCACTTCCTAATTGTTTCTATTATAAAATTGTTAGCTATAAAAATTAAATTAATAAGCATCGTATGCCATGTGTGCATGAACTTGTAATCAAGATGATAGCTGAAAAAATTGTCACATCATCTTAAATAGCAATTTTTGAGATGATATCGTCACTTAATGTGCGAAATAAATGAGAATAAAGGAAAAATTTACATGAAAGTAAACTGGAAATGTGTGAATAGGATTAAAAGGAGCAAGGAGCAAGATGTGGATGAGGAAGAAAAGATGAAAGTGATATCGCATTTGAATATCTTCACACATCGCATCGTCACATGAAAATGAGCAGCATAATCAATTGAAATTTACATGAAAAAGGAAGAATAAGAATTTTCAATGAAATTGTGGAATGAGTGCTTAATCCTTAATTTTGGATGCAATTATTATGGTTTCTATGGATTCTAATAAAGTAAGCAACTTAGAAATTTTAATGAAACTTTTTCATGGATTTTATTGAATGCAATTGACAGAAACTGTAAATGAGCTGCAAAATAGAGCAACTAAGAATTTTGAAATTCTGATTAAACTTACGCGGATTATATTCATATGATCCGTCAATGGTATGTTTAATCTAGAAAAGGAAGCAGAAAAAAATGAATTTATTTTTATGTTTCCTTCTTAAATCATGAATAATTCATTCACAAATTGCATCAGCACACATCAGCATGGAGCAAGTGAATGAAAGGAAGCAAATGAATAAAAAAAGAGAAGAAATTTAGTTAATGAAATGCATTTTGATGTAATCAACAACAGAAATGAATAGAAAATGTGAAATGCAAAGAAAGATAAAGAATTTTACTGCTTACTGCCGCTTAATGAATGAAAAGAAAGAAAAAAAAAACTATAAAAAATCTTTTGCACAGTTTTATGCTTGAAAAAGGCACCACATTGCGGAATTAGATGAAATAAAAAGAAATGAATAGAAAATGCCGAGGTAGACTTTTTTTTTGAATCAGAAAGTTTTCATTCCTTCTTTTTTTCATTTTCAAGTTCCTTTGCTTAATCCTTTCGAATTTAAATTTCATTAAAAAAACTTTTCCCAAACTTCATGCCTTTAATTTTTACCCCAGAAACTCATTTAAATAAACCCAAAAATACTTTACTTCTTTATTTTCTATGTCAAATTTATTTTTATTATTGTGAACAGCACTAAAGATGATGTTGGCGAGCCATAATCTGATTATGACTTTTCTGTACAAATTAAAACTTTTGTTTAAATATTTATGTCAGATATTTTAATTATTTCTTGAGAACGACTTAATTATTGGGTAACGAAGCTAGGTGAATATTTTTTTTGTTCCTTGCAACCCTTTTTTCAAAAAAAAAAATTCTTTGAATTATTTATTCCTGAAAAAGGGGGATTTGAAAGGTGTTTTTTGATCCTTACTAAAATTTTCCGTAGTTCCTCGGCATCTAGTAATTTGAAGCATGAAGCAATTACGTTAAAATTGTTTGGGTGGATTTAAAAAATTAATTGATTTCAAGAAAAAGAAAAAAAAATCATCTTGTTGAGCCTTAAGTTCTTGAAATCTCATTAAAATTTTTCAAGAAACTCAAGAAGAGTCTTTTGTGCTGAACAAAAAAGTAATTCTCCAAACTTTTCCAATGGCTGTTGATTTTGAATGAATGGAGATTTAAATAGGTCAAGTTTTAAACTCATTTTATGGGCTATGAGTAAATAAAGTTTATATTGTATTTTTTGTGGCAATTAAACATTTTGAATTGGGTTAATAAAAGTTTTAGTTTTAATTAATTTAATTTGTTCAAATGTGAACTTTTAAAAGATATTTATGATCTGGAAAATGGAATAAATTAGGTTTTGACAGTTGGAATAAATTATGCTTAATAAAAATTTTTTTGATTCCTTTCCATCCCCAATTTAGGTTCTGTACCAAAATTTTTGACTTCAAAAGTAATCAAAATTAAAAAAAAAAATTTAAATTTCCTCCAATTAAAAAACTGACACTAATGTCCACAAAAATTCTAACTAAAAACCATACATCATAGACGATTGGCCATTACAAACCATTTAAACTGAAAATATCATAGATAAGGAATCTTAAAAGCTTAAAGTGCAAGTCAGCATGAAATGTCATTAACTTTATATCAGCAATTTCTACTGCTGGAATTTCTTTTCGTGCAGAAAACACTTCGTTTGACATTAAAGTAAGGGAGACGTAGAACAATGTGCTTTTTAAAAAAAAGTAAAAAAAAAATTGTCAACGAAAAATTCATAATTTTTCCATTTTTCCAAGAGCTCAGCACACTTTATAGCATAATCTACATTCGTGGCGATAATTTCATACCAAACATATATATTAAGAAGCAAACTGAAAAACGTAAGCAAGTTGGGTGGTGAAAGTTGAGGCTAATGCGCATTTTTGCTTTTTTTTGGTCACTTGAAGATAATTATAAGTCGTTTTTAGCTACTTGACAAAATCTACAAAAGCATGCATTACTTTCAACCAACTTCCAACAAATTGAATCTTTTTGCCAAGAATTTTGTAGTTAAAAGTTGAAAAGTTTTAAAAAATTCAAATTATATGGACATCAAAAGTAAACTACTGTCTTCATGCTCCAAACCCTAAGAACCAGAGAATTAAGTAATTTTCATAAGTACAGGAAGTCAGGCAATCTACATTTCAGCTAGTAGACAATCCTTCAATCATAATGCACTATCTAAGCTACCACAATCCTTCAAAAAAATCCCCGGAAGTTTTTACTGCTCCACCTCAGTCCAAACATCAAACGAGGTGGCCAGCGAATGAAAAAAAAAAATTAATTGTTTTGAGCTTTTAATCTCCAATTTTGAGCTTGTGCGATAAAGCACATTTAATTTATTCACATCATGCAATCGGATTTATCAATTTAATCTTTTCTCGCCCCGCAAAAAAAACTACCCCGCATTTCCCACACCAAATAACATGAACATTCATTCATTTTATAAGTGCTAATTGACCGCATGCTTGCCTGAAAATTAATGTGTTTTCAATTTTATTCCTTCCTCACTCTCTCTCACTTCTCGCCAGTTATTTCGCGCCGATTTTACAATGGAGTAGACTCGAAAATAATTTAACGGAAATTATGTGAATGGAAAATATGCTCATTTACATTTGTATTTTATATTATCGGGAATGTATTAACTGAGATGAGGCAATTCATATGCGACTTTCCTGCAATAAGCAATTTCCTTTTGTCTGAATTCCCGAATTTTTCTCTCTATCATATTAATCTTTTTGATGTTCGAAATTTTCATAACAATAATCATGCCTGCTATTATTGCCATTGATGTTGCTTTTTGGTTTTCATTCAACTTTAATTTGTGGGAAATTGCTATTGGTTGTAGGATTGTCGGGATGTCAAAAGGATTGTGATTGTAAACAGGGGCGTAGCCAGGAATTTTTTTGAGGGGGGTTTTTGCTACTTTTCGACGTTTTATTTTTTTTTTTTGGTTCGGATCTGAAAAATTCAATAATATCTAGTATAAACTTCGCGAAAATAGGGGGGGGGGGGGTTTGACCCCCAAAACCCCCCCTGGCTACGCCCCTGATTGTAAAACTTCACAGGATCTTAGATGATTTTTTAATTAATTACTATCTAGTTCGTAGAGGCTATTTAGTTATGATCTTACGCAAAAAAAAATTTAGTCCTCCCTCTCTTCGTTATGCTTTTTGTATGAAAATATTTTTACAACATCCTCTAAAGAGCGAATGCACCAAACTAATTGGCATTTGAATTTTCTTGGGGCTCATTTGTAAAATTCGTAACGCTAGAAATGACCATTTTTGACCCCCTTCCAAGTAAATTGTGTACGAAGTTTTATAAAATTTGGTATGGAGCGTAACAAAATCTTAGACCCATCCCCCTTCCCTAAGCGATACGAATTTTGCGAACGACCCTTGCCAAATTCTTTTTTTTTCGAAATCATTTTGCTGCTTAAAAGTCGGATTCAGTAAAAATGCGCTTCTTCCCTTCCTATTCTCTCAATTTCATTCATATTTAAATTTTCTTGATTTTTTCATGATTTTATCGGAAATTTAAAATCAAATATGCAGGAAGGAAACGAAGTAAATTAGTGGCTTTCTCCGTCTATATTTTTTTTATTCTATCCTAATTTAATTTTAAAAACCATTCTATTTTTTTGCTGGTTCCATTGTTCCCTTACTCATTATATTGAGAGATTTTTTTGTGCTGTTCTAATCTTGATTGAAATTTAATAGCATCGAGGGAAAGTAAAATGAGAGAATAAACCAGGGAAGAAAGAAAAAATATACGGCGATATCTTTTTATTTTTACTATGGCAAAATTATCTCAACAATTACGTCTGCCTTCGATAAATGTATATTGTACAATTTGAACATTAAAGCAGCAGCATTGTTAAAGGGAACAACAAGAAAAAAAAACAGAAAAATTCCTTTTTCGATTATTTTCCGCAATAAATAATCAACTGAATCTCGCCAAGATCTCGCTGAACATTATGTTAATGAATGAAAAACCCATGGTGAGTAACATGTGGCATTATGGTATGATAATCTCAAAATTATGTGACGAGGGACACGAAAAAACATCGAATGCGAATATGAAGTAAAGAGAGTGAGACAGAAAATGCTAAATACTCGTACATTCATACATAAGTTATACATTTCATATTTCGAATGGAATTAAGTATGAGGACTTTCATGGGACATAATTAAATTCCTTTTTCATGCTCGCAGTGTAAGCACGGATTAGATAAAGATTTTTTTTGCGGAGTACTAGGATTAGCTAGTGTTGAGAGGAGATAAGAAGGCTTGGTTGGTATTTTGTCGGAGTGATTGGATTGATGTAGGATTTGAGGAGTTATTTTGATGTCTTAATGAAGTCATTCGTAAAATTCGTAATACCTAAAATGACCATTTTTGATGTCTTTCTTCCTAGTCTTAACAACTTTTGTATGGAATTTTGAATAATTTTGTATGGGGCATAATTAAATTTTTGGCCCCCTCCCCCCTAAGCGTTACCAATTTTACGAACGGCCCTTATCAAGAAAAACAATAAATTTATTGAGCACCTCTTGTCCTAAGAAGCCATACTTTTGATGCAATCTAAATATATTTTTATCATCCTTCCTACATACATCTTGAAATTCCTCGAAATCAATTCATAAGCGTTTCATAATCCAACCTTTTTTTAAAAGCCACTGAAACTTTTTGCCTGCTCATTTTTAAAAATATTTTACATGAAAACTTTTTTTGGACCAGAAAGAGAAAAAATTCCACAAGCAAACCATTCAACCCTCCAAAAATTTCAGCTTTATGGTATCGACTGAATATTATTGTGTATTAAAAAAGGATTTTGAACTCTTTTTTTTTCACCATTCTCGGTCGGTTGTCTTTCATTTCATGCCTCTTTTTCTCCTCTCTACACTCATAATTAATTTCTGAAGTTTATTTCCATTGAGCATATTAAATCACTATTTGACGCCATTAGAGGAATGAATAAAGGAGAGAACGAAAAAAGACTTTTTCATCATTGAATTTGGGACAAATTCTTTTTTTTTCTTTTGCTCGTTTGCTCTAATGCCGGCATATTTTATGACCCAAAAGAAATGAAAATTATGTAAGATTACGAATATCCATACAATTTTATGATTGTATGTGTATGTTTGCATGGAGAATTTGTAATAAAATTATTGCGGGGTGTGGGAGAGAAAGTGAATTAATATGGGTCCTATGTAAATAAGCGTTTTATAAAAATGCGTGCCTATGGGCTTTTATGACGACTGAGAAAAATAAATTATGACCGAAAAGGGAATGAGGAAAAGAAAAATATAAAAATAAAATGAGAGCGAGGAATTAATTTGAGGAAAAGGATACGCCTGAAATTCTCTTTTTTTTTGTTACGGTTATCGATTATACTACAAGAAAAAATCCTCAATTATTTTTCAAGAGTAATTGCTATTCATACTGTTGTATTAAAAGGTCATGAATGTTTCTTCCGAAAAGGGTGAGAGTTTATGGTGGAAGTTTTGTGCTGAAATGGAGCATTTCCCAAAAATGGCAAATTTATGATTTGTCTAGATTTATTACTGGTACCTTCTTAGCACTTAAGAAGTTCAATTTTGTACTGTAAAAAATTTATCAAATTTTGCTCACTCTAAGTATTTTTAAATAAGGTAGCAAGTGGAAACTGATGTGGATATTTTTTGACTTTCTCTAAAAGTTCCAGTCCTAATTGATTTTTGTGATAAGAACAGGTAGAATCTTAGAATCTCGGGATACTTCTGGCTTTTCCAGTAGCTTTTGATTGACAAAAATCCTAAGAACTCATACTAAAAATAACTTGAATGGAATGTCTATGCTTAAGAAACTTTTTCTGACAATTAGTGGCCAACAAATCAAAACTTAACCATCTTTAACCAACCATAAAATGGTTACGGCCATGAACAAGTTTATTCTGTTACAAAAGATATCAAGACTCAAAAATTTGAATCATTTAGTTCTTAAAGTCGATCATACCTGCTCACTTTTGCTGAAGTTTTAAATAATTAGTTTATAGGGGGCCTCGATATGAGTTGATTCGATTTGAGTAACCAAATTGTAGAAGAGAGTTTCATGCTACAGTTTCATTTATAAAAGGATTCAATGGGTCGCAGGACACACAAACTGTCCACTTGTATAACGGTCCATAAGTTTCGATTTGAGTTTCGTTTTTGTAACTAAATAATTACTCAAATCGAGCCCCCCAGCACATGTTTGATCATACAATTCACATTATACTGTCCAATATCAACACAGGTGTATGTTTATATATCAAATATTAAATTTGTGACACAAATAATCCATGAATCATATTTTTTTATATGAAAAGTGTGCCCCGAGTCATTATATGACATAAATTAATTTCCCATTTCTCTTTAAAAAACGATTTATTTCACGTTAAATGGTCAAAATTAATCGTTTCATTTATTGTCAGTTCCTACAAATGATATTCAATGAGCATGATAATGTGTATGTTGTCAACAATGCGAACAGTTTATTTTCTTGTTTATCATTTTTCAAGTGAAACGACAGCACAAAAGAATTATTAAATTTTTCCATTGGTTGTGTTTGTTAAGAAAAATTCCACATAAAAGCAAGCTGCCTGCTTTCGGTTTTCACAAAGCTATTGTAGAAGAAAAAGGAAGGAATGAAAAATTGTTGTCGATGTCAATAAATAATAATAAGAAATGAATATTCCTATCCAATGAAGCGTGTAATTTTTAATATAAAAAATTTCAACCATAAATTTAATAAAAAAAAGAAAATAAAAAATTTAAACAACTAAAAAATTAAATTGCACGAAATATGCTAAACAGGTGCCGCTTTATGAACGGTTTATGACTTCCGAAGAGAAGTAAATAAATATTTTTAATTTAATGTAAGTTTCCGGCCAAAGAAATGTATGTGTGTTGTTTATGTCGATTGTATGCTATCCTTTCTCCCGTTCCATATATGCAACTTTGCGTGACTTTTATTGTCAAGGTGAAAGGTGAAATAATTTTTATTTTTATTTATTTAAGTTATACCTTTTAAACTTACCTACACTGCGAGAAATTTTAATGAAAGTTTTCAACACCGATGTGATTTGCTAATGATATGTGTGTTGCCATTCAATTATAGTTCTCAAATTGTTGTCTAGGCACTAGATTTGTAGATAATGTGTTGGCGAAATGGCCTTGAGAAGTTTTTATTGCTGTGTTTCGACTTTTAGACATTTTGTGAGTGAGAAATTTTCAGAAGGAACTTTGCTATAATGGATAATTTCTGTAGTTGTTTCAGATTCAAATCTCAGAAAATTTCCAGAAATATAGGTCTACACAGGTTTAGTTAAGGTAACAGTGTATCGTGTTCCATTTGGAAAAACACTGTCATAATAACAACTGACCAGTGGTGTAGCCAGGGGGTTTCACCCTCCCCATCATTGACAAAAAATCACCCCCCCTCCCACCAAACCTTTCATACAAAAAATTAAATACTTACTTACTTACTTCGATGATCGTTCAGATCAGTTGTGATCCATGATCTCCCTCAGTTTTCGCCTATAACTGACTCTATCGTTAGCGGCTCGCTGCCAATTTCCAATACCAAGTGCTGTACTATCCCTATCAACTGCCTCTTTCCAAGAGTTTTTTGGACGCCCACGTGACCTTTTTCCTTCAGTAAAGTCTGACTTAAAGACCTTAACTATTGGAGCATCATCAGGTCTTCTTATAACATGTCCAGCCCATCGAAGCCTGTTTACCTTGATTCTCTTCACAATATCAGTATCTTTAAAAAGCTGATACACTTCTTCATTGCTCCTGCACTTAAAAAGATCCCCTTCTTTCTTTGGACCAAAAATTGCTCTCAGGATCCTTCTCTCAAAGACTCCAACTGCATGTTCGTCTACATTAGTCATGTTCCATGACTCTGATCCATACAACACTACAGGGCGTATTAGTGTTGTATATATGGTCAGCTTGGCCTGTCTTGAGATCTTCCTCGAAGAAAGAAGATGTCTTACACTGAAGTATGCACGTTGAGCTGCCAAAATCCTCCGCTTAATCTCAACAGAGGTGTCAAAATTGTTGCTGATAATAGATCCTAGGTATATAAAATCATTGACTACCTCGAATCTCTTGTTACCAATGACAAGATGCGAGCCAACAAGCTTCCGTGTCCTCTCAGTTGCAGCAACCATGAGGAACTTTGTCTTAAAAAATTAAATCCCCCTCGAAATTCCTGGCTACGCCACTGCAACTAGCCTTAAAACTCATGCAATCGTCACTGAAAAGAAAATCCCCAAAGAACAGTTTTACGTAGCAGTGCAAAGAAAAAAAAATATGTTAACTGTCCCGATGACGCATCATCATGATACATATTTTTAATAATATTTATTAACAAAAGAAGGTCAACTCCTACACATTTGCAAATTTGCCATTCACAAAAATAATTGCGTGTTTTTAGAATTTATGCAAAATTCAATTTCAATGTGAAATGCTGTAAGGCGGTAAATAAGATTTGGAAATTTCTATTCAATTGAAAATTTAAATGGATTGATTGTATTATTAAAATCAGTATTATAATCCTGATGTTATACACATTTTCTTAGAAACCTTAAAGGATTAAATTTGAGAAGCTTTAGAAATTTCGATTCACTTCAATTTGATTTGGGAATTGAAGTTGATACCTAATTTACATTTTGTGTAGAAATTTGACTTTAAAATCGCTATTAAAATTTTTATTAGCAATTTTTCAGTCCTTCTTAATTAACTTTTAGATCTCAGAGGTCGTCCGTAAGAATTTTAACTCTAAAAATTTCCGTTTTCAACCTCCCCGTCCTGGCCTTAACAAAATTTGTATAAGGTTTTGAAAAATTTGGAATGGAACATGACAAAATCTTTGAACCTTCTCCACCTTTCTAAACATTACGAATTTGGCAAATGACCCCTCTCAAGGAATTAGTTATTTTTAATAAATAATATTCCCATCAAAGCTACATAAATATTGTTTTGACCAGGGGCGTAGTCAGGAATTTTTTTGAGGGGGTTTTTGCTCCTTTTCGACGTTTTTTTTTTTGGTTCGGATCTGAAAAATTCAATAATATCTAGTATAAACTTCGTGATAATAAGGTGATAGAACCCCCAACCCCCCCCCCCCCCCAGGCTACGACCCTAGTTTTGACTAATCGGAAATAAGACAAATTTAAATAAAATGTGCTTCACATCAATCTCCAAGATCTCAAAGTTGTCACAAATTTAAAATTCTTTTGAACTCTAAAATTTCCAAATGAGTAACATTAAAGGATATTTTCCCAGAAACAAGGTGCTTACCTCTGAGTTACACAAAAATAAGAGCACAAAAAATTGCATCCCCTACTAGAAACTTCCAACATTAAAGACTTATTTTTATTATATGCGGAAATTTTGTTTCTCTTACTTCCATCCACACGCTCCCCTCACCGAACGTGTGTGTTTTTCTCATGAGTACATATTTTTCTAATAGTGCCACTTCACATGTAACTTGATAGCTTGGTTTTATGCTATAAAATCATTATAGTTGCGGCACATTTCTTCTTTCTCTCATTTCTGTTTCATTTTTACATGCATTAAAATTTCCCCTCCAAAATGCAGTTGTAATATATGGAACTAGATTGAAAATGAAACAATTGAGAATTTTTACATTCTACTCTCACTTCTCTCATCCCTCTCAAATATTTATTGTACAAAAGAAAGCATGCTTGCCTTCATGACAAGAAATATCGAAAATTTTCGGTCTTTGCATTCATTCAATTCAGTCGTTGTTCATGCTTTCTTCCGGTCGGTTTAAAAATCATAAAATCTCTTCGATTTGAAAAAAATGGTCAAATAAGAATTTTTACATGGAGGAGAAATTAAGTAAAAATTAAATTTGTGACATGCCAAATAAATGCAGAACAAAAATTTGATTTTCAATAAATGAAAAAAATAATAAAAATTAAAGGCAGTGAATTGGTGCATAAAAAAGGATAAAAAAAATATTTACACCATAAATCATCAGATTAATTAACTACCTTTGCGTGATAACGAAAATCAATAAGAAGCACACAAAAAGAGACTAAAAGTAGTCTTTGAAGGATAAACCATAATAAATTCTTTGAAAGATAATTCTTAATGCTCGATGTGTATATTGTGAGGATATGGTAAAAAGGAGCAGTGTGTAAATTGTGAAGAGGATGAAATTGGAAGGATAAAGAAAAAAAAAAAAAGTTTTTCCAGCAACAGAAAAAGAGAGAAGGAAAAATTTGTGTGTGATATAAATAAGAAAAAAAAGCATCCGAAAACTAAGTATAGGAAAAAATAACAACAACTATCCCAAAGAATATTTTTTTATAAAGGAAAAGCTCTATGCGACAAAGGGAAGTAAGAAAGTTTGAAGCACACAAAAAAAAAGTTATGAAAGAAAAGGAAGATTTAATTTAAGCAAAAAAAGGAAGCAAGAGAGAGAGAAAGTTTGTTAAAGAAGACAAGACAGGACAAGATTGTGTTTTGTATGAAGAATAAAAAAGGATAATTCAAGTCCGAGCAAGTAAAAAAAAGTGGAAAGGCAAAGACGAAAACTTTACTTTTTATCATTTCATGTTTTGTGATTGTGATTATCTGTGTTGATACAGCAACCGTTGGCTTCTATATGTGCTTTGTGCTACTCCAGGTTGATAATACTGTAGATCTAATCCACAAAAAAAAGAATATTTTTTTTTCCACTCGGATTATTTACCGAAAATCCTCTCTAGGGATTTAATTCAATTTTCATCTTGCATACACCAGAAAAATCTACATTAATAATAATAAGAAGTAAACTTTAACTAGATTATAAGCAGATATTAAAAAATATATAGTAAACAAAAAAATATGAAGCAGAAGCAAACAATGAGGAATATTATTAAATGGATATTAGTTTTTCTAAATACCTTTGTAGTTAAAGGTAAGTCATGGGCACATTCATGCTGTGCTCTCACACATTACTGTTGTTTACTTTTTTAATGATTATAATCTGAGCATTCTATCTGGGGCTACCTTAATTTTCTCGTTCCTACCTGCCTGCCGGCTGTTTATTAACTAGATACATATTTGCATAGATGGATTATTAGCATTATGAAAGGATGAATGAGAGCGGAAGGAAAGAAATAATTATTGGCCCTTGAGAACGGTTTTGTCAGGATTCTGGGGATTTTTTTTTTTTGCAAATTTAAGGGATTAGCTCCATTGTTAAAGCAGGTTGATAATTGAATGAGTTTAGTTTTTAAAGATCAGCATTAAGTGAAGTTTTTGGTTATTATTGCTAGTTTAAATATTTTAAATAATTAAGTTTCAAACGATTACCCATTGTACAGAGTCATGAATCATGATTAATAACATATGACAAGAGTCTGAAACTCTGGTTTAGTGAATAATCAAAATTTTGTCAAGTAACCAAATAGTAAAGGCAAGAAATCTTTTTTCCAAAAAATTAATAAGTTTCGAACCATGGGTTGACACCTTCATCCAGATCAAAATGTTTTTTCATCCGATTCCATCTGTTTCCATCTGGAACAATAGAAAAATCCATCCGGATGAAATTGTGTCAACCCTTTGGGGTCATTTACTTATGATGACCAATTTTTTGGGGGGGAGTCTGAAGCTTTATGACAGTTTTAAACAATAGATTTTTTTTTGTTTGAAGATTTTGTTACTGAACGGGGGTCTAAAAATCTAAGTTTTTGATGGACGTCATAAGTGAACAGCCCCTTAGGTTTCGAACCCAAGACTGGTGATGACATTAACTACACTTTTTAAGAATTCTAAATTACTTCCCTTTGTTTCATCAAATCACCAAATTCAACAAATTTATGATTCAGATAACCCTCAAAAACCTAAGTAAAAGTCCGTAAAAGTGAACAAACTCTAATAAAAAATTGACATCTTCTTCAAAATATATTTTTCTATAATTTTCCGCCTCTTAAACCTTCAAAATACCTCACAAAATATCCACAAAGACTCATAAATACAAAATCACAGAGCACGAAATTTTTTTATTGATAGGTGTTTATCTTTGATCATCGTCAATATGTTTTCTTTTCATTTCATGCTAATAAAGGTTAAATGCGTAACATCAACAGCTGTGATTAATAATGAAAATGTTTTCCTTTACGAAATGAATTTTTTATGTGACGATGACAGAACGGTATTAGCTACTTTGTATTAATTAAATTGTGGATGTTGCTTAGGCAAATGAAAATTTTGACTCAATTATTAATTGAAGACAGAATTTTGAAGAAATTGTGACATTGCTTAATTGATGACTGATATTGTTCGTGTCTTGTAGCTACACTCAATAATATTTAATGAAATGAAATTTTTCTTAGAACGGAATGTAAATTACCTCGAGGAACTTAATTTCTTGTAATATCTCATCTCCACCCACGATCTTTCTCGGCACATTCAGTTGCTCGTGGCATTAACAAGTGATGAGTCTGAAAATTTAATACCAAAATGAATTTTCATGCTAAAAACGGAAGCTATTGTGCTAACGTAATACTAATTTTAATAAAATGTACGCGTAGGAAGGAACGATGAAGGATTGATGAATTTATTGACTCACGTCAACAAAAAGTTCAACATGCTGAATAGAATCGACAGAAAATAAAACATTTCTTACATAAAATCAATAAAAGTCGACAGTCTGAAATTGTTTCGTCTTTGAGTGTCCTATTTATAAGTTCTGGCAATAAATAGACACAAATAATTCATGGACATTAGAATGAAATGTCTTTTTCTTCTAATTTAAAGATGTTAAATTAATGAGGATGTTTTAAGTTTATTTTAGAAACGATCGTGACTTATTAAAAAATATTCCAAAAATAGATACAAGAAAAAAATGTTACGGCTATTACAACGAATGTTTCAAGTGCTGCTTGAGAATTTAAGGGGACTTGAAAAAATTTTGAAAATTAATTATTGAGAAAAATTTCATGTCAACTTTTAATTAATGTGAAAGTGATTTACTGAAAGAAGTTAAGCATTTCAACGTCATTCATGAACAATCCAAATCCAAAATATCCAAAAATATCAAATACCAATCAAAACACATTTCAAGGAGTTTCCTAAAGTTTCCAACAATAAATTTTCCATAGAAAAGGTTTTAATTAAAATTCAATGACACGTAACAAGCTTTACATATCAGCAAATCACTAACAAAAGCCATGTATATTTAGGATCTATTTCTGTTTCCCCAAAAAACACCTTTGCACTTTATTTGACATCACATCCATCCCCCACTTTTTGCCGTCAAAAGAAAACAAAAATTATTTGGAATATTTAAAGCAAACAAATTTTGTCGCATTGGTCTTATCGTGTAAATCTATGTATTGATTTGCGTAATAGCTGTAAATTGTAAGGTCAGACGAGGTAAAATAAATATAGTAAAGTATATACAATTTAATGTAATGTATTATTTTGTTTATGTTGTTTGGGTAATTTTGGATTGTTTTGCTTAGTTTTGAAATTATTAGATTAATTTACTTTGCGAATTACTGGATGGAGGTGTCCACAATAATATTTATGTGTGGTCAGGGTAAAGTTTGCGTGATGTGAATTCTAAAGGTTTACAAAAGAGTTGTGGAGTGTATGGGAATTGAAATTAATTAAATCAATTTTTTGAGGGTATGGGGCGAGGAGGAAGATTGCAATTTGTCGACAAAGTCTACTTCAAGAATCATCCAACACAAAGAGTTTTACTAACAAGACCTCCCAAATTGTCCTGATAAATTCCTCAATTTCTTGTAAATATTTCAGCACACAACATAGCGCAAATATTTTCCCATCTTCGAGAAAAAAAAAGAAAAATTCCTCAATGTCATAGAATTTTTTCGTTTCCAGTTTTTTTTCGTTCCTAAGGCTACAAAAATATTTCTCATTCTTCCGCAAACATTTCTTCTCCATCTCCTGATTGGTGTATATAACAACTTTATTTATTTTACGTGTATTGTCCGACAGTTTTGAGATTTAATTCTCCTTCATTATACAAATAAAAAGTTCCTGATCATCCTTCATAATGAAAGAAAAACAAAACTTTTATTTTTTATATTTCAAAAAAATTATTCAGAAAAAATTGAATTTCAATCTCTTGAAGGGACAATTTTAGAAAAATAATAAAAAAAACTTTTCTTCCTAATTTCTAGTGTAAATATATTTAGGTATGATGAGATGGACATTCATCTTTTTTGAGTATACAAAACTTTAATAAATATTTTTAGACGCATTTTTGGGTCTTTAAGAGAAAGTTTTGACCACAGCAGATTCTTATTTCCTAAAATTCTAAAAGGAATCTGACGGGGGAGAAGGGAGGGGGTCCGAGAGTTTGTCTCGCACGTGATTCCTTTAAAACGTTAAAAACGTTTGTTACAAGGAGGGGAGGTTGGTAAAAAACCCGAATTTTAGCGTTAAGTAATAAGTGAACGGCCCCAAATTGATGACTTTTAGTCAGCTTTGTAGTTTTCCGAATCTCCATTACCAAACAAGCCTGACAAATAGCCAAATGATGACCACAATTAACTTCTAGTCCAAAATATGAAGCTAAGAAAATGAGAAGAGCCCAAAAAATAAAAATTTCAAATTGTATCTATGGAAATGAATACATATAGGCATATATATCCATAGTCAACAATGATGACTGACTCATGAAAAGAATGTTTATTTAGGTCTCGGTTTTTATTCCAAAAAGTCTCTAAAATGCATGCACAAGAAAAATTTTCCACTTTAATTTTTTGTTGGTTTGTTATTTGAGTTTATGGTCCACTTATGAAAAGTAAATTTCCTCATTCCTCATTCGTACTTCTATAAACATTGATAATCGAATGTGAATGAGTGGAATAAGATTTAAAGAAATAATAATAATAATTTTTTTGTTTGTGGACGGTCTTAAAAAAATTTTTTTGTTACCTTTTTTTCATTTTGCCGATAATTGAAAGGTATTTTTATGTATGCTTGCCATTCTTGTGCCTTTTTTTCAGTCGCTTACCTTTTTCGCGCCCCACATAACTCTACAAACGTAAAAAATAATAATGAATGCTATAAATGTATAATTGAAAGCCATAACACATAATCAGAAAAAATTAAGATTGGCACGCGAAAAAATATGAAATTTTAGTGAAAATGTTAAATGAATGTCAAGCTTTAAGTGAGAGGAAGTGATGACGATGAAGAAGGAGAAGAAGAAGCAAATGTAGAAGAGAATGCTTATTAATGTCATGGATCAAGAACGAAGGGAGAAAAAAATAATGCGAGGGAGCCTAATACAATTTGTGTGTGCGGTCAATAATTGCTTCGCTTACAATTTTATGTATTTTGACTCAAAATGACAAAATGCTTGAGTTTGTTATTCAATTTGGTGTTCTAGGAATTTTATTGTTGGAGTTTATGAGTAGTTGATATGATCAGCAAACTTGAGAATTGTATAAATTGTCATTATGGAATTGATGGAGCTAATGAATGGGATATCGATTTTTTGAGGACTTTTATGTCAATAGAACAGAGATGGTCAACCGGTGTGCTGCGGCACACTAGTGTGTCGATTTTTTCCCGAAAAGTATCATTTTTTTCATGAATTGCTCACAATGTGTACCGCGGCACAAAAAGGTTGATCACTACTGCAATGGAATGATGAATTTTTGATCGATTCCTGGAAGGGGCCGTTCACTTAGTACGATACGCAAAAATCTACTTATTTGAACACTTTCCCCTAGGTTTTGTTCGAAGAGTCTCCCCTTCCCCCGTTATGTATTTTGCATGAAATTTATTTGACCTTACACCTCGTTATACAAATTTTAGAACCTGCCTTCAGGAACTTAGTGATCTGCCCCTTGCAAAAATTGATTGAAAATTTATATTTCATAAAATTATGAAATAGAAAACAGAAGTTCTTGACAATAATCTCATATTCGAGCACATTATGCATCATCAAAGTAGAAAATAGTAATTTTAATGCTAAACATGCCATCACAGAGCAGTCAATGATCCCAACGTATTTCCAACTTGTTTTCTAAGAACAAAAAAAGAGAAGAGAAAATAAATAGTTAATTAAAATCAATTAAAGTTAATTTATATGTGCTATTGCCACTGCTAATGCCCGGTTTTTACATTTTCAGAATGACTTTCTTCTTTTTTCTGTGACTTTATTACTCATTAAGATGAATTGGAAAGTGCATAAAAAAATTAAGTGAGACTGATGAGTGAGGAAAAAAAAATTCATTAAATAAATTAAAGGGTAGTCACTTCAATTTTGTTGTCTGTCTGCAAAAAAAAAATAATTATTATTATTAAACGTGTCAAAAGAAGATGTTGACCTTCTATGAAGGATTGCAGCTCAAATTTTTTCACCCAAATAAAGGACGTTAATTAATTTTTGTTTACATTAATTCCATGACCTTAAATGGTATTATAGAACTTTTTTGGACTAAATTTATGATAAATAAGTTCTGGAACTGTAAGTAAGCAGAAAAGATTTTTTTTTGACGGAGGTTCAATGTTTTTCTGGGAAATGTCTTAGAGTATTTAACAATTTTAATGCTTTCGTTATCACTTGGGGTTTATTGTCATTTTAATTTGTGACATATTTATGCCTTTTAAATTGGAAAGTTCCACTTCCTTTATGAAATTGATGTTATGATGATGATAATGTAGAGAGCTAATAAAGTTTCATCACGGAATTAATGTCTTGGAGATTAGAACTAATGTATTTAGATAAGGCAATTGATGAAAATGAAATTTAATATTTTATAGTGAAGATAGTCTTAATGGTTAATTTGAGGGATGGAATTAATAATTTTAAGGGGTTGAAGAAGGTTGAATTTGAATATATTTAAAATAATTTAAAGAAAAATTATATTAAATTTAATCTTACGATTTAATGTTGGAAGAAGATGCGAAATTGGGAATTTTGAATGTTAGTTAGTTTCATAGTCTAGAAGCGAAATTCTTTAACTTTTTATGGATTTGCAGCAAATTCAAAAATCTCTCATTTATATTTTCTACAATAATTTCTCATTATTTTGTCAGGATCTGCTGATAAGGTATTTTTCCAAATTTTTTCTGATTTTTTTCCCCAAAAATTAAGATTAAGGAAAATAATTCGCAAATTTGAATTCACTGTCAAGTTGTTAAAATTTGAACATTTTACAAGTAAAAATTACAATATAAAACCTTGATCAATTCAAATTTATTCATGTTTATTAAAATTCAACAAAAAAATCTTTTGGGACGTTCTACACCTGCCAGCTTGAAAGACTGACAAATTTGCCTAATAACTTCAGGGTCGTTCATAAATGACGTCCGAAATTAACGGTCATTTTCCAAAAAGAAACAATAGAATTTTAAAAAATTCTTGACCTAAAGCCTCTTCCCCCCTTGAACGTTAAATATGGCCTTTGTCAATTTTTAAGAAAATTTCAACATCAAATTCCAATTCTACAAAATAAAAGACAGTAAATATTTTTCTGGTAAAAGTTCCAATTACCGACATTAACAAACTGAAATTACAGCAATCAATTGAAAATTACTAAAATCGATACTCGAAATGCTCGCCAAGTTCTATTTTCGTAGTGGGAGGAAATTGCTAAATTAAAGAAAAAACAGAACAAGATAAGCATTACTTTTGTAGAATAATTGAACGCTTTTGCCGAAGAACGTGATATAAAAAACGGTCGTTTTGAATTTGAAAATTGTTGACCGATTTTTGCAAAACACAAAGTAAAAAAATTTGTTTGCTAAGTAAAATTCATTTTGTCATGCTTTAAATTTATTACAATAATAATTTAAAATGTTAAATGAATAATATTAAAGCATGAAAAATTGTATTTTACTTAGCAAACAAATTTTTTTTACTTTGTGTTTTGCAAAAATCGGTCAACAACTTTCAAATTCAAAACGACCGTTTTTTTATATCACGTTCTTCGGCAAAAGCGTTCAATTATTGAGTAATTCACCACATACAACAAGTTACAACCGTCGGCAGTAAGAAATTTATTCACTGAGAAATTATTCATAAAAAAAAAATAAAAGAATTCTTTTTATCAACCTTATTATACAAATTAGTAATGAAAATTACAAATTTTTCATCATCATCCCTCCATCCTTACAGCATTTATTTCATTTACTTGTATTCTTTTTAAAATTCATGACGTAAGTGAACAAAAAAAAACTTCATGATTATTCTTGTTGAGACTAAAGTAGAAGAAATAAAAGACGGAAAGAAGAGGAGAATTAAAGTTGATGAGCATGAAATGATACTTATGAGTATATGCCTATAAAAATGGAAATGAAATTTCATTCAATTGCTTATTTAAGTGTCATTACATGGATATAATCTAATATAATAATTTCTGTAGTAACTTTTTTTCTGTTTCTCTATTGCACTTTATGATTATGATGATGATGATACCAAGTCCCCTCTGAATTTCATGTCTTCTTATTCTAAGTTAAGTTACTACTTATTCTATTTTCCCATCTTTTCTGTAATAATTTTATGTGCATTTTAAAAGTTATTTTCAAAAAAATATTCCATATTTATGTTTTTTCTTGGCTTATTGAAGTAACCGCCATTTTTTTGGCTGGTATTAATGCTGGTCATAATATTGTTTATATTTTATTTTTTCGTGTTTTCTGTTCTGATGTTGTGTTTTTATTGAAATATTTTTTTTCTTAAAATAACATTGCAGTATCAAAATATTCTCTAATGACAGTGAATTTAAGGAAAATAATAAGATTAAAAAAGCACCTACGTACTTTTCCCAAAATAAAATTGAATTTTTTATTTCGGGATCTTAAATAAAAAATTGAGAAAAATTAATTTTTAAAAAAATAAAAATCTTGAAATTTTGAATGTTTTTAAAAAAGAAGTTTTAAGATCGAAACAGAATTAATTTTAGTTATTGTAAGGATTTGAACCTTAACTTTACTGGAAATTTTTAAAATTTTTCAATTAGTTTCAAATTATGTAATGCTTCAGTTTCAAAAATTGTCATTAAAAAACTTCAAAAAGACAAACTGTAGATCTTCCAAAATTCCTACCCATCCACAGCAATCATCCATAAAAACACAGAAAAATAATATTTTGAAGGCGGATGTTGTTAAATATCATTAAATTAATACCTACGCTTAAATTAAATTTTTTTGAGCAGAAAATAGCTATTATACAATGCTGCTTACCTTTTTTTCCTCTCATTTAATTCCACTTCTCATGGGGCGACTAAGTCCTTTTGAAATCATTTATCCATACACAGTTATCGTATACATTTACATTTTTGCTACTATCTGCTGTGCTCAATTTATTTTTATGAAGCAAGAAGAGATTTTTTTTTTGTGTGACAGCAAAAAGGACTTAAAGCTTTACATTTGACACTGCTGAAAAAAAATATCGCAAATTCAAAATCCATAGCAAAATTGTTTGACAAAATGATCATTACTTCTGAGTTTACGTCTGTATTTTGAAAACATTAATTACGAGATAATTTAAATTACCATTAAATGATATTAGCTAGCCTGCTATGAGACGGGAATAAATGTTTCGATCATTAGCGCTTTTTTCATTCACTTGCTGCTTCTTCTTGTTATTTACCTTAATTTCCTTTCATGCATTCTTCAACAACCATACAGAGCTCAGCAGTTTACGATACAGACGTGATCTTTCAAAGCTTATTTTTTTTTATTCTACTTGAAAAATTGATTTTCTTTCCCATAATTATATTTTGATTGATATGATAAATGAGCTCATGTATGGATGGGGTTGTTTGGCAGTTATGGTCTGGGACCTAGTAAAAATTTTTTAGAATGCCTAAAAAATTTGAGAATTTGATTAGCTGTTAGAAAATTTTGAGAATTTAGGACCCCAAAAAATCTAGATTTTGACTTCAATTTCTTATCACTTAAAAAAAAATCAGAAGACATCACACATGTACAACCCCCCACCAGCTACGATAGAATAAATCATTTTTTAAGAACATTCTCATTGAAAATATTTTTCAAGTTGTTAACCATTGCATTGTGCGTATTGCCTTTTTTGTTTATCCAAATAAAGAATACTCCAATCATTCAAATTCCCTACATGCGGCATCAAAATGAACACACATTTCTGATTTGCTGTTAATTCTTTAATTGAAAGCATGAAGGTATTAAAGTATCATTAATATTTTTATATTTTCAATAAAATATTCTCTTTTTTTTTGTGATGTTGTGAGTGGTTTTTATATCCACTTTATTTTCATTTCCATTCTTCTTCGTAGTCTTGAAGTGTAATCGTGATATGGGTTAATAAATAAATATTATATGATGAGGATCTCTTTCACTCTCTTTTTTTAAAATATTTATTTTGATGTTGTGAAGGGAAAATGGAAATTTAATTTAATATAACGGACATTCTTTAATGAGGTTTTTTTGTGAATGTATTATTCTCTGGGGTTTGGATGTTATTCTTGGGTATGAACAAGTTTTGTTCTCTCTTTCTAATTTTCAATTTTAATATTTTTGTTGAGTAAAAGTTTGAACAAACATGAAATTTCAATTGAAAAAATAATAAATTATTTAAGAGATCGTTCACTTGTTACGTGTTCGTGATAAGCTAAAGTGGCTCGGTGGCGGATTGGTTTAGTACTTCGGTGCCTAATTATTCCAATAGACACATCGATCATGGGTTCGAGACTCAACAGGGGAATTTTTCAACTATTACTTTTCGGATTATATGTACTGGAAATGAAGCTCACTGCCTTTCTATGTAGGCTAAAGGCAGTAATGCCATCAAGGGAGTGGTTCTGATCCCACTTTAACAGTAGCTCTAGGTTTTGAGCGAAAGGTCCCGTCAATTTCCCAATAGCCAAAAAACGCATATAAAACGCAGAGCTATGGGACTCAAGGCCTAAACAGCCTTGAAGACTTTTTTAAATTATAATGTAACAAAGTAATGGACAGGTGCTTATTCAGGAGCAGGGGCGTAGCCAGAAATTTTTTGAGGGGGGGGGGGTTGAAAGTTTTTTGTTTGGAACGAAAAATTTAGGGGGGTTTTGGCATTTTTTCCTCAAAAATCCCTAGCAAATTGAAGAAATTTTCCAAAAAGAGTGGGTTTGAACCCCAAAACCCCCCCTGGCTACGCCTCAGTCCAGGAGGGAGGGTTCGTGAAGTTTACACTAGATATTATTAAACTTTTTCAAATTCGAACCAAAGACGTCGAAAAGTAGCAAAAAAATAAATTTCGAATATTCCATTCATAAAATGAAGCTCTATGTCAATTTGTCCTTCATTTCCATCTTAGAATATTGATTTTATGTTGCTTTACTTTCTTCTTTTCTGCAAACAAAAAAATAATTGAGCAGAACGCAAAATCAAACATTGATTGGAGGCTTTAACTTTGATTTCCCATAAAATTTAAGAAAATATGTAAATATTAAAGAGCAATTATGTTTTTGAGTAGCAAAACAATCAATTTGAAAAATTCATTTTAAAAGCATATTTTCTGCTTAAAATTGTCGAAAAAAAATATAAAAATCAAAATTCTAACAACGGAATTAGAATCAAGTGGAAAAACAACTTTGAGAGCATTATGAGCTAAAATGAAAGTAGAAAGTTAAACAACCGGATCAGCTTTAGAGGATTATACTTAATTACAGCCAGATGAGTGGATACAGAACGTAAATTTGCTTTGCTTCTTATAAAAGTCCCTTCCAGTTTCGCTTTCTTTTCATCCTCGTCTTGTTTGCCTCGACCCAAAAGAAAAGAATAAGGAAAAAAATTAAACAAGGAGCATCAACAAGAAAAAGATGTTGTTTTTCTGAGTATTAGCATGTTTTTAATGAGATGCTGGATGTGAATTTTCAGTTTGCTTAAAAATTTAATTTAAATTACTGTAAATATTTTCAAATTTTGATCTTTTTCTGTCTATAAAATTTTTTGAAGCTAATCTTAACGTTTCTAAGATTATAGCTGAATATTAAGCCCAAATTTTTAATGATTTCTCATTTTCTCAACAAAAATTAATGAGGACGAAGAAAAAAAATTTTCGGAAGTGATGAAAAAGAAAAAGAGAAAATTTTTGTGTGAATTTTACATGAATCTCATCATGAAAGTGTAATGAACGCTTGCCAGTGTCAAAAAAAGTCTCTCATTAAAAATTCCATTAAGTTAAAATCATCTAGGATCGTTATTGAGTTCCATCGAGAATTAAAAGACAAGATAAAGTACATAGAGAGAATCAGAAAAAGAAAATCTCTGAGATTTTCTTATGCACAATCATATGACTTCTTATTGCTTCTCCTCATATATGATAGCTTACGACTTGATGAGATAAGTTAAATGATGATCCGTTACCAAAAAAAAAGAATAATAATAAATATATACACATATAAGCAGCATAGAAGAATTTTTTTTTGTGCTAAAGATAAGAATTTTTCCATTGGGACATAGATGACGATGAAAGAGAGCAATAAAAAAATTTGTGTGTGTGAGATTGTACATGCGGTTGAGAATATATAGCGAGCTTTATGGGTTTTTGATAGCACATCATGAATCTACTGTGTTATGGTGTGCTTTTCATGCGTGAAAATTATTGCGAGAAAAAAAAGAGCAAAACAGTAAGCAGGAAAATGTGTGAGGGTGAAGGAAGGCATAAAGAAAATCGGTGAAAGGAAATAGATTTTTTCAGCACAGATATGCCATTCACTTTTTGCATTAGTCCCTTACACATGTTTTTCTTTTTCACTGATACCGACATATCGCTGTAATGGTTTTACTCTCATCTTTCCGAAAACTTAGCATGATTTTTTGCCTGACTGAAATTTGGATGTTTATTATTCTGACTTTTTGGCAGGCATCGTTAGTCTGCTGTGCTTGTTATAACTGTGGGATGTCTATGGGATGGTTGGAAAAAACTGTTCCTGTAATTTAATTTAGAATATGATTTTTGGTATGTTTAAGGCAAAAAGCGCAATCAGCAGAAAAGTTAACAGTAGAAAGTAGCTTGATAATTTGGTTAAATTAGATTTGATCTTTGACGATGACTTTTACAGCAAAAAGTAAGAAAAAAATGAAACGGATAATTCAATGAATAATTGTGGTGATTAATTATAGAAGGATTTGAACCTTTGCTTTCTCGAGAATATGTGCTTGTAAATAATTGACTTAATTTATTGTACTATCCTGTACTAGCAGATCATAAACTATATTGCATCTAATTGCAAGAATCAATCCTTAATATTCTTTGAATTTTTGGTTCCAACTATCAGCATTTAATACTTAAATTTATGCTTCCAAAGAAAGCAGGAGTGTAGCCAGGGGAGGGTCCAAGGGGATCTGGACCCCCTTTGAGCAGAAATTTCTCCATTTTGCTAGGGTTTTTCGACGAAAAACTATTAAGACACCCCCTATCCCCCAAAATTTTTATTCCTTCTTTCATACAAAAAATTTTTTGACCCCTCTAGTAAAAATTTCAGGCTACGCCTCTGAAAGGATGTTGGTTTTAAAAAGTTTTTTTTAGAGAGGAATGCTGGGAATTTAAACAAATTTTCAGTTTTTTTTAAACAATATCTTGGTTTCCACAACTTAATTTTAAAAACTTCGCAAAAAATGCGCTTCCTTCAAATTCCTCCCCACCATCAAGAAACTTTATATCTAAATTCTTTGATGGTGTCTGCTGCCGATGTTATAAAATTATAATAATAATTTATGTGCACTTTACTAGTAGATATGAGTCCTAATGTTTCATTCTTATTCTTCCTTACTATATCTTAAATTTTTTTATTTTCATTTTTCTGGGGATTAAAAAAAAAAAAATATTCATTGCGATAAGAACAGCGACAAAAGCGGGACGAGAAAATAGAAAAAAAAATCTTCACCAAAAGAAAATTATTTTTTCATGAGGGGATGAATTTTTACATACAAAAGAGATTGCGATGATGATGATGTGATTTACAAAAAAATGGAAAAAAAGAAAAGAAAGACACAGAGAAAGGAAAATGAAAGTCAATCTGAGATTAACTCAAGGAATTTTCTCCTCTTATTTATTGCACAAATTTTCTTATTCTTCAAATCTCGGCACAAATGAAGGAAAAAGGGGGATGAAGAAAGAGTGAGAGTTAGAGTCATGCCGATAGGATCATCATCATTATCATGTGGAGAGTTGAAAATTTATGTTTCATGCTTACTCAATCGACAATTTATCAAGTTTTTATGTCTTCCGGGGGGTGTTTGTGGATGGATTCTTATCTCCTTTATTTCTTCCTTGTCAGCATGCAATCAATGTCCGACTTTAATTTATTGTCATTAGTTAAGTCGTTAAGTTAAGTGGTTCTTGAAAATTTTATGCTTTAGCATGGATGGGCTGGTGCCTAGTAATATGCGATATTCCTGGCTATACATTGAAATATCAGATATGTTAATGCAGAATGAAAAGTTTATCGTGGCTAATTTTTTTTTGTTTTAAAACCATAACCAAGAGTGTGTGGCATGTTCTATAACGAAATTTTCCAGATGTTATTCCTTTACCATCACTTAATGTAATGAAGTGAAAATATCAGCAACAAATTCAAAATATTTGCAAAACTTTTGGGATTGAAAATTTATCGAAACAAGAAAATCTTTTTTTTTTTTTTTGCAAAAAAAAATCTTTTTTTTTTCTTGTTCATCGAAAAGTTTTTCAATTTAAAATGTTGAAAATTTAATTTGATCATGAGCAGTTGAATGAGAGTTTTTTGTTGTGATAAAAAGTGAAACAATGGCTTTTTATTTTAAGAGAGCTCGAGAGTGAAGCTTTAATAACATTTTAATTAAAAAGTTAGTTGTTGATGCTTTATAAATAATTTTGAAATAATAACAGGATGTGCATCATTGAAGATTATTGCTTGAATTATATTGAACTTATGGATGAGTGCAATGAACTGTGCTTTGAGGAATTGAGGAATTATTGATTACTCAATCAATACTACAATTTTCTGGGGCTCTAAGGAGTATTGAAAGAAATTTCATGATTTACAATAATTGAACCAGAGTTGGCCATCGGCATGCCAACTCTAAATTGAACGTTAAGATTATTAAGATTCCGTTCCAAAAAAAATATTTTCCAAAAAAATATGCTTCATGATTATATAACGTGCCTAAAAAATTGTTAATTTTAAATTTGAGAATTGTTGACCGATTTTTGCAAAACACAAAATTAATAAAATTTTCTTAATATAGACAATTATATGTAAAATATGAAAAAATTGATAATTGATATTTTTCCAATATCAAAAAAATACGGCAAGTTGAATTTTTATGTGTAATTAGGTAATGGTTTTTGTGATTGTGGGCTGTTCACTTAGGATCTGCTATTTAGGAAGTAGGGGGTAGGGGTCTAGAATTTTATAACACATTAAATAAAAGAATTTTTTTTCATACAAAAAACATTTCAAGGGGAAGGGGGCTTAAAAAGTATTTTTTTTTTGTGTATCGTACGAAGTGCACGACTCCTTGTGTGTTTTGCAACAATCGGTCAATAATTTTCAAATTAAAAATTGTTGGTTTTAGGGACACTTTCTTCAACTTGAATGTTCAATTGTGGATTCCTTGTGGATTTTTGTCATAATGTTAATTATTGCAAGTTTTTTGAAAAAAGTAATTAATAAGCAATCAGCAGTGCTTACCAAAAAATTTCATAAGTATCAAAAGCGACCATGTAAATTGATAACTGTTAATAGCTAATATCTTGGTGTAGATAATCTTTTAACATTAAATTCCAGAACTAAACTTTAAACACAAATTTAATAAAAAGAACGTCTGTTAACTTCAGCTAGCAAATTTATGTTTTAGAAGTTTCATTTTCTTGCAAAAACTTTCTTACCATAATTATTCCCCCAAAAAAATAATCATAGCATTAGAAAATTGGAAGCATACACGTGGAAACTAAAAAGTTCTCACGACGTTGATTCTTCTTTATCTTAAAACTTGTACAAAATTTTCTATACAGCCGTAAAGCATTTAATATACCTAAAAAAACTTCTTATTGTCTTGTCTTGAAAAAGTTTTAAAGTCAACAATTGTTCGGGTCTATTTCTTTGATGTACGATATTTTGTTGTTGCTATATTCTTTGGCATACAAAATATTTTGAAATGAAATCCCAAATGAGCAACCTTACCGTCTCATAAATCAATATGTTTTGATAGAAGAAAATTAGGCATGACTAAAACTTCTCATTGTTCATTCATCGCACACATTTTGGAGACGTTCTACCACCAACATTCAAGAGAGTTTATTGTCCCATTTTTTTGCGCAATTCTGCCTATTTTATGCAACTTTTTTTATCCCTGCTGTTTTATTACAATCCCCTTTTTATTATCTTATTTAGATGATATTTCACATATTTTCATGAACTGTCCTTTTTTTCGGCCTTTTGTGAGCATCATTCATCTCTCGATTCCTGTGTGACCTGTTTATGTCGCATATATGGGGATATATATCTATTAACATACACATTAGCTGACAAAAAGGACTTTTGCACCTTTTATAAGTGAGATGAGGAAATGCTCATCCTTTTACTTCGCAAATAAATTATATGGTTTAAGGATGATAAGGAATTTGGGTCACATACATAATTCTAAGTTTTTCATTTAAATTTTATTTTGTTAGAATATTTATTTAGTATCCTGGTTTGCCTATTATTGATAAATTATGATTAAAAGTACTTTAACGAACGTACAACACGCTCCTAATGCCACAAGACTTTTATTTACTTTTTATATGGTACTTTGTGGAAATCAGTTACTAAATATTCATTTATGAAATCATAAATGTGAAGGGCGTGCAGAAGTAAAGTAAACAAACCATTTTCACACAGTACCAACGGTCGGCCTGGCAGTATTTGCCTTATAATCTCTCTTCACGTGTAAAGACATACAAAAGTAGAAAATTATGTAAATGAAGCCATTAAAAACCTCGTGGCATAAGGCATTATGTATGAATATCATAAATTTCAACTCATAAAAAATCATTCTAAAGTCACATGAGTAAGATTTATCTACTCTGGAGGTTGTTACGATACATTTTTGATGCACTCGTGTGATGAGATTTTGATGCTGAAAAGAAAATCTAATTAAACTTTTACGTGTGCCAAGTGCATAAAGGGAGAAAAAATTTCTGAGAGGAGATAAAGTCTGGAAAATGATTCAGTCATTAATGATGAATTTAAAATTCTGCACAAGTACAAGCTGTGTGATGTGTTGTGATTTTCAATTAAATTTTCTTTAAATTGCACAATTTCTATTTTTTAAGCTATAAAAATAACTAAAGGCAGAAATGAAATTTAATTTTAGAAGGGTGCATTGCATGACTGCATCGTGACTGCATTTTCAACAACATTTTGGTTTCAACCCTCAAAAATTTCTAACAATGCATTGAAATTACACGATTAGATCTAATCTAAAACCTGAACAGTCGACTACAAAATTTCTAAAAAAATGATTTTTTGTTTGTTCATTCAGGTCGGTTCCTTTTTTGCAGAGGGCGAAGCCGTCTTTAGCCGGCTTTAGTCGGCTAAAGATGACTTTAGCCGGCTAAAGCCGGCTAAAAAAAAATCACGTTTTTACTTAGCCGGCTAAAGCCGGCTTTTCCGAGGGGTTTTCATCTCAAATAAGAAAATTAACGCGAAAAATGGCTTTTCCGAGGGGTTTATCATCGCAAATAATAAAATCGATGTGAAAATTCGCTTTCCTATTAAGTTTTTCATCAAAATTTTATATTTTATTTCGATTTTTAATTGAATTTAATTTTTTGTTTAGGATAAAAACACATTAAAAGTTTAACAAATGAAAAAATGTATAATAAGATTTCATTATTTTTCATACGTGGAAAATTTTCTCTTTAGCCGTCTTTAGCCGGCTTTAGCCGACTAAACGTGGCTTTAGCCGGCTAAAGCCGGCTAAACATTTTTTTTGAAATTTGACCGTTATTCTTTAGTCGGCTAAAAATCGAACGGCTTCGCCCTCTGCTTTTTTGTAATTATTTTATTAGACATACAATATAGAAAATAAGCAGTAACAATAAGATCAATAGTGATGGTTTATTTGTAAAGAGGCGAGCCTCATACACTTCATAAAAAATAATTTTTTATGGATTGAGGGGATGCAATTGCATGAGTCATAGATATGTACAGCACTAATAATCAAAAAGTGAGGAATCAGAAAAAAAAATCATTTTAATTATAAAAAGGGACTGTTCTGACCTTTTACGGCCTTTTCGTGATTCATTCCTAATTTTCTTCATTTCTCTTCCATTTCCAATCTTTTGTTTGTTCCACAAATAGCAACAAGTATAACGGTGGTCACTCGTGACCGACGAAAGCGCATTTTCCGCGATCAGTAAATACACAAAAAATTAAAACCCCAAAAGTACAAAGTCAAATATTTTACTATAACCATTCTTTATTTATCCAAAAATTTAAAATTGACAGAAAAAAATGGATGAAAAACATTATGCAACATAGAATTTAAAAAAAAGCAAAAAAGTATTTGGTCACGGGTTAGGTTTGAACCCATGACTCTCATGATAGGGAGTCACACACTCTACCACTTACGCCACTGATGCTCTTTTTTATTAAATGTTAATGTGACATTTTAGTTATTTATATTGATGAGATTTTTTATATAAATGTAATTTTTTATAATTTTCACAAAATTTTCCGGAAAAACTGTGAAAAATCCATAAAAATAGAAAATTAAACAATTAAAATATCAAAAAAATATGAAAGAAGTAATTAATCTATGAAAATTGTATGAAAATATTGAAACTTTTAACAAAAATCGTCGGAAAAACTCGGGAAAATTGTGAAAATGGAAAATGATTTAATATTATATGTCATTAGAAATCAAAAAAGTATCAAAAAAAGCAAAAAAAAGTTTTTGTCATCGGTGGGATTCGAACCGAGGACAGCTAAGGTTTTGAAAAGTCAGCATTTTAGTGCATTCGACCACACTAACACATACAAAGAAATGGCATTTTTGGCACTTTTTGCGCTGGTTCCAGCAGAGGAAGTGACCATTCGTGCTGATTTTTTCGCCAGCTCTAGCCAGACATGCTACACACATTTTAAGCCAAAAACCGCATCAAAAAAGCTTAAACCTGAGGAGGAGATAGCTCCACAGACGGACGGACAGACAGACAGACGGACGGACAAAGTGCGGACAATAGCGTCCTTTTCCCAAGAGGAAAATGCGCTAAAAAATAAGAAAAATTCATTTTTTTGTTTGCTCAGTCCTTTATTCCATCTACTTTAATCCTTAATGTCTAAAAAACAAGCCACGGCAGAGGATTTTCGTCCGCGATAAATGCACGGCAAAAACGACAATGTTTAACCATTAAAATTTTGTGTATTCAAATGAATTATTGCTTTCCATATTGTGGTTTTAATTAAACTGCTGAATGACACGATTTTATGGCAGTTCTTTTTTTGCTATTTTACTTCTAAACTTTTTTTGTTCGCAAATCCTACGTGGGAAATTTTATTAATGGGAAGGTGGCTTGGGGATGATTATCCAGTGAATATACAACAATTGAAGGTCAAAATGTTTGCAAATATTCAAAGTCATTGAGATTTTTAATAGAAAATCATCCTACCTAAAAGTCAGTTCCTATTTATGTCTATGAGACTCACTGAGATGAAAATTTGCGTCTACAAAAAATTCACTTCCGTTTTCAAAAGTAAAATGACATTTTGAGAAGAATAATTTTCACTTTTATAGCCAAAAATTCTTGGCATAAATCTTCACAGCAGTGCAATCAGCATGTTCATGTTCATGCCGTTGTTTTTATCAAAATTCCTTAAATGTCAAGTAATACTTTATCTCATTTCCACTAAATGTTAGTCATCGACTGAACAAAAAATAAGAAATATTACTTATTAAAATTCAAATGAAATGGAACGTGGAAGATGAGAAGAAATTTCTACCTGCTGTCATATCATTCATACCTTGTTTATGTCTTGTGCTGTTGTTATCATCTTCTTGGTGCTGTGTGAGAGGTCTTTTAAATTGATGTGATGATACCAAGCCTCTATAAAAGGTCACAACAAAAGGTACATAGAGAAAGAAGAAGAATCTCCGCATAAATTCAATTTTCTCATTTCATCTCTTATTATATTTTTTATTATACGATTATACTTTATTTCATTTCATGGAACAGAACTGAACAGAAATGAGAAAAGAGATCTCCATAGACAGCACAAGAAGATCATTTGATGGCAAGTTTAAATATGAAAAGAAAAGGGAAGAAGCACAAAGGGGCCGTTCACTTATTACGTAACGCTCTGAGGGGGGGGGTCGAGAGTTTGTTACGGTCTATTGTTCTCGCACCTGATTCTTTTGTTAAAAACGTTACGGAGGGGGGGGGGGGTAAAAAACCCGAATTTTTGCGTTACGTAATAAGTGAACGGCCCCAAAAGAGAACAGAACAAAACAGATGAGATGAAGAAGGTGTATAATCTGTATGTAATTGGGAAACATGTGGAGCCGGCACACACACATCATGTTGGTCTTGTAGTTGAAAGAAGAAAGAACGAGAATTATTGATTTTTTTTTTTCATTAATAATTCTTTCCATCTCGTTTTGACTTATTGGCTGGCTCATCTCATCTAGCTAAAGATCAAAAAAATGAAAAATATGTGAATTGAAAAAAAAAATTGGAAGAAAAAACAAAAATTAATTTACAATGCTCACGGCTCATCAAAATATGAAAAGAAAACAATATAAAAAGACTGAAAGAACTGTGAAGTGGAAAGAACTCATTTGAGCTCATAAAATTCGTTTCGGCGTCTTTTGTGAACTTTTTTTTATCATCTCGCATTGAACTTTTTTTTCTCCTCATTTTTGAAGGTTTTTGATGTGAAATTCTTGAGTCAGGGTTGATTTTCTGATAATGGATTGTTTGCATTTTCGCTAATGTTTAATAAAAAATTCATTAATGATTTATGTCTTAGTCAAAAATGACTCCTGATTTGCAAATATACAAAATTGTAATTTTGTATGAGGTACTCAGGCACTAATTTTACAAAAAACAGCTTTTCCAACTCTGTCTCCATTACATCTCGTGTTTATTTATTTTTAATTTGTTCTGTTATAAAAATGAAAAATCTACATGTTAATGATGACTGATGGATAACTGACAATGAGTCAGTTCTATTGATTCCTTTTGTCTTGCGTTTGTTTGGATAGGATGCGATGATATGAAGTAAATCTTTGAATTATCCTCAACTGATCTTTTCTTTTCATTTTTGCCGACAGCTTGCTTACAAGCTGAATGACTTACTGCTATGTCTTCCTTTTTGTGCCTTATTTACCTTCCTCTACTCACTCAAGTACTTTTCAACATGCGATAAAAAAAAAACGAATTTTTCTGTGCCTTTCATTTTTTATTTTCCAACAATTTCATTATTTTGCGGAGTTGCAAAAAAAATGGAACAGAGTCGAGCCAGCAATGTGAACGAGAAAAATTGAAACGTCATGTTGAGTCAATGAAGGTTTCTCATGCTATTCAGTCAATGTTAGTTCCGCTCTTCCATTCGAATACTTCTTATATGGCGAATACATCAAAATTTACATTCACATATGAAATGATAGAAAGCCTTACATGACAAAGGTTCAAAGGCATTTTTATGCTCATTTTAATGCCTTCGGTGTTTTTGACAGTTGGTTCTGTTTTTTCCTATTGTTGCCTCCATCTCGTTAGTCGTCGTTCTCAGCTCAGCTCACATTAATCTAAATTATATCGTTGTTGCCGAATGACGAGTTAGAAAAGAAACTTTTGTGACATTATGAGTCGATTTTACTTCCTTCCTTCCTTTACTGTTGCCTCCGTTTTTGCTGATTATTTTCAACAAAAAGCAGTCACACAAATAATAAAAAGAGCACCTCAAACAAAGTACACACACGAGGATAATTTTTAAAGGCACAAATTTATGATGATGAAGAGTAAGAAGAAGTGAACAAAAAAAAATTCCAGCGTGCGTGATATGAAAAATGCTCTTTGTAGAATCGCTGTGGGAAAAATTTATTTCCTTTCCAATTGTTTTTTTTTCTGTGTTCATATGAGACACATAATCAAGATACAGTGATGAACCTTTCGTGGGTCATGAGAAAATTTTGTCATTGTATGTCAGGCATAGATATCCATCTAATTAGTAAAATAATTGGATCCAGCTCTTTTTATGATGCTCAGAAGTTATAGTTTATGTTTGCAATTTTTCATTTAGGACAATTTTTCATTTTCCATTTCTCTTGTGTTTCATTTTTAAAACAGAACTAGGAGCTATACCAACATATCAAGATAATCATCTCGAGGATGATAGATACTCACCGGGATTTTTAACAATAGGACAAAAGTACAGCTATGCCATTGGATCGACAGTAATTTTACCATGCAAAATCAACGATACAGGTGAGTAGTCGCCGAGCAATCAGCACAAGAAATTTTCTTGACAATAAAAAATATGTCAATTGATATTTACAGACAGAAACAGTCAGTATGTGTTAGCATGGAAACGAGGAAATGCAGTCTTGACAGCAGGTTCCGTAAAAGTGACAATGAATCCTCGAATACGTCTAATTCCCGTCCATGAACTACCTGAAATATCATCGACATCGATGTCATCACATAAATCACCAACGGGATACAATTTAGAGTTGCGTGATGTACGTGTCACAGATGCTGGCGATTATGCATGTCAGATTGGTACGATAGAGCCACAGGAAATCGTACATAAATTGGAAGTTTTAGTGCCACCAAAAATCGATTTTATTTCACCAAGCGGCGGTAGATTAGATGTTGCAAAAGGATCACCAATTCGTTTGGAATGTCGAGGATCTGGCAATCCAATGCCGAAAATTTATTGGTCGAGAAAGGTAAAAAAAGTCTATAAAAGAAATCCACACAAAACAAAAAACATCAACAAAAAAGGACGGAATGCCTTTTTATGTAGTTTTTTTTTGTTCATCATCATTCGATCCTTGAAATCGATTTTCTAACCTTTTTATTTTTTTTATTTCTATTCCTCATCACCGCATATATAGAACAATGTGATGCCTAATGGTGAAGCAAATGTGACGGGAAATACTTTTGAAATTCCACACGCAGATCGTCATTCAGCCGGACATTATAGATGTAGTGCCGACAATCGTGTGGGAGCTGCTGATATGCGAGAGATTTTCGTGAATGTTTTATGTGAGTTATTTATGTGATTTCTTACCCTGGCAGTTATGTCTTTTGATTTTCTTTCTTTTAAATCAGAACGGAAGTTAAAGTCACAGATTTTTTTAAAGTATTTTGTGTGGCTTTAAGTCAAAGTCATATTTGAGTGAAATATTGGGGTATATGATGTGATATTAGCGTCAATATCCTGATTCTGTAATTTTTAGCCATTACTTTAACAAACAATTGATTCTGAATTTGATAAGGCACTTAATAGGTTTAATAGGAACCAACAATGGATTTTTATAAAATCTAGCATCTTAGACAGTCCTCAGTAATTCCCCATAACAAGAATTGAAACCCCAAATACCCTCAAAAAACAAAACTTCCAAACATTCCACACAACATCACCGCCAGGACACGCCTAAATTTATCTCTAATACACATCATCTCATGCATCTTCTTATGTACATTCTTATATTTTTATCTGACAACAGTTGCGCCTGAAATTGAAGTTGACAGAGCATTCATACATACAGGAGTTGGATATGAAGCACAACTGACATGCTTAGTACACTCGGAACCACCAAGTAACGTCATCTGGTATAAAGACACGACACAGTTGGGAACTACTGAACAACATTCCCAACAGGTATGAGAAGAGATTTATGTTTACTTATTTTATTTTTATTCTTCATGTCTTTTTCGTATTTATTTATATTGGAAAATGATTTCAAAACACGCAACATTGTCTTCCCTTTGTTCCTTGTACCTTTTCTACTTCTTCTTTATTTCATTTTATCTTTTTTTTTTCATGTACCTGAACGAATGAATGCTTTATGCTACATACCTATTTATGTTATTATGGTTATTTATGATATTTGATAGATGCTTAAAACATGAACAATGACATGGGATGTAAATGTTTTGAAATATTGAAGAGATCGAGTCTTTTATTTTATTTTAAAAGAATAAAGAAAGACAGATTGTTGGGTATTTTTGCGGACAGAGGTTTGTAAAAGATCAAAGAATAAGAGGAAGTTTGTGAAATTTTTAATGAATATTAGGGAAATAAGGATATAATTTCACCTATAACTATTAATAATCCATAACATAATTAATGAACTATAAATGATATTAATTAATAGCTAATAAAAGCAGCTAAAATTAATTAGTCACATGAAAACATTTTTGGACATGAATAATATCCAATAAAAATAGATAAAAATTATTTAATTCTAGCTACAAGTCTGTTGTGCATTTAGTATGGTCATAATTGTGGAGCTATTATTCAACTTGCAATATCCACAATATAAATCTAACTGTGGATAGACCTAATTTAATTTCCACTAGATATAATGTGTTTGAATTAATTGTATTATAATAGCACTCGATGTTTTTCTGGTGAGGTTGTTAGAGGAAATTTAATAGGGCTATAATTTATTAATTCATTGTGCAATAATTACATTCGGATATAGAATTTACCTTATTATCGAGGTAGGAGTAATTATTTGGTTAGCACTCGAGGATATGTATTTTTTTGTTGTGATTACAATTTTCTGGGAATGCATTAAGAGCGAGAATATGTTGATATGATTGATTGGGATTTTTTAATAATTTAATTTCGGATGTAATAACAGTTTTGAGATAAATGAATAAATCGGAATTTCACTCAATTTTAAATGGCTTCGAGCTTATTTCGAGCTGAAGGGGGTATTCAAGTATGATGTCAATTATTTCATATTAATTTGATCAAAATTACTTAATTTAAAAATTTTTCCTCGTCGATTAGGGGAGAGTATCTAGCTTTAAAATTTCTATGGATAGATTTATTTATGAAATTGTTAAAAACATCATTAATTCAATTTTAAATAATCTTGAGGGCAAGTTCTTGATCTCTAGCTCCAGGGACGAAGTCAGGGGGAAGGGGAGGGGTGTTGACCATCTATTTAGGAAAAATTCTTTAATTTTTTGAGAAAAAAACTTAAAATCCCCTTCATTTTTTTATCATACAAAAAAAATTCAAAAACCCCTTAGATAAATTTCTGGCTACGACCCTGCCTAGCTCGAAGGTTAGTAACAAAGTAATACTCAAAAAATTAATTTTCATTTCAATTTCTAAGATACCTCAAAAAATATCTACCTGCATTAACTTGGCATTAACCATTTTTGATTATGCATATATTGAATAATGAAATGTAAGAATTATGACAATAGAATACTTTGAAATATAATATATTTTCCAACACAATGTATGATGCCCACGTGCCTACAAAATATAATATCACATTATTCGTGTATACCACGTGTAATAACAATACCAAACGTATCATTAATCCGGCATAATACATAAATCCGACACAATATTCAACAAGAGAGAGGAGAAAAAAAATCATGAATTATTAACAAATCAAATTAACATAAAAACAAATGTAAAGCTTCACATCTCTTTTTTTTCTGTTTGTTTAAAAATTATATTCAATTTCATGATATTTTAATGAAATTCTCTCATATTATGACATTGATAGACTTTGATGAGATATCAGAAACATGATAATTTTAAATACATTTTCCATTCCGAAACAAAAAAATTGAAGCCATATCAATGATGATAGGTGCCTAAGGGGTTTTTGATTATATTCATATGTGGTTGATGGACATGTTGTTTTACTCTGTAAATGTTTGCGATATGCAGCAAACATTAAAACCGCGGGTTTGTGCTTTGCAATCATTAAAATTTGAATATTTAATTAATTTTCTTCGAAATTATAAATTGCAAAATTTTGTGTTTTTGCATTGCATTCTACAAAATGGTATGTTTAATATTTATTGATGTTCTTCGAAGCATCAATCCTACTCAGAAACTTACACGAGCGGAAAATTTACATTCCTATCAAATCATTCGTTCAAAATGCAAACCATTTATTAATTTACAGCCGTTTCTCAAAATGCCTCCCGTGGAACTAAATCACCTCAAAAAATAATATTATTTGATACTTTCATGAACCGAAAGGAATCATTCATGCGTGAAAAATAAATACTTTATCATCGAATTATTAAAAAAAATAATATTCATGATTTTTTTTTATAGACACGCGGCAACAAGCATTCATTAATAATTCGAAATGTTACATACATGGATCTCGGCAACTACACATGTCAGGCATCAAACAACTTGGGAAAGGATCGAAGTTCTCTAACATTGAGTGGCATACCAACTGTTTGCTATTTTGATTCGGTAAGTTATTTTTTTTTTTGCCAGATTTTAATCCCACAGAGACTTGATTCTCATCAAATTGAAAATAAATATTTACATTTACATTATTTTTCATCATTCTTTGCATGCGTTTCAAAATGAGCAGAAAACAATCAGCGATTATCGAGATCGATACAATATTTCATGGAGTGTACAAAGCTTCTCACCAATACGTGAATATCGTCTATTCTATCGTAAGCAAACGCCAAAATCATATATGATGACACATCAGATTCAACAGCATCTTGATAAGTCATATGAGAATACCGTGAGTGGAAACAGCGGAAGTAGTTCACATCATTACGTTCCACCCTATTCGACTGGCTTATCTGATCAATGGGAAAATGTTGTCATACCAGAAAATTTCCCCGAATACTATCCATCGTCAGCATCATCCTTCAATCTCAATGATTATCGCTATAATAATCATATGGTGAATACTCATCATCACATGAGTTACTTAATTAAAAATCTTTCACCAAATACCAATTATGAGGCACGTGTACAAGCGCGTAATGACCATGGATGGAACAAATTATCTAATGTTTTTCATTTCTCGACGCGATCAGAGGGTGAGTAGTCTATTTATCTATATGTTTGAGGTGGAAATGAGTGAGGGATGATTTCTATTGTGGCATGAATAGAATGGAGATTTAAGATAAAGTTTACATGATTTTGTAGCTGATGGGAAATAAATTATGAGCTTCTAGACTTCTACTTTTTTTTTGAGATGAAAAATATTTTTTTTTTTTATCCAGACAAGATGAATGGAATTTTTTTGTGGGGTATACGGCAGTGATGTCAATTGTAAGTTGAAGATTTTAAGCTTTTTTAATCTTCTGTAGCGTAATTCTGAACAGAAAGTTTTTGACTCTCGATTTTTGGAATGTAGGATGTAATACATAAAAATTCTGTCCCCTAGTGCCTCTAGTTTAGCTACTATTGATGCTATAAATTCTTATAGCTTGTATATTAAGGATTTTTAATTAGCACTACTATAAAACATTACCTAAGCTGCAATAAAGCCATAATTGCCCTAGCTTTCATCAAAGTCAGACGCTTCAGTCTATTAACTCCAATTCATCAAAAAAGTCCTGCCAAGAAAAAAAAGTACAGAAGAAGCCAACACTGAGATATTATTGACTTGTTTACGTCGATAATAATCTCTGATGATAAATATATCCTTGTCTACATTCTTCTTCCATTTATATTCTATTAAGACACAAAAACATTCATCCATCATCTAACCACGTGTAATTTCTGATAAATAATTCACAGCGGATTTGTTGCTACTAACACAAATATTTCCCTTAAAAAAAGCAGCATAATCCTTTTCAAACCACGTGAAATAACTTGTAACTGTCTCTGATTGCTGTGCAAACAAACCGCACATATATACACATGTTTGTCTATTTTTATGACATTTTCACAATATTTTTTGTCAGCTCCAATTTATTTCATGTCATACAAAAGTACGAACAAATATTTTGTTGGACATTTTTCTGTTATCACTTTTGCTAATCAACAACATATTTTTTTTGGTCTGTCTCATTTCATTTTTAATTAGACATGGAACTTGAAGCATCGCACACACCGACAGTACTTCGTAGTGCCGGCCTATTGGACAAGGGCTGGTTGAGTAGTGGTAGTGAATCATCAACGAATAAATTAATCAATATTTGCTCCGCATTGCTGTGTATTTTGTTAGCTTCATTTCTTCAGCACACAACAAATTAATTAATTAATTAATTTAGCAACTTATTTTTTCTGTGAATGTGAACAAAAAAAAAATATTAAATTATAAAAAACTGCATACATGGAATAAAAGCAACATAAGTGTATGTTTAATGCCCAAGAGATTGTTTATAATAACGAGAAATATTTAATAAAAAAATTTTTAAAAAAATAACTTAATTGAGAGAGGAGAGAAAATTTAATAAACATACACACTAAAAAAAGAATTATAGTGAAAAGTAATTAACGTGCAAAATTGGCCTGAAGTGTACCATTTCTGAAAAATTTATTAAAAAAAAGTAATGAAGAAAAGAGATGAAAAATTAATTATATATATTGAGAGTAAATTATTATGATTATTATTACTGTGAAGATGAAAAATTAATAATTAAATAAAAAATATAGTAATTAAGTGACAACGCATGAAATGGTTAATAAATCTGATGATGATTCAAAATGGAGGTAATGCTAATTTTGGCCGGTTAGAATGTTAGTGACTTGAACTGCTGGAGTTGTTGGACTTTTTAAAATACATTTCAAAAATATAATGGTTTTGATTCCAAAAACCCATAGAATAGAAGACAATTTTGGCATACTCAGAAGGGAATTGGTAAAGGAGTGATGCTAGAAATTTTTGCAAGGGGGTCTAAAGTTTTTTGATACAAATGAGGTTTCAAATCTTTTTTTTTTCATAAGAAAACCCTAGACAAATTAAAAGTCCGTACCTTTTTGGAACACGCCCTTGGATTGGGAGCAAAATTTCTGACATTTCAATTTTATTAAAAATTTTGGGAATTTTTGAGTAAAAATTTACTCAAAAACTACCAAAATTTCGAAAATTTCTTGCCTAACAATTGTTAAGTCATTCAGCGATGTCGTCATAATAAGTTAAAGCAACAACCTATCTTAGTCAACTATTAGTCAACATTCCTCATGCAGTTTGAAGTCAATATGTTTATAGGAAGTAGATTTGAATGTGCTTATAGAATTTGAAAAAATCGCATTAATATCATTTTGCATCCTCATCAGAAATCTTCTATGATTCATAAAATACACAAAAAAAAAAATCACTCACAAAAAATATTTAAGAAGTTCCCACACAAACTGAAAAAAAATTTGCAACAAAAAAAAAATTGTTTTTCATATATAAAAAAAATAAAATTTAAAAAAAATTCGTGTAAATATTCATAGATGAAAAAAGTAAAAATTTCATGGACGCCATTTGCATTAAATTAAATTAATTTGTTTTACATGAAATGAGTGAACGTTGAGCGCATTAGGGAAGGCAAGAGACGATTATAATGAAAAAAGAAAAAAAATTGATAGAAGATGAATTTTAAAACCTTGTAAATAATTTCTTTATTTTTGTATGGGACCACGTGATTTTTCTATCCAAAAAATGGAAGTTGAAAGAAGCATAAATAAAATTTTTCCTTTCCTTTCTCAATCTGTAGCATTCCAAATGATGACAAAATATTATAAAGCTTTTAATTTATCCATAACATTATTGTCTTATGTTGATAAATATTTCTTTCAATTATTGCATCTCTTCCTAACATGTAACTGCTAAGTAATTGATAAGACGTAAAATAAAGAGAATATTTTGTTTGTTTTTATAGGCTTTAATTTTAAGTAATTTCTATCTTTCTTTAAAAATGATGAAAAAGTGTAAAAAATAAAAAAATGAAAAATGCTATAATAAATGAAAATGATGGTGAGATAAAATGTAAGAAGCATGTGGATTTACTTGATGTTTTATTGAGTTTCAGATGAGTGAAATTTGGCGCTGTTAAAGAAAGGAACCGAAAATTCTTTGTTATGTAATACCACACCAGATCCAACAAATTTTTCTTTTTGTTCGAGGTTTCGACCTTTTTTCTTCGTACATCGAAGATTTAGAGCTTCGAGAAAATTGCTTGTTTGTCAATAAAAACAAGATTGCAAAATACCAAAAGGTTTTAATTCGATACCTTGTGTGTTGCTGTTGAGAACATCTAATAAGAAATTCATCCTTCCTTCTCCGAGCGACAGATAAGATAAATAATTTTAATAGGAAATTTTCAAATTTTATGAAACTTGAATCAAGGATGAATTTTAATATAAAAAATTAATATAGGATTTTTAAAACCTTTAAAAAATTAAAATTTGAAAAGTTTTGAGACAAAAATTGAAGAATTATTTTTTAAGTAATTTTTTTAAACAATTCTTCAAATGATCTAACTCAAATATGACCATATTAATCAACCATATTATGGCATTTTGGCCGTTTTTGACCCCCTCCTCCTTGGTCGTAACAAATTTTGTCGTAACAAAATCTTAGACCCCTCATCGCTTTGTAAGCGTTATGAATTTTACGAACTAAAATAATACTTTACTTGAGTTTTGTAGTCTGATTGATTTAAACATTATAGTTCATTTTTAATCCTTTAAATACCCCTTAATATTCTTAAACCTTTAAAAAATCAAAAACAAAAACAATCTAAATGCCATACTTATGTTGTCATTTGAACGAATCTATCAATAGCTCTTCAAAATTAATTTCAAATTAAAAAAGATAACAAAAAGATCTCAAATTGCTTGTGGACGTGAGGCTTGGATCTAAAATAAAAACATCTATTTTGGTTGCGTGACGATCACTTTTTTATTTTTTTTTTTATGAACAGAAAGTAATTAGAAAATTTATAATAATAAACCAGAGGTAAATTTTTAAGAATGACGCAATTCGGAACTTTGAGAATAAACCTTGCAAGACTGGTTCAAAAATTTCTTTGATGTCTTGAAGTTGTCTCGAAAATGAATTTTTTACAGATATTATTTTGCGGTTGAAGACTAAAAGAAATAAAATACTTTAGCATAAAATTCTTGTATCGCATATTTTCAATAAAAATAGGTATTTTAAAAATATTTCCCAATACTCAGAGGAATCTGAACCGAAAAGCCGGAACTCAAATTTCTAATAAAAAAGATTTAAACTTACAAGAGGGTTCTCGAAAATATTTAAATATTTCAAATATTTACGCAAGGAATATTCAATTAAAAAATTAATTCTTTACACATTTTTTTTTTCTTCAACCTGCCTTCTATTTGCCTTTTACTTTACACGCTTTAATCAGCTTGTTTTTATTCATCACAGATGTCATTTTTTTAATAAGCGTACACAACTCTAATATTTGTCATCTCAACAACCCTCTGTGCATCTGTTATACTATACAAAAAAACAAGGATCAAGGCTGTCTTCATCTTGTTAACCATTGGCAATAACTCAAGTGGTTCTTTCATAAGAATTTTGATGTTGAATGATTAATTAAATGAATTAAATATTTATAAAGAATAAAAAATCTTTTTTTTTCAGAATTGTCTCATATTTTTTGTGTCTGTGTTCATAAATTTTGACATAATAATGAAGCACAGCCACAACAAAGGCAACAAAAAAACTGAAAAGAAATTCGAAACCCTTTTTTCTCGTTTCTCTATTTCCGTCCTTTTCTATCCCTCAATATAACATTTTGTGCATTTAGTTAGACTGAAATTCAATAGAATTGAACCCTATAAAGGGCTTAACAATCAACTGCTCTGTGTGTGTATATTAAATTTTATATTGGTTGATGCTGACGCTGCTGGTGTGTTTTGAAATTTGAATTTATTACGTCTATTTAATTAGCATGAAAAAAGGATGTTAATAAATCAATTGTAATAGAAGAGAAAGACTTGAAAATATTTTTTTTTGTATTCTGTGCCAGTGAATGCATTATGAATGTGGAAAGGGAGAAAAAATTGTATTCATAAATGGCATTATTAAAAATCATAATCATAATAATAATCGTGACTAAAACCTCTGACATATATTCGACTTATGTTGGAGGAAAAGAGCAAAATAATGTGGTATTGTGTGGAATTTGTCGGCTTGTTTGGGACTTTTATGAGGTAGTTGAAGAGAATTAAGGACATTATAGAACTGAGTTTGAGATAAGATCGATTTTTTGGATTTGTTTATTTGAGTTGGCATGACTATTCAATTAATTTCAATTAAAGTTACAATTGCTTTTTAAGGGACAACTAGTCGATAGGGGCATATTTTAAAAAATTTTGGGGTAGGTTACAAAAATTATATAAACGATAAAAACTTAAGTAGATATAAAAGAAATATTTGAAAATTTTGTTGAAAAAAAGCAAGACAAAAGTGCTCGAGATTTTTGGAGTTCTTCCAAAAAAAATCCCAAAATTTCAACAAAATTTCTAAAAATACTAAAAGAATAGTTAAAAAACAATATTTATGCCTTGAAAAAAGTTAGGTTTAAGAATTTGGATCTTGGAATGACATACATATGTGAGTGAGTTAATTTGAATGGATACTTTTGTTATGTATTAATTTGTTTGTTTTTTTTTACCCAAATTTTTTGAGAATTTTGAATATGCCAAAAATTTTCAGTATTTTTTCAGTTTTTTTTTCAAGATGAAAATGCCAAAAAACTTGCATGTGTTTGGATTTTGTTGTTGAAAGCAGAGTTGAAAATTCAGGTGCCTGCTGCAGACACAGGCGACAGATCTGCTGCAGGTATTGCCTGTATGCAGACAGAAGGCAGATTTCAACTCTGATTGAAAGTCTTGTTTTTAAGTCCCCCTCCTTTAATTCAAATTCCCTTCAATTTTAAAAATGCGCTTTAAAATTCCACAAGCCAAAAAATTTTCTTACCAACTTTCATATTGTCTCTGATAAAAGGCAGTGGTTATGTTTTTGCATATTCAGTTCATAAAAAATTCTATTCAAATGTCACTGGAACTAAACAACTCTCTTTCATATTTTATTGAATTAAAAAATAAAAAAAAAACTCGACGCTAAAAAGCTGCTCCTGATTATGATGAAATTTATTATTAAAAGAAGATTTCTTCTTTTATCCTTCAATGAATGCATTTTATGAGTTTTTTGAGCTCAATTTAATTCTTTTTGAGAATTTTTAAATTAAATTTTTGGGAATTTATAATGCAGTGAGAAATATTTTGATGAATAGGAAGTGAATATGAAACGTAATCATGCACATATTGTGTGGTAGTTGAAATCAAGATATTCTGTCAAAAATTTGCATCTGAATGAATTCTAAAAAAAATCATTAATTCTCACATTCAATTCACAGTTTTATTCGCGTGAAGTCTTTCAATTTTTTAAATTTTAACTCAACCAATTCACACACACGAGAGAGAGAATCGATGAATCACTCAATGCTGTTTGACTAATTGAAGTTCTGAATTTAATATCAATATCGCGTTGAATGAATTGTGCAGCCAGAAACGGAAAAAAAGTTTTAAACACTGCGGTGATGTTTAAAATTGATATCAATTAGCAACAATTCAAATTAAATTCGCGTCAATCGTGAGTGAGAGAGACACAGCAGAGCTGAATTTTCATTAGTAAATTGAATACAATTTATTTGGACAAGTTGAAAATTTAATGATTTATTGCGCTGTTTAATCCTCTTATTGGATGTATTTTTTGATGCTGCTGTTAGGATTCTGTCAAATTTAATTAATTTTTCTACCAGAATATAGATTAGTGTCTTGATATGGCTGCTTTTTGATGTTCTTTAATTTATGGACAACACAATAAATTCACAAAAGAGTCACATCATCCATAAATGATTTAATATCAATTAACAATTATCTCATTAACTTTAATTATTATCTCTATTGAGAATCGAATAAACTGGCACTTATTTTTGCTCATGCAGCATTTTTGGCAGTAAATTTGATACTTTTATCAATGATAATGAAATTGAAAATCTCTGTTGCGAATTGAGTGTCATGACATAAATAAATATGCCGGATAATTGATGTCGGAAAAATTTAATTTTTAAATAAAATAAATAATTGATTTTCATATTCACACCGTTTCACGGCGTGAATATATTGTTTTTACTACACTCTCAAAAACCGTTTTTTGCGTTTTTCTCTTAAATTAAGCATTTTCACGCTTTATACCCTAATTACATAAAAGTTAGGCCTTGGAATTCTCTACAAAATGCCGCAAACCCCGTGAAAATTGGTTGCATTGTTTTCGAGAAAATCGCGAAAAACTGTTGATGTTAGCACTGCTTGGACTATAGTCGGCCAAATTCCGGGAAAACGGAAGCGAGTTAGGACTTCAAATATGGACCAAAATGTGTGTATTGGGCTCCGATGGTGCCACGAAACTTTTGGTAATGATTCATGCAGCGGTTCCGGAGAAATCAACGAAAAACTGAAAAATTATAGCCGATTATTGCATAACACTTTTCGGAAAAAACGTAGAATTTTACGTTACGTAAATTTTTCTTTACGTATACGTATTTTTTTACGTAGAGACAGTTTTTTATGAAAATTTATTAATGAATGATTACATGGCTATAAATACTTACTGGATCTCATTTTATAGCCATAAATAGTTACTGGATCATACTTAATGTCCTTGAGTGTTACTGGATCTCATTTTATGGCCATGAATGCTTACTGGATCTCATTTTATAGCCATGAATGATTGCTGGATCTCACTTTATGGCCATAAATGCTTACTGGATCTCATTTTATGGCCATAAATCATTACTGGATCTCACTTTATGGCCATGAATGCTTACTGGATCTCATTTTATGGCCATGAATGATTGCTGGATCTCACTTTATGGCCATAAATGCTTACTGGATCTCATTTTATGGCCATAAATCATTACTGGATCTCACTTTATGGCCATGAATGCTTACTGGATCTCATTTTATGGCCAAGAATGATTGCTGGATCTCACTTTATGGCCATAAATGCTTACTGGATCTCATTTTATGGCCATAAATCATTACTGGATCTCACTTTATGGCCATGAATGCTTACTGGATCTCATTTTATGGCCATGAATGATTGCTGGATCTCACTTTATGGCCATAAATGCTTACTGGATCTCATTTTATGGCCATAAATCATTATTGGATCTCACTTTATGGCCATGAATGCTTACTGGATCTCATTTTATGGCCATAAATGCTTACTGGATCTCATTTTATGGCCATGAATGCTTACTGGATCTTACTTTATGGCCATGAATGCTTACTTGATCTCATTTTATGGCCAAGAATGATTGCTGGATCTCACTTTATGGCCATAAATGCTTACTGGATCTCATTTTATGGCCATAAATCATTACTGGATCTCACTTTATGGCCATGAATGCTTACTGGATCTCATTTTATGGCCATGAATGCTTACTGGATCTCACTTTATGGCCATGAATGCTTCCTGGATCTCATTTTATGGCCATGAATGCTTACTGAATCTCATTTTATGACCATGAATGCTCAATGGATCTCACTTTATGGCCATGAATGCTTCCTGGATCTCACTTTATGGCCATGAATGTTTACTGGATCTTATTTCATGGCCATGAATGCTTACTGGATCTCACTTTATGGCCATGAATGCTCACTGGATCTCACTTTATGGCCATTAATGCTTACTGGATCTCACTTTATGGCCATGAATACTCACTGTATCTCATTAATTGAACTTAAATGCTTACTGGATCTCATTTTAAGGGCATAAATGCTTGCTGAATCCGACGATTTACTAATTTAGGATTTTGTAATCTTTGGTTTTAAGTTTTGGTCGGTTTACTAAACGCGGAAATTGCGCTTTAGTCGGTCACGAGTGATCACCGTTATACTAAAATCAATATATAATTGTTTTATCAAGCGAAAATGAATCATGCTGAGCTATAAATGTTGATGATAGAATTGCAATGCTTTAACATGGAAAATTCATACATTTAAAAGGTTTTAAGCATTTATATTAAATTTTCAATGCTTCAACATGGAAAATATGTGAAATTGAAGGGTGTTAAGCATTGTCATTATTTTTTCGATGCATTAAGATGAGATATATGTGGAATTCAAGGGTTTTAAGAGTCGAACGAAACGAAGAGAAGCGAAGTGGAGTTCGATACTCCTGTAATCTATAAAAGTCGAACGGAACGAAGCGAAGCGAAGTGGAGTTCGACACTCCTGTAATCATAAAAGTCGAACGGAACGAAGCGAAGCGAAGTGGAGTTCGACACTCCTGTAATCTATAAAAGTCGAACGGAACGAAGCGAAGCGAAGTGGAGTTCGACACTCCTGTAATCTATAATAGTCGAACGGAACGAAGCGAAGCGAAGTGGAGTTCGACACTCCTGTAATCTATAAAAGTCGAACGGAACGAAGCGAAGCGAAGTGGAGTTCGACACTCCTGTAATCTATAATAGTCGAACGGAACGAAGCGAAGCGAAGTGGAGTTCGACACTCCTGTAATCTATAATAGTCGAACGGAACGAAGCGAAGCGAAGTGGAGTTCGACACTCCTGTAATCTATAATAGTCGAACGGAACGAAGCGAAGCGAAGTGGAGTTTGACACTCCTGTAATCTATAATAGTCGAACGGAACGAAGCGAAGCGAAGTGGAGTTAAAAAAAAAGTGTTCGAGCAAAGCTCGAACACATAAAGTTTGAACGTAGTTCAAACTAGGTTGAGCGAAGCTCACAAATTTTTACATCCTGAACGAAGCGAAGCGAGTGAAGGTGTGAAAATTTTCCCAATACGTCCTCAGACTTTGAATTCATAAGGTAAAATGTAAAAGTGTTCGAGCGAAGCTCGAACACATGAAGTTTGAACATAGTTCAAACTAGGTTGAGCGAAGCTCACAAATTTTTACATCCTGAACGAAGCGAAGCGAGTGAAGGTGTGAAAATTTTCCCAATACGTCCTCAGACTTTAAATTCATAAGGTAAAATGTAAAAGTGTTCGAGCGAAGCTCGAACACATGAAGTTTGAACGTAGTTCAAACTAGGTTGAGCGAAGCTCACAAATTTTTACATCCTGAACGAAGCGAAGCGAGTGAAGGTGTGAAAATTTTCCCAATATGTCCTCAGACTTTGGATTCATAAGGTAAAATGTAAAAGTGTTCGAACGAAGCTCGAACACATGAAGTTTGAACGTAGTTCAAACTAGGTTGAGCGAAGCTCACAAATTTTTACATCCTGAACGAAGCGAAGCGAGTGAAGGTGTGAAAATTTTCCCAATACGTCCTCAGACTTTAAATTCATAAGGTAAAATGTAAAAGTGTTCGAGCGAAGATCGAACACATGAAGTTTGAACGTAGTTCAAACTAGGTTGAGCGAAGCTCACAAATTTTTACATCCTGAACGAAGTGAAGCGAGTGAAGGTGTGAAAATTTTCCCAATATGTCCTCAGACTTTGGATTCATGAAGTAAAATGTAAAAGTGTTCGAGCGAAGCTCGAACACATGAAGTTTGAACGTAGTTCAAACTAGGTTGAGCGAAGCTCACAAATTTTTACATCCTGAACGAAGCGAAGCGAGTGAAGGTGTGAAAATTTTCCCAATATGTCCTCAGACTTTGGATTCATAAGGTAAAATGTAAAAGTGTTTGAGCGAAGCTCGAACACATGAAGTTTGAACGTAGTTCAAACTAGGTTGAGCGAAGCTCACAAATTTTTACATCCTGAACGAAGCGAAGCGAGTGAAGGTGTGAAAATTTTCCCAATATGTCCTCAGACTTTGGATTCATAAGGTAAAATGTAAAAGTGTTCGAGCGAAGATCGAACACATGAAGTTTGAACGTAGTTCAAACTAGGTTGAGCGAAGCTCACAAATTTTTACATCCTGAACGAAGCGAAGCGAGTGAAGGTGTGAAAATTTTCCCAATATGTCCTCAGACTTTGGATTCATAAGGTAAAATGTAAAAGTGTTTGAGCGAAGCTCGAACACATAAAGTTTGAACGTAGTTCAAACTAGGTTGAGCGAAGCTCACAAATTTTTACATCCTGAACGAAGCGAAGCGAGTGAAGGTGTGAAAATTTTCCCAATACGTCCTCAGACTTTGAATTCATAAGGTAAAATGTAAAAGTGTTCGAGCGAAGCTCGAACACATGAAGTTTGAACATAGTTCAAACTAGGTTGAGCGAAGCTCACAAATTTTTACATCCTGAACGAAGCGAAGCGAGTGAAGGTGTGAAAATTTTCCCAATACGTCCTCAGACTTTAAATTCATAAGGTAAAATGTAAAAGTGTTCGAGCGAAGCTCCACATGAAAGTTTGAACGTAGTTCAAACTAGGTTGAAGCAAGCTCACAAATTTTTACATCCTGAACGAAGCGAAGCGAGTGAAGGTGTGAAAATTTTCCCAATATGTCCTCAGACTTTGGATTCATAAGGTAAAATGTAAAAGTGTTCGAACGAAGCTCGAACACATGAAGTTTGAACGTAGTTCAAACTAGGTTGAGCGAAGCTCACAAATTTTTACATCCTGAACGAAGCGAAGCGAGTGAAGGTGTGAAAATTTTCCCAATACGTCCTCAGACTTTAAATTCATAAGGTAAAATGTAAAAGTGTTCGAGCGAAGATCGAACACATGAAGTTTGAACGTAGTTCAAACTAGGTTGAGCGAAGCTCACAAATTTTTACATCCTGAACGAAGTGAAGCGAGTGAAGGTGTGAAAATTTTCCCAATATGTCCTCAGACTTTGGATTCATGAAGTAAAATGTAAAAGTGTTCGAGCGAAGCTCAGCACATGAAGTTTGAACGTAGTTCAAACTAGGTTGAAGCGAAGCTCACAACATTTTACATCCTGAACGAAGCGAAGCGAGTGAAGGTGTGAAAATTTTCCCAATATGTCCTCAGACTTTGGATTCATAAGGTAAAATGTAAAAGTGTTTGAGCGAAGCTCGAACACATGAAGTTTGAACGTAGTTCAAACTAGGTTGAGCGAAGCTCACAAATTTTTACATCCTGAACGAAGCGAAGCGAGTGAAGGTGTGAAAATTTTCCCAATATGTCCTCAGACTTTGGATTCATAAGGTAAAATGTAAAAGTGTTCGAGCGAAGATCAGACACATGAAGTTTGAACGTAGTTCAAACTAGGTTGAGCGAAGCTCACAAATTTTACATCCTGAACGAAGCGAAGCGAGTGAAGGTGTGAAAATTTTCCCAATATGTCCTCAGACTTTGGATTCATAAGGTAAAATGTAAAAGTGTTCGAGCGAAGCTCGAACACATGAAGTTTGAACGTAGTTCAAACTAGGTTGAGCGAAGCTCACAAATTTTTACATCCTGAACGAAGTGAAGCGAGTGAAGGTGTGAAAATTTTCCCAATATGTCCTCAGACTTTGGATTCATGAAGTAAAATGTAAAAGTGTTCGAGCGAAGCTCGAACACATGAAGTTTGAACGTAGTTCAAACTAGGTTGAGCGAAGCTCACAAATTTTTACATCCTGAACGAAGCGAAGCGAGTGAAGGTGTGAAAATTTTCCCAATATGTCCTCAGACTTTGGATTCATAAGGTAAAATGTAAAAGTGTTCGAGCGAAGCTCGAACACATGAAGTTTGAACGTAGTTCAAACTAGGTTGAGCGAAGCTCACAAATTTTTACATCCTGAACGAAGCGAAGCGAGTGAATTTGTTTTTGGTCATTTTCAAAAAGCATGTTTTTTAAAAAGTTTTTTTTATACATTTTTTATCTATCAAAGATAATCAAACATGAAAGTCTGATCTACAGAATAGACTGACCGCGGAGCAGCAACTAGAGCGAAGCGGAAGTAAAAAATAGCAGATATTATTTTATCTCAAGTGTTAATCTGTACTCTGCATTCTGAAATTTTTGCTCTAATCTTCTGTTTTTATCAGTTTTATAACACAGAAAAGATGTTTTCAAATTAATCAGCGTTATTTGGAAACGGTGTGAATATCTCCATGAAGCGTGATCCGCTTCATAACTAGTTTATTAAACTTTTGCACTATGTGAATGAGATAATGACGCAGAAAAATTGATGCTGTATTTAATTTTATGAAATATTTAAAATTGATTTTTTATGTTAGTGTGGATTATTCCTGGTAACTCATTTTTGTTGTTTACTTTTGTAGAAATTGATTTCTGTTTAAAATTGAACATAACAAGATATTATGAGAAAACCTTCTAGGCTACCATAAATAGAAATTTCAGGTATCAAATAATTATATTTTCACTAGAATTTCTTATTCAATATTTAAACAAATGTTCCTAAAAATGGGACACGCGACACTCTCTATTTGTCGTACCTAATTTTACTTACAAGAGAAAAAGTACAGTACATTATTTCTAGAAACTCAAATCTATCTCCTATCCTGCATTGCATTCAAAAATCCTTCAACATCCATTTACTACCTCACATCACCAAGCAAAAATCACATGACTTTCTATATCAAATTATCTACTCAATTTAATTCAAGGTAAATGATTAGGAAAATATCAGATTACTGAAGAATTAACAAGTCGTAAAAATAAACGACACAGCGATAACAATAATGAGAGAGAATGTGAAAAAGTATCAATTTCATAACCTATTAGGTATGAAGCGTCGACAGTCAAAATGAGATTTGTTTACAAAAGTCGATAAACTGTCACATTTTCCAACAATTTATAAAAAGTTTTGTGATTTATTGGAAAATGTGAGTTTGAAGGTTTGGATTTTTTTTTTGTATGAATTAAGTTTGCGTGATGAGAAAAATTTTGTATTTTGAGTGGATTTAAGTTTGAGAACGCTAGGTTTTGACCCCCAAAACCCCTCTTGTATCACTCCTGACGTAAGTTAGTTACCTTGTGAATCTTATTTGATTTTTCATTGCAATATCCACAAGATGGAATGAAATATTCGCTAGTCAAATATTATATGATTTTAAAATAATTTCTTTTCAAATTTTTTATTTCCATAAAAAAAACTTTACGAAAAAATGTACATTTCCAATTTAAACTTTTTTACATAAAATTTTCATTTTTTTCCTTCTCATTTTTTACATTCACAATCATTGCTTAAAACTTTTCCATTTCCCATGAACAAATTCAGTTTCTTTCTTCATCTCTCAGAGCAGAATATGTAAAAGAATTTGTTTCGACAAATTTCTTATCAAAAAGTATGTTTCATTCAAAATTCCTTCATGAATGCATAACAGTGAGATTAATTCATGCGATGATAAAGAGCTTTTACGCTTCAGATTCTTTTTTGGAAGTCTGTAAGAGGAATTTTTCTTTTTTCCTTCCTTATAACATTGAATCTCATTTCTCGCTTGTTAAAAATCCACTTCTGATTGATGGCAATTGAATGAATGCAAATGGTACAGTTTCTGTCTGTGAGAGCTTATAAATTAAGCAATCAAGACTGACGGCGCAGAGATTTACTCTTTTGATTTTGTATTAAGGAAATGTTTTAAGTAAATGTGGGGGGTATTTATGTTTGAATTTATTGATTATTTTTGTTGAAGATTTTATGCTTGATTTTGAAGATTTTGGCATGTACAATAATTTTACTCGTTCTGAAAAATAAGAGCTGAATTAGTTCATATCTCTACTTTTTTTCCTCAAAAACACCAGCAAAATAAAGAACTTTTTCCTCGAAAAGGGGGAAGGAACTAACTACGCCTTTAGGGATCGTTCGTAAATTCGTAATGCAAAAAATTTACCGGGACCACCTCCCCTCCTCTGCGTAACAAATTTTGTGTGGGACTTTAAAAAATTTTTATGGAGCTTAGCATAAAGATCCCTCTCCTCAGCCCCTTCCTTAAGAATTATGATTTCGATGAGTGCTAATAAATGCTGTAGATTTTGAATATTTGGGCTTAAATAAATGAAAGAGTGATTTTAGTTTCTAAACCAAAATTCATAATTTTTTAATAAAACATAATCAATTTTAATTAAATTTTTATTCAAAATTTCAAAATGATCGAATCCATAAAATACCAAATAAATTATTCACGGTTAAAATTAAAATATTTAAGAAAGTAATCCAAAAAGCGTTTCAGATGCAAATTTCCAGCACCGAATTTACTCAAAAAAATATTTAAGTAGGTAGTTAAATATTTTTCTACTTTTCATTTCTTCCTTTTCCTCACAGCTTTTATGCTTATGCTCATTGATTGAATTTTATTTTACATAAATTATTCAAACATAAAACGGCAAAGAGAAAATTTAATTTGACAAGCTTTTCCATCAATTCGAATTTCTATTCAGTAAAGGAGGGAAGGGAAAAAAAATGTAAACGGAAAAAAATATTCCAATGGAATTCAATTCAATAGACAAAGAAACGGTGAGGCGAACGAGCGAGGAAGGAAAAAATATTCCTTTGAAGAGGAACTGAAAAAGTTGCTTTCCTAGAAAAAGTCTTCAGTGAATTATTCACAAAAAAACCAAAACGAAATTTTTTTGATTCATTTAATTAGTGAAGTTTTTAATTAATTTTGTAATTTTTTTCTCTTGAGTTTCTTTTGAGATTTTGGCTCTTTTGGAATTTTGTTGTAACATTTTTCTGTTTTAATTTCATTTCGAGCATCTATAGACATTTTCTAGGTTCAAGTTAGGAACGCAATTAAAAATTTCATTTTTATTTACTTTAAGTTTCTTACCTTAATTGATTCCATCTAAATTTTGACAAAAAATTCCAACCATACCCAAGCATTTAAGCATACTAATTACAAACTGACAGCAAGACAAATCAGCAACCATAAAAGCTTATTGAAATCTCTTTAATAATAACCGGAAGAAAGAAACCAAGAAAAGGAAAAAAAAAGTTGTAGTCAAAGGAAGTTAGCGATTAAAAAAGGTAAGTATATTCAGGAAATTCGACTTCAGTTCATGCTTGCCTGTCTTTAGGAAAGGAAAGAAAAAACTTTTCTAAAAGAAAAGCAAAAGTTTTTGTGAAAAAATTATTTTTCATGTTCAACAAAGTTAATCAATTTTGCTACATCAACGCTTTTGTTATCTATGTGGGTTTGTGAAATTTGCTTGCCTTTATGCTCAATTCTGTATGAGTTTTTTTTAATACATGAACTGTAAAAGTTTCGTCTTTTTTTTCTTGTGAATTTTTTATCTATATGTGTAATAGAATTTCATAAGCAGTGATACGAGTTAAAAGAATCTGTAATCGTGCAAGAATTTGCTAAATTGTTACAAATTATTTTACAAGCTCTTTTATGGGTTGGAATGAAGATTTTTTTAACCAAAAATTTCTATTGAAATAGACTGTAAAAGATATTATAAAACGGATACCTTTGTAAGAATTTGTTCATTCTTTTTAATTTTAATTGTGAAAAGTGAATTTAATTAGAGATTTTGGAACTGAATTTTTGTGGACATTTTTTGAAAATTGAGTTTAAATTATTAGTAAAACTTTTTAAATTTTGCTCAAATTTGTAACGGAAATTTTTAAAACCCTTAACCTTAACAATATTTGAATTTATCGGAAAAATGTCAGAAATTGGTGACTTCCAATACCTCAAAAATAAATAAACAATCTTTGTGACTTTATTTTATCAAGAATCAATCGTATGTAGGTTGATTCCTCGAAGTCATACAGCAGCTCATGAAATATTGAACACATTTTTGTATCCAATTTTCTGTATAACAGCAATTGTTTCTCAAAAAAGTTAAAGCATGCGTGAAATCCGAATAAATTTGTACAGGGATTTTAAATCTCTGAAAATTATGAAGGTTAAAAAGCAATCTAACAACTTTTTGACAAATTCTTACCTAACCTGATGATCTTTTAGAAGGAAAGAAAGAATCCCATTAATTCAACTTAAAAGGAATGGATCAAAAATATGGAAAAAGATGCTTGTGAATCAACATCATGCATTATTCAATATATGCTCAAAGCTTTTTTTCCTATACTTTATTTTTACCGTCATTGCAACCGCCATTAGGATACATACAAACAATTCATTCACATCATGAAAATTTCATGTTATATTTCATCATTTTTACAGCAGTTTTCTTCAATAATTTTACTTCTTTTTATATGCCACATAAAGAAAAGTTTTGACTGAGACATCTCGTTATTCTTTTCATACCCAAGAAGAAAATGTCACAATTTACCAAAGCACCTATACCAACTATGCAAATACTTTTTTTTTCTCTTCACATTTTATGGAAGACATAATTCATCTTTTGCCATCACATGTCTTCGCTATCATGACAATTTTTTTGTGGGTTACTATGTGTATGTGTGGATGTGTATTTCCTATTTTCCATTAGTTGAAACGTGATATGCCGAGATGTTGAGATGAGAGAGTGAAACAAGAACAAGACAATTTGACAGTGAATTTTTTTGATGGGTGGGTTCTGTGGCGCATTTATTTGGTTAGGTGGGAAGGTGGATGGTTTTTTGATTATTTAAAAACTTTCCAGATATTTTTCTCGGAAAGGGGCCGTTCACTTAGTACTTTCGCTTTTTAGAGGGGAGGGGGTCTAAGATTTTGTAACAGATCAAACAAAACAAAAGAATTTTCATACAAAAAGTGTAACGAGGGGGGAGGGGGTCTAAAAAGTCATTTTTTTGCGTAACATACTTTGTGAACGGCCCCAAATTTATTTTTTTCATTAAAGTGGGCAATTTTGCAATTATGAATTTTGTTGGAATCCTTACTATGTCCCTAGTTGAATCCAAACTGGCGTTAAAAAATAATTTAAGTTTAGTTGATGTAATTGGTAAAGTAAAATTTGCATGACAATCACCTAGAATATAAAACTCTTAATAGTAAATTTCCACGAAGCATTCAAATATAAAAATATTCCATATCCATAATTCCAAATTACAGTAATTTTAAATTGTCACTAGGGACATTATTAACACTTTTTTTTCGGAAATTCAATGATATTAACAACATGCACGGCCACAAAGTTCCGTGTTTGCAAACGCTTAACTATTTCCTGATCGCCTGATTCGATACAATAACTCTATTGCCACATCAACACTTAAAAATGTATACCCCCAAAAGATTTAGCTATTTTACGTGTCTTTGTGACAGAATGCAGTCATCAAAGTCTTTCACTTTTTTTTACAACATCTGCTAAAAAGGAAGGCAAGAAGAAAAGTTTTTTCTTTTCCTTCAATTTAGTTAGATGAATGTTTTTTTTCTGTATTTTGTCTATAAACATTCTTCAAACTTCTTCTTCCTCCTTTTTCACACTTTAAGAAATTGTTATTTAATGGAACAAATTGAGCGAAAGTGACATTTTCGTTATCATCGTTCTATCTTTCTTTTCCTTTTTTCTGTATGTATGTCTGTTTGCTTATTCTAGAAAAAAAAAAAAAAAAAGTGTTTTTTATTTAATACATTTGAATTCATCGTCAACATACCGAGAAAATGAGAACATTTTTCCAAAAGAGAAGAACGAAATATTGAAAAACAACACGGCGAGCAAAAATGTAGCAGCGCTTAATATATTTAGTATTGTTTCCCTATTTGAACATTTGCCAACTGTCAATTTATGTTTCATTAGAGAGAAAAAATAACACGAAATTCCTTTTAGCGCTACGCACGCGAAAAATGAGGCAAAAAGGAAGAAGTAGACGAAGTAAAAAAAATTTTTTTCAAGCTCACACATTTCTAATTTTCCTTCCCGCATTAGAAATTCAAGAAGGGAGAAAATTTCTGCACGTTTATATTTTATTGTATTTAAATTGTCCTGTTGACTGTTGAAGGTTTATTGGATGTAGAACTAGGAAATTTATAGAGCAATAATTGTGTTGGTGATTTAAATTTTTTTGTGTGGCTGTGTTTGAGGCATTTCAATGTTCAAAACAAGCTTGTTAAGACTTTTTAAGATAATGAATTCTTGATGAAATTACTAGAACTGATAGATGGAAGTTTTGGTCCAAAACTTTCCCGGAACTCAGAAAATTGCAGATTTTAGTCCATGGTAAAATTAAAGGTTGCAGTCAGGATAGGAAGAGTGGGAGGGAGTCTATAGGGATTTAGATCCTCCCTTTGAAGGGATACTTTATTTCAAAATTAGGATGTTTGTAATTTTGTTACAATTCTATGAATCTTAATTTATTAATCTTTGCCTATTATCGGCCTTAATTCAAATACATCTTGATTGGTTATTAATTTTAAGACATGGAATTTTGAAGGATAATATAATTATTTTGCTATTATTTGACGCAAAAAGTATTGGACCTAGGCTTTCTCGCTATCGGGATCGGGATCGGGAAATCCCGAGTAATCCCGATCCCGATCCCGATCCCGATTTTGAGAAAGCCTAATTGGACCACCGCCCCATTAAAAATTATTGATCCCCTCTAAAAAAAATTATTGTTTACTCCACACTTGATCATATTAATATCTAAACTCAAAATTTTTCAATCCATAAATATGCGTCTTAATCCATAATCCCCAAAAATTCATACCAACATTTTCTTAATGAAAAGTGAAAATTGTTTTTTGTTCCTTTTTCCCTTCACAATCAGCACTGATTTCTATTGTGACAATCTTAAATTGCTAATTTCAAATGCTGTCATTTTAATTATTTAAATGATGGTAGATGAGAAGGGGCGGAAGCACAATGACTATACAAAGATGTGAAACACAAAAAAAATTTTTATATCGACGCAATTCTCAAAAGTGATAACATTAATTATTAATCGTGTAATTTAAGACATGCGTTAAATGAATGTAATTCAAATTTTTTTTATTTCTAGCTTTATAAATTTTTTAAGGAAATTTCTTGGTATAGATTTTTGAAAGAAAGAATTCTTATTTCTATGAGTTTATCCATACGCATGAATAATTCAAGTGTGTTAAGGAAATCTAGGATAAAAAGAAACCTTTATGAATATCTAATGAACTGACGGATAAATGAGTGATTGTTGGAATTGTTGTAAGGGAAAAATGAATTTACTAATGCATTAAAAATTTATCAATTCAAAATGTTTGCTTTTTTCCCTTTTTAGAAAGTGAAATTTTAAGTGAAACTCTTAAAATGTAACATTTTGATTCAGAGAAGATCCCTTGAGGATCAAGTTCAGATGCAGGGAAATTGACATTTATTTTTGATGTGTTTCTTGCCGAATATATTTTATTTGATTTTATAATAGGGAAAACTTATTAAGGGAAATTATGGTTCTGGAACTGAAAACTTACTCATTTGATTATGAAAATTTTAGATTCGATTCTTTTAAAAATGTAAATTGCTATCTCTAGGTAAATAATAAACTGCTTGATAAATGTAAATTCTAAACTGATTTGAACAAAAACCTTTTAAAAACTTATTCCATAAATTAATCAGACTGGATTTTTTCATGAAAATTGATCCATTATAAGGTTTCTCTATTAAACTTCATATATGCTTCTATATTATCATGAAAACTTATAACGAGACTTTCTTGATTGATTAAAAAAAATTGATTTAATTAATAGTCTATCAATTTCATCAAGCTTCAGAATTAATAACAGTTTTCCGTTCAATACAAAATGCAGTCTTTAAAATTTAGTTGAGGAATTTTCCTTGAAGGAATATGAAATCATTAAAATTGAGTAAAATTAAATGGTAAGAGTTTCCAATTAGTTTCAATAACTCTTTCAACATGAACACAGAACACAGTAGAGGAAAAGAAAATATTTCAAACAAGTCAATTTTCAGTTTGTGCTAAAGATATAAAGGTTGACTAGAGGCGTTTTTTTAAGGTGCAAATAATCTTTTAACTTTTTGGCTTTTTTTAATTTCACCTACTAATTTAACTAGTCTTAGCAAGTTCTATTAAGGAATTTGAGAAAATAGATGAAAGAATAACAAAATTTGAGCGCTATACGATAGTCCAATGATGGGCAATCGATGCAAAACATTTTGGCGGCACACTAGTTAAAAAATTTCTTTATTGATGTGCCATAAGCCACAAGAATTTTTCAATCTGAAGTGTTCCGAAACAAAAAGGTTGGCTACCACTGAGACAACTGATCATCTTCATTATATTGAATCGATAAAAAAATTATAGAAAAAATTCCTACAGAATAACTTTTCATATGTTCATCCAAACTATAACAAGCTCTTATTCTAACAAGCAAAAAAACATTTTTCTCTCAAATTACACATTGCATAATGCATATTGATGGGATATTGAGAACTAAAAAATTTATATTATGATTTTCTTTGTGAGAATCTCAAAATGCCAATTATTGATAAAATGGCATCGAATGTCATCACAGTAAGTGAATGCAATGGATTTATCAAAGAAAACAAAATGAAAAATATAGTTGGGGATAACTAGTGGCTCGATATCAAACTTAGCAACTGGAATTAGCTGTTTCTAAAGAATATGATTGAATAATCTATAGCATTGACAGCCGTAATGACATAATTGCACCAACCTAGCTCTAACAAAATTACAGTAAAAATTCATACATATTCCCAATGATGCAATCAGCTGCAGTTGAAATTTATTAATGGACGTACAATTAGTGCAATTTAACATTGGATTTATGGATCATACGTGCATTTCTATTACCTTTGCGTTCCGTAAAATCGTCAGTAATTGAATCCTATTATAACGTCTAAAGCAATGCCAAATCATAAAATGGATAATTAAATCCTGGGAAAATGTTGATTGGCACATAGAACATGCACTAAAATGTTGGATAAATGTGTACATATTGTATGTTTATTGATTTCCTGCTACATATTATCTAATCTTCAATTTATGTTATTGTTTGGTGTCATTTAATCAATAGCGTGTGGCAGAGTTGCAATGGTCAGGATTCTGTCTAATTGTGGCATTCTAGATGTGGAAAACTATCCAACACTTTACTCATCTTATGGCAAAATATCATTATTGTAGAATTTAGTGATATTGACTATCGTCCAATAAATTTATACATCCCTCATAAATTGACACCATCAACTCTGATTTTCTCCTAAAATGTCCTATGTAACATACTTTTTCCTTATTTTATGGAAGCTCTCGCACTTCTGCCCACTCAATTTTATTGCGGTTAATGGCACAATTTGATGTTTTTGTATAAGCACTTGATTGTTATTTATGCTTATGTGTATGGATTTTATGTTAAATTGTGTTTGTTTTACGATAACTACTAGTTCCTACCTACGGACGCAAACAGTTTTGTTATTAAATGACAGTCATTTTAGTTAATGATACATGCATTTGTGAATAGGCTGGAATGAAATATGTATGGGATACGTAAAATATATAACTATTAACTGTGATTTTTATGATGTAAATTGCGTTGATTGAAGCTTGATATTGAGGTGATTACATGTGTATCATAATTTATGTCATTTTTGGTGGTGGATTTAAGTGATTGATGTGTGATAATATGATTGGTTTTTTGGTAATTTGAGAATTTTGAGATTAAATCAGATTATTGGAATCATATAATTTTAAAAATTGGATTTTATTGGCTCTACATCTGCACAGAGCGTATCCAATAATTTTTCCTAGGTAGAGTCCAATTTTATTTTGTATAGAGTAATGCCTATCAAAACGAGGAAACTTCAACTAAAAATAAAGGATCTTGGTCAACACCCCCCTCCTCTAGCTATGCCCCTGATCTGCAGCTATATAATATGAAGACAAAATCCTTTGGCCTTAATTTTACACAGATTAAAAGATTCATGATATTATTACAATTTTTTTGAATAACGAATGATGATGTTCAAATCTATTGAACTTATTTAATATCCTTCTCAAAGCTGCATCACAAACCGCTCTATCAAATTAGTATCTGAGTATAATGTAAAATATCCAGCACAAAAAATTACATTTAACCTTTTATGGAATTCAAAACTGCGATCACATGTGATACAAAACGAAGGATGACATGCATCTAATGAATATCATTTTGTATGCATAAAGCAACCACCGTTAATATCATTGAAACTGATTCAACATGCTAAAACATGCATTTATGCCTCATTAACATGCAAAAAAATTTATTTTGCGCAACAAATTTCATGACATAAAGTGAAAGGATTTCAACTTGTGTACTTATTCGTAAAAAAGGGAAAATACAAATAAAATAAAAAAAAGTTTTCAATTCGTTTGTTCAACAACTATAACATTGAGGTTTTTTTTTCCTTGCCTTATTCCAACATTATTGTTGGGTTTGAGTTTTTATTGCAGTGTGTTGCAAAAATAGTCTGAAAATTTAATTGTAGCTTTTTACTGCAATTCATTGTTGTAATTTGCATAAAACTTTAATGAATTTTCTCTGTCTCGCTTCCTATTTTGTTTTTTTGCTCCTATTCTGAATTACAAAATGGAATTAAATACAAATAAATACGCAAAAGTGCATTAGTTTTTTACTCATGTAAATGGCACATTTGAAAACAGATTTAATTTTAAATTCAAAAACTTTCTTGTCATTTCCGGTGTGTCATGGTGAGCAAACAAGGACATTTTGTTCCTTCCTTCATGCTTGGGGAGGGATATGAACATCAGAAATATAAATAGGATAATATAATGCAATAATAAAATATTACAAAATGCTACAAAATGTTATGCAAAATATGGAACCAGCAAGAAGTCACGGAAGCATCCATGACCCCAATCAAAATTCAGCTTAAAATTTTTTATTTCTTTTTGTGAAGCACTTTTGCCGTCAGTCAAAAGAATAAATTGAAAATTCCCACACGGTTTTACAGACACCACAAAAAAATAAAAAATAAAAAAATGTCGATTACATGAAAACGCTGTAAGGAATTCCAGTCATGTCGCGTCCGACAGCCTGTTGATATAACATAAAGCTTGTTCTAAATGTCTTTGTTTGAAAATATCTCTTTTTTCTCGTTCATTCGCATCGCTACTAAGTGGTTCTCGTTGGGATTAGACATGAAACGGGGATTGAAATGTTACACAAGAAGGAAAAAGAAGGAGAAAAAAATCATTAATGAAAAAGGAATATTGAAGCTCAAATTGCTTCCGTTTTCCATTTATTTTTTTTATACATTCACAATGCCGGCTATTGATTTCTCCATCCATGCATAGAGAATTTGTTGATTAAAGATTGAATATATTGATGCATAAATAACAAAGTGGCGATAATCAAAGACATAAAAATGGATCTTATCGTATAGCAAGCTCAATTACTATTTTGTTGGATTTTTTATGGAGGCATTGGGCTTTTGTTTTACAGTTTGTTGGAAGCAAAATTTTATTAAAATTGGAAATCGGTGAAAATTTCAATTTATTGGTCTAAAATTGATTTTTTCGGAAGGAACACGCTTGCCGTACCTTTTTGTTGCACGTGTACAAAAATTCTTAAAAATAGAAATCAAGCCCAAAAAAATTCTCAAATAAATGTTGATGCTTATTGTTACCTCAAGCTTCAGGGACGGATCCAGAAATTTTTTTAGGGGGTTCCAAAATTTTTTTGAATGAAAGAAGAATCTAAGGGAGAGTTAGGTCTAATTTTTTTTTGCTTCGATGAACCTTAGCAAAATGTAGAAATTTCTCCTTCAAAACTGCGGTAGACCCTTGCATCCCCTGACGTAGCCCCTTCCTAGCAACCCTATGTATCCTTACAAAATTTTCGCCCAGCGTTTACAATTTTCATTTTTCAAAACTGAAGTCTTAACATTTCATCTCATCCTATTTTTTTTTTGCCTTGTTCTAAAACTGATGAAAGATAAATGTTGGAAGCAAAAAGCTGTGCACCTCCTCATTCTCAATTTTTTACCATAAATTTTATGCAGTAAAATAATGAATGGTTATGTATTCAGAACACATGGCATATAATCTCTGCAAATGACTTGGTCTTGCACTCACACACACAATATTCCAGTTGTAGCAGTTTTTTTTTTTGCATTTTAAAATGCAGTGGACATTTTTGTTTCAGTCTCATGTTCTTTGACCGAAAAACGTAAAAATAAATAAATAAATATCAACTAGTATAATTTACAACAGTCATTTTATTTTCTATTTGCTACACACCCCAAAAAAATATACAACAGAAATCGTGCGGAATAAAAAAAAGTTAAAGCTCATGTTTTATTGCATTTTGCTGCAATTTCAACTCGTTATCAGGCGCTAAAATAAATTATTTCTGTTTTATTTTTTATTTCAAAAACTTTTACACGTCTTTATGTTTTTGTTCGAGTTTATTGATTGATCATTTTTGATCATGATTGCTATGATCATTCTATTTTACATCTCCCTTCTCTTATGAAGCTCCCAACCTTTGAACTGGTTTCGGGATTCTCGATGACCGACGGAGCAGTGGTTGGTTCGATATGTTTTGCATAGATGTTGATGGTTGTTGAGATATGGAAGATGTGATATTTGCGTTTGAATTCAGAGGTAGATCATGCAGTGACTCTTCCGCAAAATAATTGTCTAAATTTATCCTGTACTGCTCTGAGTTAATGCATTTCTGATGATTAATTTGATTGGATACTGACTTATCAACTCGCAAAAATTTTGAGTTACGTCTAAGAATTCTATTATTATCCATACAAACTTCATACGATCTAGGCTCTGAACATTTATTTACAATGAGTCCTTTGGACCAAGTGTTGTTAGGCAATTGAACCCAAACTTTCTGATTTAAATCAAAATCTTCTCGCTCATAAGCATTGCGATTATAATAAAACTTAGTTTTCTGCTGTTTCCTATCGAACTTTTCACCTAAATTGTGATTTATCTTGGGTTTCAATAAACTATCCTTCATGATAATTTTTGTTCTCATTCTCCTGTTATTTAATAATTGACTTGGAGACAAGTCAATATCAGCTAATGGAGTATTGTTATAATTATAAATAGCTACCAATACTCTATTAAAATCAATGCACTTCTTCATCATATTCTTAACTATTCCTACAGCCTTTTCTGCAAGACCATTAGATTGTGCATAATGTGGACTAGAAGTTACAATATTAATATCCCATTCTTGGGCAAAACTCCTACACTCAAAAGAATTAAACGGCATATTATCTGCAATTATTGTTTTTGGAAAGCCATGTTCAGTAAAAATCTCAATAAATTTAGAAATGACTGTGCTCGAATTCTTCGAACTTAAATATTTACATGAGATCCACTTTGAGAAGTAATCCATGACAACGAGATAATTCTTTCCATTGAACTCCAGGATATCGCATCCTACTTTTTCAAATGATCTAAGAGGAATCTCGTGTTGAATTATTGGTTCCTTCTTATTTGATCTCTGAAACTTGTTGCATTCTTCGCAACTATTAATCAAGTTTTCAATACTAACGTTAAGTGATGGCCAATAAACTGATTCTTTGGCAAAACGCAATGTCTTTGTAATTCCCATATGACCTTCATGAAGATCAACAAGAACTTTTTCTCTTAATGATTTGGGAATTATTATTCTGTCCTGATAGTAAACCAAATCATCAGAAACGTAAATCTCATTGCGCATTTTAAAATAAAATTTTACTTCATCCGCAACTTTCGATTTATCTGAAGGCCAACCTTCAGCAAAGTATTTTTTCAACAAAGAACATTCACTATCTTTATCTGTCTCATCTTGATAAACTTTTAATTTATCATCACTAATATTAACGGAATGAACCATTTGCTTCATGAAATTTTCCTCAAAATTATTTGAAGTTTTTCCTGAGACATAACGAGATAAATAATCTGCTACTGGAATGCTTTTACCTGATTTATACTTTAACTCTATATCATATTTATGCAATTTCAATCTAATGCGCTGTAGACGCTTAGAGCCTATTTTGCTAATGTCCTTATTAATAATGCTTTCTAAAGGACGATGGTCAGATATTACGGTTACTTTTCTTCCATAAATATAATTGTGAAACTTTTTACATGCAAAGAAAACTGCCAAAAATTCTTTTTCAATCTGACCATAATCCTTTTCTGTATCTGATAAACATCGTGAAGCAAAACTAATAATTTTATCTCCTTGCTTTAAACATGCACCTAAACCGTATGACGAAGCATCGGTTTCTAAAATTATTGGCATGTTTTCATCGAAAGTTGTGCATGCAGTAATATTTTTAATTACATCTTTAATATTGTCAAATTCAGCTTGATGATTTTCAAGCCACAAAAATTCGCTATCTTTTTTAACAAATTACGAATATTTACAGTTAATGAAGGTAAATTCGGAATGAAATCTCTAATATAATTAACTACTCCTAAAAACTTTTGTACATCTTCTATATTTTTAGGATTTGGAATTTTATCAATTGCTGAAATTCTTTCTGGGTCAACTTGAACTGAATTCATCGAAAAAATGTGACCAAAAAATTTCACTGAACTTTGTGTGAACTGTAATTTCTTTTCATTAAATTTCACACCTTTGGCTAATGCCCTAACCATTAATTTTCCTAAATTTTCATCATGCTCTTTAAGCGTTTTGCCTGTTACTATAATATCATCTATATAAAACTTTACACCAGGCAAATCACCAAAATTATCTGTCATGTATTTTTGAAAAATCTCTGAAGCTATATTTATACCAAATGGCAATCTATTGAATTGCCATAAACCAAAAGGAGAACTGAAAGTGCATAATTTTTTAGATTCTTCATCCAATTCTATATGCCAAAACCCATCCTTTAAGTCTAAAACAGAAAAATATTTGGAATCTTTCAAATCCTGCTTTAATTCTTCAAGTGAAGGTATGGGAAAATGAAATTTGTTTAATGACTGATTTAAATGTTTAGGATCAATACAAATTCTAATCTTGTCTCCTTTTTCAACTACAACAATACTATTAATCCATTCACGTTGCTCATGCACCCGAGAAATAATTCCCAACGCTTCCATTTCATTCAATTTATTACGAAGTTTATTCTTCAATTTAAATGGAATACGACGGTTCTGATTTGCAACCGGAATGGCATTTTCTTTAAGTTTTAATTTCAGAGGTTTTTCAAATTTTCCTAAACCTGTGAATGCTTTTTATAATAATCTGTAAACTTATCCTTTTGCTTTTCAGAGCATAATAATTGATTCAACTGTAATGAATCTAAACGAGATATAAGTTTCAGATTGATGCATGATTCAAGGCCTAATAAAGGTTCTGTTTTTTACCGATAATTACAAATTCTTCTAGAAAAATATTATTATTCATTTTAATTGGAATTACTGTCTTTCCTACAGGGTGATTTACTTCACCAAAATAACTTTTTAACAATATGTTACTCTTCTCTATTTTAAACTTCTTTCCTAAACTTTTGAATATATCAACACTAATAGTATTAACCTGAGAGCCTGTATCCAATTTAAAATTAACCATCTTATCGTGCACAAGTAATTTTTTATACCAAATATTTTTGCCATCCCTATTCAACATATCACAATTAATTGTCTTTGCAGACTTACTGTTCACGCGTTCATCAACTGCAATGACCTTCTCCTTCTTCTTAGCGCCTATCAAACTCTCGTCTTCATAGTTTCTTATAACTTGCGAAGTCTTTACGCTCGAAGTTGTCGTTTGCTTGTGATGTATGAAGTCCGATTTCTGACTCACTGAAGCTTTGTCTGCTGACAATTCTCTTAATTGTTGCTGATTATGATGAAAACCTTTATCTTGCTAATAACAGCATGCAATGACTTTTCTTCAGATAAGATAATTTTCTCTCTCAGATTTTGGTTTTTCAGACCAAACAGAATTTGATCACGAATAGCTTCTTCTTTAAAATTATTGAATTCACAATCCTCAGCTTGCGTTTGAACACTGTTGATGAATTTCTCAACTGATTCACCTTCTTTCTGAACGCGATTGCGTAACTTCAAACGCTCAATGAAGAAATTTGTTTTCGGTGAAAAATAATTTTGTAGAGCTTCTAAAACTTTCTCCAAACTCTGCTTCTCAGCTTCTGTTAGCAATAAATTGTTGATGATATTCACAGATTCATAACCCATTAGAAGTTTTAAATAATTTAATTTGATTTCTTCTGACTTCTCTTTGAGACCGTTGATTATCAAATATGACTGGAACTCCGATGAAAACCGTTTCCATTCCTTTTTCAACGATGAAGCCTCAAAATTAAACTTCTCTATGCTTACATACAGCTGCGCCATGTTTTATTTTTTATTTCAAAAACTTTTACACGTCTTTATGTTTTTGTTCGAGTTTATTGATTGATCATTTTTGATCATGATTGCTATGATCATTCTATTTTACAATTTCTCTTATAAGCTTATCTCAATTTATGTTTAAAGATTTTCATTTCTTTTTTAGCTGTTTATGTCGCTTGAATAGAGTATCGTTCGGTTGAGCATCTCTTCTACTCTTATTTTATTTTTTGAGTGCTTTTTGTCTTTTTGTCTTTTTTTTGTGTATTTTTGGTTTATGAACATAATATAAATACAAACATGGTTTAAGATAGCATTGTACTGAAAATGAACAAGAGTTTTTTTGTGTGGATTTATTTGAATTTGATGCCGAGAAGTGCATGACAAGCATATGTTTTTGAACAGTAAACAAAATGTGTCAGTGAGTGTCAGGAAGCTCTTTCGAGTTCAAAACTAGATTTTTCATTAGTAAATTAATTTAGAATTCCTCAAAATTTCTCAAAGCGAAGAAAGTGGAGGATGGTCAGGAGATGGTCGGAGCATGACACTTTTATACTACAAAGATTTTGAAGTAAAATTCTTAGTTTGCTACTAACTGATTTTTATGGATAGCATTCCAAAAATGACATCACAGACCCACTTCATTTCAGGTGCTGGCTAAAAAATATCGCTTTATGCGTTTTTGCTGCATAACATAAATTTCTATTCCCATCACAGGGGATAAATAATAATCCACTTTTTGTTCTCTCTCTCTCTCCTCTCAGCATGCTTATGTGAAATCCAAAAAAGTAAAGGATTGAAAAAGTCTTTGTGTGACTCTTATTTAAAACTCAGAAAATGCAAAGGAAATTTTCCAAAAGCTCTACACACAAAATGTGAGTAAATATTGCATGAAATGCTGTTGTTGGAACTTTACATCAGTTACTATTAGCAATACGAAGATGATGCAAAATGTTGTTATTTAAAGCTTTAACTAGATTGTCCATAGTAAAATATACAAGAATTCATAGGGTTAGTTAATTTTATGCTTCATTGACTTTTTATAAAATTTTACAGACACAAACCGGATTACACATATTTTTATAGACTTTAAAGAATTTCTTTATCATATGCAGAACCTGATATTAAAATTTGAAGATACGATACAATTTATTGATAAATGTGATTTGCGTCAAAGAAAATAATTTTATAAATTTCTTGGATTATTGATTTATAATTCTTGGTATCGAGGTTATTGCAATACTTTTTTCTATGGTTTATAAATACATTTCATTGGGGCCGTTCACTTATTACGTGATGTTAAAATTCGAGTTTCTTAATCCCTCTTCTCCTTCGTAGCGTTTTTTAAAAAAGAATCAGTTGTGAGAACAATAGATCGTAACAAACTCTCAGAGCGTTACGGAATAAGTAAACGGTCCCTTGCTTGTGCCAAGATTTTGTCAACAAGATGTCATGTGTGGAAAATCACGTAGCAATCTCGAATGAGGTGTTCTAAGTATAGAATTCAAAGGTTTAAAATGTTTAATACTTTTTATTCGAATCTGCAAAAAAACCTAGCACGTTTACATCCAAAATTAATTCTGAAAGTACGTATGTTCACATTTTTATTTAGCAAAGATTATTATAATCCACTTCCCAGAGGTCTGTTATGGTTATTTATATTATTAACTGAAAAGACCATACAAAAAGCAATCGATTGTACCCAAAATCTTCGTTTTCTGTCCATTAAGCTTTATTTTTAGCGCATTTTTGCAAAAAATGACGCTTATAGTTTCACTTTGTTCGGCTGGCTGGCTGGCTGGCTGGCTGGCTGGCTGTATGAGCTCTGAGATCTCAGAAACCAGACATAGTTAAGAGTTCTTTTATGATGAATTGTCTTTCTACTATCGAGTTATTCCGGCATCGCTCATTAAAAAATCGTTAAACAATCTACAATTCCTGTAATTAACGATTTAACATTATATAAGGAAAGAAATTGTTGAAAACCCCTCGATAAAAATTTGAATTTTTTTTGACCGTTGGAATTTAAAAATTTTTTGACCGTTTTTTTTTGGTCAAAATTTTTTTCTTTCTTTTTAGAAGATTTTGTATTTATTATTGTGAAAATAGACTTTTCATGTATAGAGCATGCTAGAAAGACGATATTTAATGGTTTTGGTTACTATTGTACAGTTTTTTTTATAAAAATTGTATTTTTTTGCAGGGTTTATTGATAATAAAAGAAGAACTAGTAATGAAGCGGATCACGCTTCATGGGTATATTCACACCACCAGTAGAACTTCTTTTGATTTCAATTAGAGAAATAAATAATTATACTTTATCTACTGATTATAGATTACATCATTCATAATTAATCGTTTTAAAACCCTACATCTGTTCAGCGCGCATTTAGCACAATAACTAAAGTACAGCCTGCGTCGGCGAATTTTTCGATTTTTCAACTTTTTTGTTACACTGCGCATGAAAATTTTTTTGTCATTATAGTGTGAATTATACCTTAAATAATGCTTAATCTAACACCGAAAATTTCAAATCATTTGGTTAAGTTATGTCTGAGATATTAAAGAAAATGTAAAATTTTTTGCATATTTTGGTCAAAAATGGCACATTTTCGTCCATTGTGCCTCACAGGAAGCAGCTCATGACTCCAAAAACTATACCGGTTTTCCTTGGGCCAATATTAATCAAATGCAAAAAACCCGAAGTCTTAACGTTTCGTTGAAATTGAGTTATCGCGGAAACTAACTTGCTAACTTGCTAACTTGCTAACTTGCTAACTTGCTAAATGACAGAATGCGTTTTTTTGCGATTTCTCTTGACTGGAAGCACCAAATGAGATGCGGTTTTCACTGTTAGATTGGTATTTTCAGGCACAGACTTTCCACCATAGAAAGTATGGGATAAAATTGTAATCCTGAAGCAGCAAGTTAGAAAATGTGGTTTTCAGTTTTATACAAAAGCAATATATTCACCCAAATTGAAAATTTGGTGTGAATATGATTATGGAATTTCGTAATTTAAAGCAATTTCTATTTACCTAATCGATTTCTGATCTCTGCGACAAAAATGCGCTTAAATCCCTCGATTAACAACACGAGGACTTTGAACATTTTTTTTATATCAAACGCAAACTTCCATTTCCTTTAACATTTCAATCTTATTATGTATTTTATGATCACAATGAATTCTTTAAACTTTTTTATGTGTCTCTCTCCTTTTCCCTTCTCATTTTATTTGTATATGTTCTCTATCGTCTCAGCAAAAAACAACAATAATAAGCTTCTATCATATTCAGAAATATCTTTTTTCTTTATTAAGACAACTTTATCCGTACTTGCAGTTGATATTTATGTTGCCAAGTTACCCATTTATATAAGGATAAACTTTTTTTTTGTCTTTATATTTTTTATATGTCACCAAAAAAATTATGTCGACTTTTTTCCCTACACATATGCCTTGTGTCTTTATTTTTAAATACAGACTTTTAATATAAAGATTATGAGGATATTATTAAGTCATTTTTTCTGACTGTTCTTTTGGTAGTTTTGGCTAATATTGTGTCGGTGTCATTCATGTTGATTAAAGGAAAGTAAGAAGGGGTAAAGAGGGATGACTTGGAAAAAATATACTTTTCTTAGTCTAATCTGTATGTGATTAAAACTAATTAGAAAAGAAATTTTAAGCCAAGAAATTAGATTGTGACATATTTGTTTTTGATGCCCTATTTCTAATGATAATTTTTCTGATTTTAAAGATGAACATTTAGACACAAATGATGAGGCAAGAAGAAAAATTTATTATCCAGAAAGTCAGATTGATATAGTTATTTGATAATTTTGTATTTTCCAGTAATTTCATAAATTTGACTCCGTTCACTTATTACAGTGTTGTCCAAACTATTTTGGGCCACGGCACACCTTGACCCAAAAATTTTTTTCGCGGCACACCAAAATTTGTCTGCGGACACTTATAATTTAATTTAGCAAAAATAGTACCAATTGCATGAAAGATTTCATCCTAGATCAAATAAATCAAAATATTTTTAAAAAATTATTGATATTTCGGTACTAAAAATGAGTTTTTTGAGTAAAAAAGACATGAAAATTGAAAATTTTTGAAAAACAGCCTATTTTTGGGATTTTCAAAATTTTTTTGCACACCAGTGTGCTGCGTAACACAGTTTGGACTTTGGACAACACTGACTTATTATGTAACGCTCTGAGTTGGAAGGAGGGGGGGAGTGGCCCAAGAGTTTGTTACGGTCTATTGTTCGGGAGAGAAAAAAACCTGAATTTTAGCGTAACGTAATAAATGAACGACCCCTTGCAAAACGAGATCATAACAATAAAAAGCCATTTTAAGTCTATACGCAGACTGTAAAGGGATCGTTTACTTATGACGTGTCCAATTTTTAGGGAAATGGAATCTGAAGCTGTGCCCGAATAGACAAAGAGTATACTCAGAGTACGTTCAACTTTTGGCTGAGTATACTATTTTGAGCATGCTCATTCATACAAAATTTGATCGCACTACTTTACGCATTTGAGCACGTTATTTGAGCATACTCTGAGCATACTCATTGAGTGTACTCAGAGCATACTAATTGCATAAAATTGAGCATGTTCATAAGTATACTCATGAGTGTACTCATTGAGCATACTAATTGCATACAATTGAGCATGCTTAGAGTATACTCATGAGTGTACTCCGAGCGTACTCATTAAGCATGCTCATAAGTACACTCTGAGTATACTCAAATAATCGATCAAAATTTTAAAAAATAAATATTTTTTTATACTTTTTCACATTTTTGGAATATTTTTTATTAATCTGTAGCATTTGTACTGTTTTAGGATAAATTTTATTTATTAGTACATCTGAAATGAAACTTAGAAAATTTTTGATTTTACCTGGATTCGAACCCATGACCGCTCTGTTGCTGTTGAGACCTTCACCTTAACCGTTGCGCCGCTGCTACTTTTTACCTATATAATAATTTTTGGCAAAAGGCACATATAAATTATTATATATGTAAAATACTCTAAAACGGGTCTCATATTGTCTTATTAGACTTTTAACATGCTTAAAAGTCATAATTCCCAAAAAAATATTTATATTAATTGAATCTTTCACTTGTGAAGTATATAAAAATATCACAAAATTTTTGAGCATACTCATGAGCATACTCAAAAACTTAGAGAAAATTTTAAAAATCAAAGATTTTTTAAGGATTCTAGTGAGCATGCTCAGAGTATACTCAAGAGTATACTCAAAATGAGCACGTAATAGTCTAATGAGAGATTTTTTTTGAGTGTACTCAGCACGTACTCAAGAGTATACTCAAGATGAGCATACTCGATTTTCTAAAATTTAGCATGCTCATGAGCATACTCAAAAACTTAGAGAAAATTTTAAAAATCAAAGAATTTTTAAGAATTCTAGTGAGTATGCTCAGAGTATACTCAAGAGTATACTCAAAATGAGCACGTAATAGTCTAATGAGAGAATTTTTTTGAGTGTACTCAGCACGTACTCAAGAGTATACTCAAGATGGGCATACTCGATTTTCTAAAATTTAGCATGCTCATGAGCATACTCAAAAACTTAGAGAAAATTTTAAAAATCAAAGAATTTTTAAGAATTCTAGTGAGCATGCTCAGAGTATACTCAAGAGTATACTCAAAATGAGCACGTAATAGTATAATGAGAGAATTTTTTTGAGTGTACTCAGCACGTACTCAAGAGTATACTCAAGATGAGCATACTCGATTTTCTACAATTTAGCATGCTCATGAGTATACTCAATTGAACATGCTCATCAATATATTTTTATTTTTTTTTATGAGTATATTCAGAGTATACTAATGAGCATGCTCAAGTGAGTGTACTCAGCTGAGTACGTGGAGCAATATTTTGAGCATGCTCATAAGTATACTCAGTTGAACATGCTCATCAATATATTTTTATTTTTTTATGAGTATACTCAGAGTATACATATGAGTATGCTCAAGTGAGTGTACTCAGCTGAGCACGTAAAACAGTGTTTTTGAGCATACTCAGTAGCGTGCTCAAAAAACTGAGCATGCTCAATGTTTATTCGGGGTGTGACGGTCTTAAACATTTGTTAAACATTAGATTTTTTTGTTGGAAGATTTTGTGGTAGAAGAGGGATGTTAGTCTAAAATCTAAGTTTTTGATGGACGTCATAAACGAATGGTCCCAAACATTCCAGATATCCAAAATCGAAATGGGTTTCTAATATTTAAAATAAAAATTCCGTGATTTAAACAGTAAATTAGCAAACATTAAGAACGCTCTAAAGAACAGCGTTTTATAGCCAAAAATCTAAAGTTTTAATAATTTGAAACCAAGTTTATTTTCCAGTTTCATTCTATGAATGCTATTATTGTGATTATACATACACTTTTTTCGGAAACAAATATATATGTGCGGTATTGTATTATTTTCTCATGCAAATATTTAAAAATGTGTACATATTTTTTTTTCATATATTTTCCTACAAAAAAGAGAAAGAACAATCAGAATGAATGTACACAGAAAATAAAAATATGAATGATATGTGCATAATTCAATTTATATTCTCGCTATTTATTTTTGTTTCCGCATATTATGGATATTCTTACTTTTCCCTTTCAATTTTCAGACTATGAATCAGTAGCGGAAGGGTTGTAATTAGGATGGGGAGTTGGGATGGTGGTCAAAATTTTAAGTTACACTTTACCTACTATTTGACTAATTTTTTTACCTATTTTAAAGTTCTAGTAACATTTAATAGTGACTATTCAACAACCTGACTCCACCCCCTGACTCGAGGCAAGCTACTGAAAATTTAATACCAAAGCTGATTATAAAGGAGGAAAATTGAAAATTATAAAGTTGAAAATAGCTTAAAAAGCATTCAATTGTTTCGCATTTTATATGCTCAAAAAAAAATCTTTTTTCATCTTTAGTATTTTTTGTGGAAATGAAATCAATTTGCTATTCATTGAATGAGCGACTTCATGTGTGTTCATATTCATAGTCGAAAATATGAAAATATTCAAGTTATAAAAAAAAACTTTATTTTTTGTATGTGTTCATATATTTTTATTAAGCAATCCATTATTCATAATTCACGCGGTTTCCGCTTATCAATAAAAATTTAATATTGTACCGCATTTAAAAGAGCTGATTCTGTGGATGTATGGAGGTGATGACGTACTTTAATGAATACTAAACAATGATATTTTATTGGCTTAATTATCATCGTTTGCGGTCATTTATGGAAATCACATTAATTAGTCGTCTGTCATTTATCTAATGATTTAATGACTAGATATTATCTATGATTAATAGTGATTTAATTTGCCTCTATTGATTTTTAGTTATTTGTTTTCTATAATTGAAGGAAATTTCCTGATTTCTTTTTAGAGTTGAAAATGTCTAATTTTAGTAGCTGATGATAGAGTTTTAATGCTGCATGTGTTTGACTTTTTGTAGTAAATTGTCAATTTTTAGGAAACATTTTTTTAAGCTTCTGTAAGCTTTAATAAATTTTCGTGTTCACCATTATCAAACAGGACATGAATATTCCATATTTGTATTCTATTTTTATAAATTTACAACTGTCCCAAAACTTGTATAAAAAGAATGTTTCACAGGCCATTAAATCTATTGAATATTTTCCTTTTCTACCCAAAATTGAATTATTGTATTGTATATTCGTATTGTGTGTATATTGTTACTATGTTGAGGAGAGAATATTTGAAATATTTTTTAGTGTCATAAAATTTTTATGAACTATCACAAACTACTGTAAGTTTGCTTGACTTTATTCATGTGAAAGAAAAGCTTTAAAATGTTAGAATTTTGGATTGATTTAGACTTGTGAGTAAAAATTTGGAACAAAATTTAGTGAGTTGTGTCTAAGAGACAAACTTTTGTAAAAATTCTTTATTTTATAAGAGGTTTTAAGTTTTTTAGCTCACAAATTTATTACAAAAAATTGTGGCTTGTATCAATTGAGAAAGTATCAAAATTTATGGAACTCATAAATTTTCAATTATTTAGCAAAAAATATTTACACGAATTCGCGCAATTTTTTAATTTTAAGATTATAAATGACCTTAATCTCAAGTCTACGTGATGATGCATGCAAATTGAAAATAAATCTTATTAGGTCAAGTCAATAGGATTTTTCAGTGTAATCAGATTTAAATGGTGAAATTTAATATTAGAATAAATAAATTGAAGATCTTTCGTATTTTTTGTCTCAGTACAGATTTAATTTTTAAACAAGAATCAAGTTGATTTTACTCAAAAATTAGTAAACAGAGTTTTTTGAAAATTTGATAAATTTCTATTTCTAAAGCGATGAAAATTTTTGTGTGAGTATGGATCAATTGCAATGATAGGAATCATTCATCTATACTATTTGATTAGCATTTATAATTTGTGAAGAATAACAATAGAAATTAAAAAGTAAAAATATATTTTTTTATTTTTTTTTTCAGATTTTTGCTTTGTGTACTTTGCTTAATCTATCTCACTGAATCTATAAATATTCAATGTAGTTTTAGTGAAACCAGTAATTATCTTGGTAGATCGCATTATTACTGCTCACCTAAAAGCTCTTTGAATATAATTTCTTATGATATAATTATTGAATCTATTAATGGTTCTCATACTGGTGGAAAAAATAATGATGATGTTGAAGGATTTTATTCTCAGGACGGTTCTCAAAATACTCAATATTTTCCTAAAAATCTGGAGAAAATCTTTAAGAATCTCAAAGTAATCGTTATTAACGGTGGTCGAATAAAAGAAGTTCATCAATCTGATTTGAAGCCTATTCCTTTACTAGAAGTTATACATTTATTTGAGAACGATATTCAAGTGATCGAAGCTGGTCTTTTTGATTTCAATCCTAATTTAAAGCTGATTTATTTGCATTATTGTAAAGTTGTCCACATAGACTCAAAAGTTTTTGATCATTTGACTAAAGCAACATATTTGTATCTAAGTTCCAATCCGTGCATTAACAAGGATATATCAAGTGGAAGGGCAGCTGTTCAAACCTTAGCCCAAGAAGCATATTCAAAATGTAGGGATAGAAATTACATAACAATTAATGCAAAGTTAAGAAGTCTCGAATCTGAATCAATATTTTTAACTCCTGAAAATTATGTTAAATTTTATGACAAGCTTACAGATGTAGAAATCGAAGTCAAAACATCAAATAATTTCTTTTATTATCCACCATTCCTAAAAAAAATTGAAAATTTGAGAAATTTAAAAGTTCATTCTTTAATGAGCCAATCAGAAACATGTCTTCCTGAAAACGTTGGATTGTACAAAAAAATTGATGATCTTGAAGAATCTTTGAAGAGCTTAAACTCCGAATTAAATATAAAATTGCAAGGACAATTGTCAAATGTTGAGGATTCACAAATTGATATCGTCAAGAAGCTCAACAAACTAGATGCTGACTTTAAGAGTACACAATTTGTTAAACTTGTTTTACCAAATTAATATGAAGATGGATGGGAAAGCAGTTTTTTTGGAAAATATTTTCTTGGTACGAAATTTTTGGAATAGATGTTTTTTAGATTGGAGTTAAATATTTGGAATATGAAATTTAGGAATAAAAATTTTTAAAAATGAATGAAATTTTCGGAATAATTATTTTATAAATTTCAATCAAACAAATAAATTTTTCAAACTCTGTAATTGCCGAGGCTTCCGCAGATTATAATCTTGAAAAAATCCCATACAAAGATTATAATCTTTAAAAATCTTTCATACAAAGATTATAATCTTTAAAAAATCTTCATACAAAGATTATAATCTTTGATTTTTAAAGATTATAATCTGCGGAAGCCTTGGTAATTGCAAACATTTTAAATAAATTCATTGCAAGTAAAATGATTCGTTCACAAACTTCTTTCCTATTTTTTCCCTAAATTTTAGATAGCATTCATAAAAATATTTGCAGTTTTGGATTCACTTTTTACATTTTCAGACTAAGACTTCTCCTTAACACTTTTTATATTCCAAAAATTTCTATAAAAACAATAAAAAAATGTGTGAGCTTGCTATTGTTTAAAAACTGCATACAAAATGAGAGAAAAATTGCATGAAATTTTCATGACCCCGGAAAATATGACAAAAAGTACTTTATTTCAGCATTCATATGCATGTGCCTATATGAGAGAGACTAGTAGACTTTAACATAAAACACATAAATGTGAAGCATTAAAAAATAAATTTTTACACTTCCAAAAAAAAAAATCTTTCTCGTCTCATGAATTATGTCTTGTGGTGCTAATAAAAGTTTTATGAATTTTTCTGGTTGCGAGTTTAAGTGGTTGAAAGGGAGTGAGTTCGACGTCTATTGAACTGTGAAAAAAGTGAACAAAACGAAGAAAAAATATAAAAAGAAATGAAAGAAGTGAGTGGTGAACTGTTGAAAAATTTATGGCGTGGAAAGTCATAAATTTTACATGTTTATTGGCATTCTCAAACAAAATGTGCTGCGGGATAAACGATGAATAAAATTTTTGAGAGTTGCTTAAGGGGCAGCTAATTTAATTTCTGGCCATAAAAACTATGATAAATTTTCATTTGTTTTATGCTGTTAATTTCTTTCAATATTTTTTATTTTATTTCCTCCAATCCACGAGTTCATGCGTTTATGTATAATTTTTTTTGCACCTGCATAATTAGTCATGGGGAAAATCATAACCCAAACTCAATTTCTTTTTAAAGCCGGAAGTAAAAACAAAGTATGTAAATTTCAAATGGGATCGTTACATTGACGATTTATTTCTCAAATTAAATTAATATTGATCGTAAAAAATATGATTAAATAAAAGTTTATGAAATTTAAATTATGCTTGATGATTGTAATTTCGTTTTGGATGATTAATCGTAAACAGATGTGATGATGTTTTCTGTAAATGTGGGTGTGATATTTTTTATTACATATTTTTCCGATAATATTTATCATGCTTGCACGGTCAAGTCAATGAACTTTGATAGAAAGTAATGAATCTTGTCCATGCATGTTGATTTTTTTGAAGTGTATGATGAATTTCAATCGAATAGTATGGATATTAAGGATTATTAGGGAGTGTTGGGTTATTAAAAATAAAAATTTCGACATGGGCTCGTTCACTTATAACGTCCATCAAAAACTTGGATTTTTAGATTCCCCTCCCCACTTTATCACAAAATCTTTATTCAAAAAATTCTATTGTTTCAAACTGTCCCACAAATTCAGACCCCCTCCCCCCTAAAAATCGAACATCATAAGTGAACGAACCCTTACCTAAAAACCAAACCTCAAAATATATTTTCCATTCACTCAGTCACTTCATAAGAGCATTTTAGCGAGTCTATACTTTGACATTCTTTGACTTTAAAGTTTAAGAAACCTCAAAACAAACATCCATCCAATAAAATGAAGTAGTATAAATTTAAGAAGTATAATTGAATGCCTGCCTAAAGGTCAAAACAAAAAAAGAAATATTAAGCATGAGAAATTGACAACAACAGACACAAACCTTTTTTGTGGATATTTAAAGCAACTTCTTGATTGAAAATTGATTTCCTAAAGCATCAATTTAATTGACATTAAGCGCTATTAAAAGAATTTTACGAACATACTCTAAAATCATCAGAAATAGCATGCTTAAATATTTCCAATTGAATAAGATATTTTAACCTGATCCTTTCCACCTTCATCCTTTCATCTTGTGTCGTAACTTTTTTTTAAGTATAAACGTGTGTCAAATTGAGAGCACCAAATGTATCTCATCCATAATATATGAAAAATGCCATTGGTTTCGATGGTGAATTTTTAATACAATTTTTTTTTTTTGGGTGGATGAATATTTTATGTAATGAAATCAGTGATTTTCTAATCAAATTTTAATGGTGTAAGAGGACTTTTAAGAGGAGATGGAATCCTTTCTAAATTTATTATACTTTCGGATGAAGATAAAAAAAAAATGTGTTAGCGTTAACATGATATTTTTGGAAAAGGGTGAATGTAATGAAAATTATGACGCACGGAGTATAGGAACTGAATGATCATTAATGATGTCACATTTTTGGATTGGGTTTAATTTTTATTTCAAGAAGCTTTTGTTGCGGCCAAATGTCGAGTAAGCAACACATTATGATTTTAGTAAAATATCTTTTTGATATTAGAGGACTTAACTTTTTAGTGATCCCCAAAAACCAAGGATTAAATAAAATGTTAAGCAGGTTAAATGACTCATCCTTTTGTCTTTTAAATCTTCATAATAATTTTAATTTTTTTTTTTAAAATCCCGACAACAAGCCAACTATTTCAAATTTTAATGATAGCCATAAATTCTTAACAAGCATTATCACCTAAATTTAGTCTGCAAAATGTTTGCCAAAAATAATTTAAATCCATAAATCTTCAATGTTGACAAAATCTACAATATGTTTCGTGCAACAACTTTAAATTCCATAAATTGCACTCGTTTAATATTTTTTAAATTTCAAGCATACATGATGAATGATTTCCAGACGTGAATTAATTCATAAATGATTTTTCATTTATTTTTTTTGGCTTTAAACTTCATTGCAGACTAAATATCATGATGTTTCATAAACATTGGCTATTTCCTCTAGGATAATTTGGATTGTGGCCAATGATCTCATTCCTACATATATTTTTAAAATTCATGAAAATTCATGTCACAATTTTTATTTTTTGATATTTTTTTTTTAAAAAAAAGAATAAACTTTTATTTTTGAGGGATACGATTGACATGTGGGCACTTGACATATTATTTAGAAATTGACACAAAAAAAAACTTTTCTTATTCCATTATCATCCTCCATCAAGCATTACGCTCACATAGAATTTACGAATCGAATAATAAAACATTCACAATGTCTCATAAATATCATAAAAACAAACATTGACAATGCGTAAATTATTGATCATCTTGAGGAGGGTTGACTTGAAAAAGGAATACTTTTTTCTCGTACATTTCATCCAAACAAATATGCTAACACATCACGCACTTCCTATGAGCAATTCAAATAGCATTGATGTCATATATGTGAGTATCTTGTATTTTTGAAGGGTTTTTCGAATGTTAGGTTACATTTTATGAGTTTTAAGTTTCTATGACTAGGATTAAGTCAGGGGCGTGGCCAGAAATTGTTTTTAGGTGAAATCCAAAAATTTTTATGGTACTCTAGCAAATTGATAGAATTTTTCCTCAAAATGGAGATTCGGACCTTCTTGGACCCTTCTCTGGCTCCGCCCCTGTATAAGGTCTTAAAGAGTCAAAATTTCTTGAAATATTAGATGTGTAAAAAAAAGACATATTTTAACAAAATTAACATTTTAAATTTTTGAAAATTTAAGAATTTTACATTTGAAAATTTTAAAACCGTTACAAAATCTGTAGAATTATTTTGTCTTTGATTCATATTCAAGATGTTGTAACAAAAATGAAAGTACTAAGAGAAAACTAGATTCATGAACAATATTTTATCAGTCAAAAGTGAACAATTCACGCGTCACGCAACACCCCACCAACCCTTGAGCGTACGAGCATACAACATTTTTATGGGACTAAAAGGAGAAAGAAAATCGGAAGAGAAAGAAAACATTTATGTTTGACATTGCATTGTTATGGCATTTGGCATTGAAATGATAGCATGTCATATGTCAAAATGATACAGCAATTTTTTTAGTACTAGCAACATTTTTTTTTACTTGCTTTCTATTCGATTATTTTCCTCCTTCTCTCTGCCATGCTATCGACACGCGTCTATTTGATGTTTTTCGGTACTTTATCAGCTTTATTGTATCTATAAAGATTGGAAAGAGTGGCAATTTATATGTTTAAAAGGCATTTTCCCACTCAATAGAGGGGGGTGACTTGCCGAAAAAAAAATCGAGATTTTTATCATCATTGCGATTGCAAAGTGGCTTATATCGTTGGAATTAAAAAAGAGTGAGTGAGATTTTTTTTTTTGCTTCTTCTCTCTAAAATAAGTTTTATTTTTATGGAAATTCTTTTTTGTGGGAAATTTGTTGGTGTGGTTCGAAAGAAAATTGGGATTTTATTCAAATAAGATTAGAAAGGAAAACTGCAATTCGTAAGCAAATTTGAAATTTCATTGTTTAAATTATCATACGTTAAGATTAGGTGTTGGAAATAATGCTGAACTTAAAGAAATTGAATTTATGTTTATTTGTTTGCAGATTTTGGTTGAGATCTTTAAAAGAAATCAAAATGTCGAGTCTTGAAGCAATTTTAAAGTGCGAGACGAGAAAATCCTCTTAAATTTAAGTCTACGAAAATATTTACCTTATCACTGCAGACTCACCCTTAGTTCAAAAACCTATTTAACTTTAAAATGCTGTATGTTTCTTATTTTGCTTAGTAACAGATTTTCACAAATTGAAGGCGGAGATTTTACTTTAAGATACGTCACTTTAAAGCCATTTGCTAATGTATAACGTATTACATGATATCGATTGGGACACTGGAACAGAACACTTTTATTTTACAATATTAAACATGGAATCGTAGCATTAAAAGCTAAAAGTCATTAATCATTTGATGATTGACCTCGATAGCTCCCATAAATATGACGCATTCCTTATGTTTCCAATACAATATATTATCGTTGGTAATTTATTAAAGTTAACGCATGCAAATGACATGTTTATGAATAGAAATCATTGGAATGTGCTATTGTTTTCTAAATTAGATTTGGATTAATTATATTTGAAATAAGCTATGTAAAGTATGCATGCAAGGATATAGTTATATTTCAATTAGTATTCCCGGACAGCAGATGCAATTTAAGTTTTGAAAGGGGAGAAATCAAAACACAAACTTTTGTGAATTTTGGGGACCGATTACTTTTTAGGTAACGAATTTTTTCCTTTTCTCCCCTCCTGTCGTTTGAAAACAATAGGGCTAGTCTGTAACAAATTCTTGAAACCTCCCTTAGGCTATTGATGACCAATAGTGTGCCGAAATTTTTTTGAAAATAAACATGAGTCGTGTTCTGCATGCGGTTTTGGTCATGAACTACTCAAATGGTGTGCCGCATCATAAAAAGGTTGGCCACTACTGTCTTAGGCTTTTTGGGAATTAGATTCGTTAAGCTATATTTAAGTGTAAGAGCAATTAAAGGTAAATCTTACCTCACCTTACCACAAAAATTTGTTGACAGGCTTAAAAGTTCGGTAAATTTAGAAAAATTTAGTTACCAAATTCTCCTTCCAGATAGCATCTTTAGTATCAAGTGTTGACAACATTTTCTTACTAAATCCTCAAACTACCTTCCAAATCCTCCTATCAAGGTTTCATCTACCAAAAAATTTCTTTTCTATGCAATAAATTTCGACTACAAATTTCTTTCCATTTCCATTTACTTTTATTGCATCAACTGATTATCAGGCAAACAAATTTTACCAAAACCCCATTTCTACACAGTCATTTACCTTTTTTTTTTGCAAAACAAAAAAAAAAATTCTCGCTGCAAAATTTATTGTTATGCTCTCAATTTTTCGCACATGGCAATATAAAAGGCTTAATAATGTGACATTTGTGCGAATGTAAAGGCTTCATTGACAGAAAAAAGTGCAAAAATTGTGATAGAATCGGAAACAGTAGCAACGATAGAAAACAATAAAGATTATAGAGCTTATCAGGCTTACACGATTTTTTTTTTGTGCTGAAAGCTTTTTCTTTACTTTCTTATCGCTGATCTTTCCTTTTCATTCCATTGTGTCGTGTTTGTTGTAAACGGAAAAGCCACACACAGTGAAGAAAAGAAGAAAACTTTCGTTGAGCGTTTGATGTCATTTTCTTCCGTTTTCATCAGAATTACGCATAACTTCTCCATCATTCCTTTATTGTCGTATTTAATTTGCCATCTCATCACTTTCTATCACACGTACGAGCACTTTGATGATAAAATTACTTCCAAATGGAATGATGATAAGAAGCAAAAAAAAAATTGTTTTGTTGTGACGTAAAAGATGAAAAAGCGAGGAAGTGAAGACGTTCAAATAAAGCCATCGGCATTGAGTAAGTGAAAGGCAACAAAAGGCATTCAAGTGTGTGACTTTGAGGATGAAAGAATGATGAACTTTACATCTTAAGCACTTTCATTCCGTGTCTGTAAATGTCTGTCAGCAGATACATCATCTCTCTTCCTTCAATGTTATTTGCTGTATTATTCTCGTTATTTATTGTGGCAACTGAGACATATCGACTGATATTTGTTTACGTTTGTATTAAATTTCATCATGTCAATTATTATGTCATTAAAAATATGCGTCATGACTCATGGAATTGAGTAGAATGAGAAGGAAGATTGGATTAAAATAATGTGAAATCCCATGAAACTAAGGGAGCAGGGGGTGTAGTCAGGAATTTTTTTGAGTGGAGGGGGATTGCAACTTTTTGACGTTTTTTTTGGTTCAGATCTGAAAAATTCAATAATGTCTAGCGTTAATTTCGTGAAAATAGGGAGACGGTTTGACTCTAAAACTCTCCCCCTGACTACGACCCTGTAAGCGAGGAGATTAGCTTGTGCTTAAAGTTATAACCCGAATTTTGGATTTAATTTTTTTTTAAAATTTCAAATGACTATTACAAATTTAATAGCATTATTTATGGATCTGCAATTAGTTGTTTTCCCCTTTTTAAATAGTAGCCTGCCCCTTTATGGAAAATTTTAATTAAATTTTAGCAAACTCAATTTTTTATGAAGCACTGATTTTTTCAAAATTTAAAATACTGAAATCTTTTGTGACAAAAAGGAAATAAGACTAATTAGCAATTTTAATTCACAGAACTTTATATTTTCACTTCCAAAAATTAACTTCTACAACACCGTCACTCAAATCAACTTTTACCAAACTTTAATCCTGTTTTCTCACTAATCCAGCCTAAATAAGAAGAAACTCTTGTAGCAACAGCTGGTACAATCGCCTCACAATCATTGAAACTTATATCCACTCCATCTTCTGCATCTTTAACATAACTCATAATTCCTATCAGTTCTCTAGTTTTTGTTGATATCACTGGTGACCCTGAGTCTCCATCACATGGCTGTCCTCGAATTGATAATGTGCAAATATGATCTTGAGTTATGTCTTCAACAAAATATTCCTTATACTTCCTACATTTTTGGAGTGATATTAATTTTAATCTAGCATAAAGTAGAAATGTTGATGGACCAACTGAATTTGCAGGGTAGCCAAATCCTGCTGAAATCACTTCCAAATCATTTACGTCATTTTCGTTATTTAATTTTGTTGAAATTTTTATGGCTCTTGCTGTTTTTGAAAAATTGACATTTCTAGGAAGCTCAATAACTCCAATGTCATACACAGCCGATGGCAATGTAAAATTCTCATGCATCCATGTCTTATTAGACTTCATAACAATTGCATTTGGATTTTCTTGTTTATTCTCAAAATAATTGTCAGTTCCAATTGTCACTTTCACATTTTTACTTTTTCTCAAACAATGAGCCGCTGTCAGAACATGTCGATTACTGATAAGTGCTCCAGAACAGAACATATCAGCATTTCTAATAAGCACAATGTACGGAATCTCACTAATTTTTACTCTTCTTCCATCATAAATTGCACGTGTAGCCAAAAACAGTTGAAATGTAGCAACAAAAACAAAATAAAATTTCATCTCCATTTCAAGAATAACTTGTTTAACAAACAGAATGTGTGATGAGACTAAGAAGATGCACAGTTTTTTACAAGTTTTTATATAAAGCCTAGTCTGCTTGTGCTAACTGTAATTTTTATGGTCAAATAAAATAAAAGTCAATAACTTTCGTTTTCTTTGGAATTATATTCTTACGAAATATTCGAGATTTGTTGAGTTTATGATAATTGCTGATACCTAGTATTTTTTATTTTTGGAATTTAAATCTTTTAAAGCTTATTTTTAATTGTGAATGATAAATATTCGAAAATATTTCAATTGCAAAAATTAAAGTTTTTACGAAAATACCTATTTTCTAAAAATTAAATTTCATAAAAAATTCGCTATTTACAGCCATCATAAAATTAAATTAACTATGTAAAAACTCTAACAAATTTAATTACAGATTGCGCCCAAACCAAGAGAAAAAAATTAAGGAGATTTGCTAACTTAAAGTCAAAACATTTTGTTAAGTAGTATAAGCTTCTTACTTGAGTATTAAATTAATAAATCTTTTTAAATCTTTTAAAGCAAATTTGTCATTATAAAGAAAGCATTTATTTTTTGAGAAATTTTTAGAAAATTCTACATTACAGAATATACAAAAGATCTTTTTGAGGGGCCGCTTACATGTTACGTAACGTTCTAAGGGGGTTTGAAGTTTGTTACTATTAATTGTTTTTATACCTGAATCTATTATTAAAATTGCTTACGTGCACGGCCCCTAATAAGTGAACAGTCTCTGATGTCATTTATGAACAAACCAACAATATCTAAAATTTATCAAATAAGTTATTTTAAACTTAAAAATTCTCGAGAATTTCAAAACACACCTAGCAGCTATTCACTATTCAATTTATCTAATTTTACCGTACGACTATTTAAAATTATGGATAAAATCAACTCCCTTTTGGCAAAAAACCGAATAACATCATTGAAGAGTAGACATGATGATTTCAAAATTTAAATCAGAAAACTGATCGGTTTCTACGTTTGATGTCAAGTAAACAAAACCTTAAACCAGCCACGAGCTACCACAATTTTAGATTTTGTTGAGAATTTCTTTTAAAATTTCCATTCTAATGTCAAAATGATATTGCTAGAAGGTGTTGTCATAACAGTACTAGACACGTGAAAATATCAATTTCACAGATTATTGTAAAGAAAACTTTTTATTTTTCAAGATTTTCTGCGAAATAAAATTGGATCCGTTTTCGTATCTGCTTTTTTTCAAAAACAAAAATTGAAGTTATTTTCTGAGAAAAGGAAAATAAAAACTTTTTAGCACCACAGAAAAGTTAGCTTCTTAAAGTACCTAATCGAAATATTTTTGCCAGATTTTCCACCCTCACAAATTTTCTTGAACCACTTTTTAAATCCTTTTCTTAAATTTAATTTTCTTAAAAACTTTTTCATGTACAAAACATTTTGTGGTGCAGCTTTAAAACTCCCTCGCAGCATTCACTTTACAACATTTGGATCCCTTTTTAATTTCAATTTGTTTCACGAACACATAAATGGAATTTAATTGATTTAACAACAGAAATAGAAACAAAAAAAAAATTCCACTCCTTTCCATAAAAGGATTAAATGCTTAAATGAATTCAATCTAAATCACATCTGATAGCTTTTATTGCTCTTTTAACTGCTATTTGAAATGAGGGAATGAGTCAGGAATGAAAATAAGCATTTTGACCCTTATCACGCGCTCTCATAGTCTAATTAAATTTTTATTTTTTCTACTCCGACATTCAAGTTATTTACATTCCATTTTCCGATTGCTTTATCTTTGACTTTTTTTCTCTCAATACTTATTGAATTTGCTTTGATTTTCATGCTTTATGCTCTTCACTTGAGCATTTCCGTTTGATTTATTTTCGTTTATTTAACAAACTGTGAAGCACTTTTTGCAAGCATTAAGAGATATTGATGGTGACTTTGAGTGGAGTGTATTTGTAAAAATAATTCAAATGATTTGTAAGCTCTATCGGGATGTTTAGTTATCAATTGACTTCCAATCAGTTACTGAAGCATTATCAATTTGTTGGATGATTTCTTGAAAGATGTTGGATAAGTTATTTTTTTTAATGTCCAGAACAGTACATTAATAAAGTGGTGGCTGTAACACAATTTACATTCAAAATTATTATTTTTTCTAAGTCTCTAGGGGTAGGTGTTATGGTGTTTGAATCTTGTTTGGATCAACACATTAGTAACAACCAATTTTGACCAAAATACATATTTATTAAGTGACCAAGTAGCACACGCTGGTTAAGCCACCTCACAGCAATGAGAGGGTTAGGGGTCGATCACTTATTACGTCCGACTTTTAGGGGAAAGGTGTTCTGAGGCTTTAAAATAGTTTTAAACAATAGAATTTTTTAGAATGAAGGTTTTGTGACAGAAGATGGGAGGATCTAAAAATCCGCGTTTTTGATGGACGACATAAGTGAACGGCCCCTTGTCAATTTGATTCAATAATTCCTATGAAATTCTCCCATGAATTATTTTTTCCCTACCAAGTTCAGGTTTAAATTATGTCGACCTTCATTTTTTTTCACGTAAAAAAATTTATTTAAAGACAATGAAAAAAATGAAAAACATTTAAATCAATTTATTTTCCCAAGCAACACGACCTCACTCAATAAATTTCAATTTGTTTAAATAACATCAGGAAGAAGAATAAAAAAAAATATTCAGAGTCGAGAAAATCAATTTTTATGAAGCAGAAAATTTTTTGCTCTTCATTGTCTTCTGCATATATAAGAATGCGAGCAAGCAGTTGCAGCAGGAATAACAGCAGTGAAACCACAATAAATCATCAATAGAATTCATACACTGCTCTATTTTCCTCATAAAATAATGTTAAATTTTATAAAGGACTTGTGCTGCTGCTTTTATTACAACTGCAGCTCTATTTTATAGATGACTCTGTGAACTACTGTATTTATTTGAATGAAACTCAAAATTCAATTGAACTTTATGAATATGAAATTGAAAAGGAATAAAAAAAGGAGCATGAGGAATTGGATCTAGGGATGAGTATCAGTTGCTATAGGTTTGCAGGTTTAGATCATTAGCAACACTATTCCTAATCAGCATTTACCTTATCGTGTAAGCAAAAGTCTGTTAACATACTTAAATACAGTAAGAATTCTTCATTTTCCACTCCTAGAAGCACGATCAGAAAATGAAGAAAAATTTTTTCTACATGACTAGATATGCAATGTGCTCAATAAGCATACATGCATAAATGGTTTCGATCAAAAAAAGAAGAGAAAAAAGAAATGAAAAAAGCAAGAAAGAAAGCTTATTTTATGTGAATGTGATGCATAACAATGCACACAGCAATAAGCATAAAGCATATGCATGACAATCAATTTATGCTGTGTAGAATATGTTTGTAGCATAAAACCGATCCGGAAAATTGATAAAAGCTTTTTTTCTACTTCTTCTTTACATTCTATTCCTTTTATCAGAAATTCTTGAATTGGAAAATATGAAGTAACTAACTGTACGTTTGGGTAAACCTCATTAGGTTTACTTACTGTACCGAACTGATAAAATGGTACGAGAAAATATTTCTTTTTTGCTTCTATTCTGTCGACCACATAAACATGAAATGCATAGAAAATGAAAAATTATTTTCTATACTGAATTTATTGATGTGGTTGTATCATAGTCTCTCTACTCAATGTGTATGCCTGCCTGCCTACATTCACATGAACAAAATCTTTTATTTTTCATTAGGGATAAAAGCCACAGAAGCCTCAATAATGAATTGGAAATAAAAGCAGCGTAGAAAGGTTAATGCTGAAAATGAGATAAAATGTGGAAATGTTTTTCGGTACTTAACGGGATTATATAAATCATACTTAAATAACGCTGATTCTTGAATGTGCTTGATGAGGTTTTGTGCTTTATGCTTTTGTTGGCACAATGTTTTCATTTTTGATGCTTTTGAGATAATCTGAGCAGGATGAATTGATGGATATTTTTATTGAGTTCTGTGAAATTATTCGGAATTTTACTGCGTATTTTACACCTCTGCGAGGAAGATACATGCATGGAGTATTTTTGTTAGATGTGGTACTTTATGATGACTGTTTCTGGAATAAAAAATTAGAGTTTAAGGGAAATGTTTCTCGAGTACCACAAGTCGGTTAATTGAGAAGAATTTCTGTACCTAATACTGACATGACTTTGTTATGGTGTCTGAATCCCTCTCGACTAACCGACTTGAGCTATTGGGATTTGCTATCTGTTGGAGACATTGGAGCTATAGGTCAAAAATAATAAATTCTTGATTCTCATCCTTCAGTAAATTATTCCGCACAAGCTATCCTTTCATCATTCAATTAATTTTAACAATTCTAGAATCGAAAAGTTAATCACCGAAAAGTCAATTTTCCTTAGATCCTTTAAGAAAAATAAACTTGTTTTGTCAATTGTTTTATTTTTCTTCGGGTTATTCACTCGTGTGAATAAAATTCGAAATAGATACGACAACAAAATAACAAAACAAAGATAAAAAAATTGTTTCCATGCTGCAGAGATATTTACTTTAACAAATTTTAAATCAACAAAATTTTCGGTCTTGAATGCGGCCATGAAAGGCATAAAAACAAAATAAGGAAAAAAAACCAAAGAGTAAATAAATAAGAAAAAGATGAGAAACAATGGGACATGTTGCTGTGTATAATATTGAAAAAAAAAGTTACGTAAGATAAACATATACACAAAAGGAATAAGAAGAAAGCTTTGAAAATTGATTTGGCCTTTTACCACACAAGCATCCCTCACATCCTTCTTCTGATTTTTTTTTCCATCCGTTCTTCATTGGCCCTGTGTTTATTTGTGATATCTCAACATTTTTCCTTTCTTATCACATTCTCTATTTAGGAATAATTTTTTTTCCTTCTGCCATGTCCATGTCTATTTATCCATTCAACCGACCATCCATCTATCTATCCATCCATTCAACCATTTATTCATTCTTATGGATGTCCACACTCAATAAAAAGAAAGCAAAAAAAAAGAGATGTGAAAACTGAACATGATAAGACAATAGAAATGGTTGTGGCAGAAGAGAATTGATGGGGATGGGGATATATTACACACTATGGCTACTTCCAACCATGTAAAAAAAATAAAGGCAGGCAAAACGAAGAAAGAAAAATTATTATGTAGGTCGTTGAGATTTCCTTTTTATTGACTAGCATTTGTCGTCAATTTTACTTTGCTGTATGCTTTGTGAAAATTTCTCGTATATTTCTGTCAACGTGGTCAAAAAAGAAATGTTGAGTAGTACAGGAGAGTAAACGAGCACGAAGGCTGGCCAAAGAGCATCGTGTAGGGCAATTTACAACAGATAATGTTCCTCTTTTGCTGCCTTTTTATGTCCATTATCTGTCCGAGTGAGAGAAGAAAAAAAAATTGCCAAAAACAGAGGCTAAAATATATAAAACATCCACACAAATCGTTTGACTTTCGCTTTTTTTTCTCTCGTTCACATTCATTTCTTTTTTCTTTTCAGGCGGGGGTAAAAACGAAAAGCATTAAAAGGCATTAAATCACTCACATAAACGTAAAATGAGTTTTCATGTTAGTACTTTATTTTCCTACTTTCGACTCTCATCTTACAATACAATTTACGTTCTTTTATTGCTTTTGGTAAGATATATTGGACACGTGGAGATATTACATGAGAAAATGACATGAGATATGTGATTTTAACCTTTTATTGGCTTTTTTTATTGACTGACAATAGATGTGCTTGACATGCTTGAATAGCCATAAGTACTCAAAAGCGATTGGGATGGAGATTGAATAAATGAAATGAAAATACATACAATCAAGTGCTCTATGACAATCATTGAGCTCAACATTTTCAGTTTGAATTGGAATTAAATTTTCCTATTCTGTTGTGGGGGGATTTTGTATTGTCCACAATCGTATGTGGAATGACTATTAAGGGATAAGATAAAAGTTTTGTGTAAAGGATTGAATGGAGCTTGAATTTCAATAGGTTTTACAGCAAAAGGCATGATTTGATATTTTTGCATCCAACAAGCTTTAGACGAATAATTTAATTTACAGATCACTTTTAATCCACAATGAGACTAATTACGGCTAATTACCCTTACATTTTCAACCCTATAAAACCATTCAAACCGCATGAATGAAATAGAGGCAAAGCATTGATTCCCTTAATCATCATCATTAAGCTGTAAATCTTTAAAGAAGTGTTCTCAACAATCAACAATTTTCCTTCGTTTGCATGAATTTCTCATTATCTCACACTTAACTCTGACTATTCAGGAGGACTTGTAGAAAAAAAAATACAGGAGTCATTGCATTATGAGAAATAATTAACACCAGCCATGGTAATTGTAGTACTTTTTGCAGCAGTGGAATAAATGTGTTTGAATGTGTAAACGACCGAGTGAAAGGAAGTGGTTAATAAAAGTGCAATTAAGGAAAAAATGAAATTTTTTTCAACACGATTAATTCTTAGCGAATTTTTCTGAGAATATTGTTAAGAGATGCAGTTGGTTTGGGACTCATTTGGTTTGAACTCTATTTTATTTTAATGAAGGGATCAATTTTATTTATCTGGTAAGTGTACGTATGTTAATGGAACATTTGACAATTCTTTTGACTCAAATCTGATATGACGTCATTCACTTATTACGTAACGATAAAATTCGGATTTTTAACCTCCCACTTCCCTTCCCTCCGTAACGTTTTTAACAAAAGAATCACGTATGAGAACAATAGACGGTAACAAACTCTCAGACCTCCCTCCCCCTCTCAGAGCGTTATGCAATAAGTGAACAGCCCCTTGTGATATCCAAATCACTTTATGTCACAAAATCTTCAAACAAAATTTCTTTTGTTAAAGACTATCACTAAGTCTTAGATTCCCCCCTAACTCCCTAAAAATTAGACATCATAGTTGAATGATCTCAATAATTTTGGTTAATTTTTAGATAGCCGATGGTTTGAGTCATGGAAAATTGTTATTTACTGTAAATTTCTTACTTTTTAAAAGTATTTTATAAGCATGATTTAAGGGCAAGAATCAATTTGACACCAAAAATGAAATAAAAAAAATGGGAATGAGAGTTTTGAAAATTTTCAAACATTAAGGAAATTTCCAGCAACATCGAATTAAATCTGGTTGTTAAAATTACAAAACAGCTCCCATTCATTACGTAATTGAATGTAAAGAAATTTTCCATTTCCCCTAACAATGCGCTGTAAATTTCCACTTAAGATTAACTCAACATCATAATTCATCCTCCATCTACAGATTATAATATTTATATACAATGTATATCCATTATTTTTACAAAGTAGAGAAAAAAAAATTACAAAAGCGAACAAAAAAGAAGCTTTAAGTACAAGAGTTGTCAAAAGGAATCACTGCTGTAAAGTGCTTTTATTCAGTTGAGTGAGTGACAAAAAAGTTTTTTTTCTCTTTTTTATTAATACCATCATCACTTTGCTGCACTGCAGTATATATATACAAGTAATACAATGATAATGATAATGGCAATGATGAAAATGTCAAGCAGTGAAAACTTTTTTTTCTGACACTTTCATGTGCCCCGCATAAATGTATACATTCACATGTTTCATTATGTTCGTTCACTCACTTACTTTGAACAATCACCTCTCACTTATAAGATTGATGATGAAGCTTATGAGGAGATGACGAAAAAAAAATGGAAAGAATAAGAAAAATTATGTAGTGGAAAGTTCGTTAAACATTAAAAGAAAAGCAAAGTGTGATGGGATGAAAGGGATTAAAGTGAATGAATGAAGAAGAAGAAGTGGGATATTATAGTGGGAATTCTCAGCTTTTTACTTCTCAACCACCATTCAACGTTACTTAATGCAATTTCCAAAGCGTTAAATAATCAATCAAATTACAGTGATAAAAAAGAAGAAGAAGATAAAAACAGCACTAAAGATAGTAGTGGTATGGTCTTTACTTTTCATGGACATTGCGGATGCTGTAGGATATAACACATTGATAGATGTTAGAGAAGGAGAAGAAAATACTTAAAGCTTAATGCTGCTAAAATGCGAAGAACAGATTCATTTTATATTTAAATGGAATGACTGCCAATCGATCATCAGATACCGTAAAATTAAAGAAATCAGCTTGGGAAAATCCAAGAGTATTACAGGCTAGAAAAAAATCGATAAAATTTAAGGTATCTGAAGATTGTAGCTGATATTTATTGTGATTGATTGCCGTGAATGTATTTAACCCTCAAAAAATTTCATTTTACATCCTAAAATAACATCGAGTGTTTTTTTCTTCTTACAGAACCATCAAAGCATAACTTTGGCTTAATTCAATCTTGTTGTGGCTTGCTTCAATTACTGAGGAAATTAATTTTCCCATTTGAGCATTAAATCAATCTCAACATTGCAAAAATTTTGCACGATCATTGTAGTTTCCACCACATTTCCTTGATAACAAGAAGAAGAACTAAGAACTTTGAAAGAATTAATCTCTCTTAAATTCATTCGGGAAAGATTTATGTGAAGTAATTGGGTTGCTGATGAAAATTCCAAACAATAAATTATGAAATTGATCCATTTTTGCTCTCATTTTATGTTCCATTTTTTAATCCTCATGTTCAGTATGAACGTCTTATGAGGTAATCCAATCTATTCTCATCTCATTCATTTCTACTGACATCAAACTTTAAGTGCTTTATGTGTGTATATGTCTTACAATCATTGCAATCATAAGTTTGGTGAACATAAAAAATGAATATCATAAGAATAGAAAGGAGGGAAAATTCAGGCAGATAGATGTGAGATGGATCTGTAAGTGCATGCATGGGAATAACATAAAAAGATGATAAGAAGGAGAGAGAGAAAAAATTCTTCCTATGCTGCTTGAGCTCCCTCTAGTCATAACATAAACGTTTCAAGTTATTTCAACATCATAATCAACATCATCATTATGTATTATTCATGAGATTATCTTTCATATGAAGGAAATTTCCTTCTCTATTTTTTTTTATTTCTTCGTACACTCGCTGTTCTTTGTGATGCAGCAAAAATTTTTCCACTTTAGCTACAATTTTTTCCGTTCCCTCCTTGCATTCAAAATAATTTTATTCTTCATCCACAAACATTCATACATGTACACATGAGAAATATAAATTGGAAGAGCGTAACGTCACGATGCAAATATGCAATTTTATGGATGCATAAAGAAGAGATCCTTCAGCTTCTGTGTACACTAAGAGAAGCAGCTCCAACAGCAGCATCATCTCATTCTAACCTTCTGATATATTACTTCAATTTTCATTCTGGAATTTGCATACTTCTTTTGTAATCTTCTAATCTAAAATCATCACATCTCATGTGTGGATCAGAAAAGTGTGAGTAAATGATTTTGAGCTAGAGATGAATTTTAAATAAGAGAACTTAAGATGAAGAATCAATAACGAGGATATAAACGTTTTTGAGGAGTTTTAATGGGGTTTGCTAAATTTTAACACTTTGTATGCTGCAATTTTGTCAAGATTGAGAATAACCTCAAAAGAGGAAGAATCTAGGTGCGGAGCTAATGAAAGAGAGCTAATGGAAGAGGGTCATAATGTATTGTCCTGAAATTTTTTAAGCATAAATTCCAAATCAATTCTAAGCTAGTTGTGTCAATTACTTGGAGGTATCAGTCCTTGCACCCAAGTACTTGGGAGATGTACTTGACTCCCCTACTTTTTAAAAAGTTCAAATCAAAATCGATAACAGTTCTTAAAACTCACAAAAATTTTGTTAAAAATTTGCCAAGTTTGTTCAGTCATCAATAACCAAGATGCATTGCTAAACATCGACAAAATACCACTGATTTCCGATATCATCAATAAAATGTTTAATAAAATTTAAAAACAATATCCATCGCTTGACAGAAGAAAAATCTCATCCTTTCATCAGCTCTTCCGTTTCCTCTATTTTTTCAAACATTTCTTTTTCTTGAACTAATCTTCCGTTTCTTTTGTCTGAACTTTAAATTTCTTATATCTCTCATTTATTTTCGTTCTGTTGGCACGTGAAGAGAAGAAAGAAAAATCTTCACTCAGTCAGGATTAAAAAAAAGGAAAGAGAGCAACAAAAACAATGAGAATAAGAAAAATTTTTTTTTCATCTAACAAATAGGAATGTATGTGGAAAATAAGAAGAAAGATTCCTATTATTGTTATATGTGAATGAATATAGATCGCAGGGCTGCTATATGTGGATTCATTTGTTGATCGATGATATGTGAATTTTATCTTGTTTATGACAATAATTAAGGTTCAGTTAATCCATATACACTTGGAAATTTCAGGATAAATTTCAGGACCCCCCTCCCCCTTCTCAAAATAAATCCCAGTAGTAGAGTGCATATGTCTTGAGTTCAGTCCAGTTATCAAAGAAAAGTCTGCAATTTTCGGAGATTTAATCAAGATAAAATCTCAAGAAACAACACTGATTGATCTAGCAATGCTTAAACTTCAGAGCAAAAAAGAAAATGAAATAAATGGAAAAGGAAGAAAAGAAAGCTTTTATGTGATGTGATGCAATTTTTAGATCAACAATGAATAACATTTTCCTTCGGTTTGTTTATTTGATGGTAGAGAGAAAAATAAATTTTCTGTCACTTTGTTATTCCTTTTTATATTTCTTCGTTTCATTCCTCTTCAAATGCGAGATTATTGTTGATATGTGAAATTTTTATTCTCGCTACTTTTTTTTCATCTAAGAATAATAATAAAATAAAAAAATAAAAGCAAAGAAGTGCTGCAAAATAAGAGAATATTTAATGTAGGTTGATGATGAAGCTGTGGATTGCATCGTGTATGATTGAATCAAATATTTTTTTAAAAAAATTGGAAGACTTCGAGGGAATTGAAAATAGAAATAAATCTGTTGAGTGGCTGTGGGAGTTTGGTTATTTTGTCATAGCTATATTTACGTGACAAATGTAGCATAAAACTTAAAAAAATTGAAATCTATTCTTAAATCTTCAAAAAGTTTGAAATTTTTGAGATTAATGTATAGTTAGGGGTTTACACGATTTCATCCGGATGAAATATCCTATTATTTTGGATGAAAACAAATGGAAACGGATGAAAAATTATTTTGTTCTGAATGAAGGTGTCAAACCCTGGATATACTGTACACTGGACTACTGCGTTCTGGATGCTATTAATATTGCTAGTGGATGTAATTTTTAAATTCAGATTTAAATATCAACAACTTAGCTCATCCAAAATAAAATACTTTCTATGCAAATTATATTATATGTATGACCTCATTTGAATTTTATTAAAGAAAAAAAAGTGTGGTAATTTATTCCATTGAGAATCCTTTCAACAAAAATTGAGCTTTTTTGTAAAAAAAATAAATAAGCCAAATTAAAAAAGTTTTGGCAAGACTTTTTTTTGGTTTATTGTGTACACAAGCATACTCGTGTTTAGTCAAGGTTTAACATGAAGTCGTTCACTTAGTACGTTCGCTTTTTAGGGGGTCTAGGATTTTGTAACAGGTCAAACAAAGGAAAAATTTTCGTGCAAAAAACGTAATCGGGGGAGGAGGGGAAAGGGGGTGTCTAAAAAGTCGTTTTTTTGCGTATCGTACTAAATCAACGGATGCTGTTCAAAAATTTGAAATGCCTAGTTAAAATCTTATACTTCACAAGTGAAAGTAGAAAAATTTTCGTACAAATTTTGAATCGGTTCCAAGCGAACCGAAACGAAATTCATCTCGCTTATAGATCTGGTTTTAGATTCTATTTTTCAACTTTAAATTTTTTCTGTGTTGAAAAATCAAAATCTATCAAATAACTAACTAGTGTCTCTCCCTAGATCACAACAGCATCCAAAAATAGAAAGCACGTAATTCAAATTTTCCAAAATAAACCTTTTTCTCAAATTTTATGGTCAAAAACTTTCATTACATCATACCACCCCATCAAATTGTTTCTTTCTATAGACAAAGCTTTCATTGATGAAATTTCAATTTAATTAAAAATTTTCAATTTGAAAAGTAACAGTGCATTGATGATGCTGCTGGGAAAAGTTTTTTCATTTAATTTATCAACAGCAAAGAGAGAAAAACAGTTTTTTGCAAATTCTGAATTTCAAGTACTGACTTTGTAAAATGGCACTGTTATTTCATTTTCGTCTGTCACAGGAAGTGTCAGTCATATTTTTGTGCTAATTTTTCATATCAAGTTGTGCTTGAAAAATATGGAATTGACTTGTATGAGTGATTTTTTTGCAATTTAAATTTTTTGTTGTTGCTGAATGCACCTTGATTGATATGAGTTTAATTAAATACATACATTGAAGTTATGTTTGAGGTTGAATTTGGTTTAGATTTTTAGGTTGAGGTTGAAATGCAATTTATTTTTTTAATATTTTTAAAGATAGATGCTCAATTATTAAATATACTCAATGCGCTTCAAAACTCACCAAAAATCTCATCAATTTAACTTCCAAAATCTCACATATACACAATAGAAAAGATTCAAGTAAGAATCTGATAAAATTACCAAATAGAAATAGAGTTGAAGACACATTTGCATGCATAGATTGAAGGGAAAGCAAAAGTTTTTCTTTCTATTTTTCCATATTTTCCATTCCTTTCCGACAGTCAGTACACATAATATGATGTTATTTTGAGAAGTAGAACATGAATAAAAACAAGCACAAAAGCAAAGTGAAGATAAATGGAATGAATCAGCAATAGAGTAGAATCAACAATAGAAATTGAAGTAGCAAAAAGTTAATACAAAAAAAAAATCTCTTCCAATTTTCATTTCATGCTGTACATCAGTGATGGCCTACCGGTGTGCCGCGGCACACTAATGTTCCGTGACAAAAATTCAAGAAGTTCCATGAACCGTATGGCAAGTGTGGCTTTAGTAACAATTTTAAACTTAGATGTGCCACGATTCAAAAGGTTGGCCACCACTGCTGTACATAAATGCAAAATAAAAGTTTTCAAATATTCATTAAAATGATAAACAAATATTGTGAGGAGGATGAAAGTTGTGTAGAGTAAGAAGAAAATGAAATTAAGGGAAAGTCTCATGAAAAAGTTGACTTGTCATGTCTTGTTTTCCTTTTTTTTCCTTCATTCTCTTTCTTCATTCAAACATGAAAATGTTTTTAAGCATCCCAAGACATGGTAAAAAGGAAAGTTTCGACTCGTTCTTGTATGGATTGAAATAAAAAACTTTCTTCATTTTCTCGTTTATATAGTGTACGAATACTTATGACTGCTATGAGGAAGGTTCTTTACTGCCATTTTTTAAAAATCGCTTGGGAAATTCTCTCAATTTTTTTTCATTCCCTATTTAACGACCTTTATATGTTTTCTCACAGGTCTTACTTGTATTGATGATTCCACAACTGACCTTAAAAAGCAGTAAAAATTATCCTTTCCATTCTTATTTCCTTTTTTACCATATTTTATTTTTCCTGTTCCACATTTCAATTGAATTTTTAGTTTCTTTCAACAATAGATTGTGGAATGGGTGTTGGGGAGCTGCTGGTTTTTAATGGGAAATGAAGAAAAAGTTTTGTTGGATAGTGATTATTATTATCGGAAATGAAAAATTGAAATGGAATTTTAGTGATGATATTGTATTATAGAGCGCATATGAACATCTGAAAGGTATGCAATTTGAAGTATTATGACTGGTTAATGTATGAATTTTTTTGAATTTGTAAGATTTAAGAACAGAGCTGGGTTTCTAGGGTAAACCCTAAATGTATGACTGTAGGGGTATACCTTAGAGTATTGGGTATAGGGTGAACCTTAGGATTTACCATAAAAATCCACACCAGAGCCAACATAAATAGTATTTTCTATGATAAGAAATCAGAAACTCCAATAAATTAAATGATTTTCCAGAAACAGGTCATTCATACTAAAAGTGTATATAGCTTTTGCATATGCAACTATAGGTTTGCACATTTTTTAAAAGGGGCCGTTCGTAAAATTTGTAACATTTAGGGAAGAAGGCGAGACGTAATAAGTTTGAAATTTTGGTATGCTCCATGTGAAGTTTTGGAATATCCAATACAAAAAAATTTGTTACGACAAAAAGTGGATGTTCAAAAATTATAATTTTTGGTGTTACGAGTTTTTCGAATGACCCTAAAGATAATCAATAAAGTCTTAAAAACATAAAATTTATTTTTGGTATGTAATCTGATTATTTTGATATTAGTTTATATAAACTGAAATATATCAGAACCGTGAGTACGAAAATACTGTAGATTTACAACTCTCATTTGGAGAGATTGATTTTAATTAAAAATAGTGTGTAGCTTCATCCCCGATTGCAAACAGATGAAAATTCAGCTTCACTTACTTATTATTACTAAAATGAAATATTTCACAATATAACTAGAGCAATAATTTACCTGCAAAACTCAACAATTGTTGTTTATTACCGCAAAATTTCTAAAACTCTAACAAAACAAAAGAATTTTCATCTCTTAAACCCATAACTTTTTCATACACATGTCTTCTCATTTTTCATTTTCCATTCAATCTTTACATTAATTTTCGATATTATGGCAAAAAATAAATAAAAATTTCCTCCATACACTGCAGATTGTAATCACAAACAAAATGTTTTTTTCCCATACACAAAATGATTTTACATTCAATGGAGTAATTACTCAGGCTATTCATTCAGTCTGTTTCAAAGGAGAAAAAGAAAGCTTTATTCACATCACATAAATAAATATCGAAAGTAATCAATGAAAATGGGGAAAAAAATATGAAAGCAGTCAACTATTCACATATTACATTCTATCAGGGGCTTAGTATTGGATTGAGTATTTATTGAAGGTGTTTACATGTGATTAGGTGTGAATTAGATGTACTTTTGGATGGAGTTACAGATTATTTATCAAGGATATTGATAAAATTTGTTCTTTCAATCTTCCATGTTTTCAGGTCAAAATTGACAAATTTAGTCAGGTACTAAATTATTACTGGATTCTACATGATTATCAACTCCAAATTAACTACTTCAAAAATTGAATAGATGCTCATTATCCATCGATTTTCATAGATATATCTCACCCCTCACTTTATCATCGGCAACCACCTACAATTTTTATATTTTTTTCTGATATTAAGCCCTTGCATTCCATTTGCACATACATGTACGGTGTATTAATAGTCATTATTATGACGATGATAAAAATGTGCGTGATTGAATTTTCGAGTGAAAAATAATTCCTTTTAGTGTGAATGAACTATTTGTTCATTATATGTGCCTTAATTATTTCATTAATGCTAATGGAAAGGCAGAGAATGGAGGAACTAAGAGAAAACATATTTTTTGAGTTCAAATATGAAAATTCATGAGCATTAAGTTGAATTTTTTTGAGTGGATATTATGAGTGACGTGACATACTAAAAAGGCATGAGCCGATGGGAAAATGAAAATGTGCGACGACTTTTTGGTTTTTTCCTTACTAAAAATTTTCTCCCCTTTTTTTGTTGTTGTTTGTGCTAAAGTTGCTAAATGGAATTTTTTATAAGCTACTTAAAGTGTAAGTTTATTTATAAATCATAAAACTTTGGATGTGTTAGGCTATGAACTGCTTAATTTTATTTATTTACGACGAAAAAGGGAAAGTTAGTTTCCTTAGAAATTATAAGGAATATAGATCGATAAGTAAAAAGTAGAGGATATTTCTATGTTCTGTTGTTATCAATTATTGACAATCTCAAGGGAACATGAATAATGAGCAGCTCAGTTCCCAATAGAAATACCTTTTTGTCTTATCTATTTTTCATAAAACAGGTCAGAATGATATTTTTAATTAGAAATGAAATTTTTTCATAATTCTCAAAACTTTTTGGTCTTACAAGAAATTGTGCCTTTGAATAATTTATTTCTGAGAAAGATTCCAATCTGTTAAGTACGATAGTTGTCGTAAGAATATTTTTTTTTTTTTGAATTTTGTTTATGATTAGCAATTTTCGTGATGCTAAGTAAAAAGTGGATTTCGTAAAGGGGCCGTTCACTTATGACGTCCATCTAAAAACAAGGATTTTTAGACTCCCTTTCCCGCTTTGTCATAAAAGTTTCATTCATCAAAAAATCCTATTGATAAAAACTGTTACACAGACTTTGACCCCTTCCTCCTTAAAAATTGGACATCGTAAGTAAACGACCCCAAAAGGGACTATTTACTTGATACATTTGTTTGTTCTTGAAGTCTCGGTCTAGGGGTCTAGGATTTTGTACAGGGTCAAATGTTAAAAATTCTTTTTCATACAAAAATCGTAACGATGGGTCAAAAATGTGAAAAATTCCCCTCTTTATTATTTCCCCTAAAAACTTCTGACTATACCAGTGTTGTCCAAAACTTTTTCAGTCACGGAACATTTTGACTTTTCTACAATACAGTTTGGACAACACTATACTATGCCATTACTAAGTTTAACAAGTACATCTAAGAACAAAGTTTACTAATCAAAATTTCACATTTTAATTGCTAAAACCTCCTCAAAGTTTACAATTTATGAGACACAATTTATCAAATAAGCAACATCCATTCCTCATTGTACTCATACTTGCCACAATCCATCTTTGACCTCATTAAAAGTTTTAATTGCAAACTACCTTATAATAAATATCCATTGAAGCATTATTAACACAACAAATTACTTACACCTGAAGGATCTAACTATGTTTTTCCGTGCTAATCAACCATACATTTGCATCATCTAATACATCATCTTTTTATGACATTAAAGATGAATAAACTCTAGAATATAATAAAATGATGTTCAAAGAACAAAAAAGAATGTAAATTAATGTTTGTCATATTTTATCATGATTATTTTTCATGTTTCGTTCTCTTGAGAATTGATGCTCATCACGATCATCAATTAATTTGAGTACCTTGATAAAAAAAACAATAGATGAGCAACAAAAAGAATTGGAAGGAAAAACGAGAGCAGGCTAAGTGAAAAATTGTGTTAATAGAAGAAGATGGAAATTGCTTTTGATGGCGTTTGCCATTGTTGTTATGAGAGTTTTGTTTTTGTGTCTAAAGAGGCTTTATTTTTAAAGGAATTTTGGATTTAAGACTAGACGATTAATAAGATTATTTTGTATCGTGAAAATTTTTTAAGGCAATTTGTTTATTGGATCAGGATATCGATTTTTATTTCATTAAGAAAAATTTTAAAGACATTGCTTTTTAAGCTACGTCTAGGTGTCACAAACTGTTAAAATCTTGTGTATAAAAACATTTTAAGCTATTCTAATTCTTTTCGACACACAAATTTACTTCGAAATTAAAGTTTTTTCAAACTATTCGTAGCGAAAAAATTTAGATTAAAATTTCTTAAATAAATCAAACTCAAATTCAAAATCTATAAATCCACACTATTTAATCTACAAGCTTGGAATAGTAAAACTTTCAAGTTGACAAAATTTATTGAAAATCTCAAGCGAAACATTCAATTCACAATTTCTCGATAATTTTCTGAAGAATCTTTTTCAATAAATCAGCATCAATTCCTTCCTCTAAATTTTCCACCGCATAATCCAAAATGTCTTCGAGAATCTCTTCAACTACCACATGTCTCGTACTAACGCCATTCAGACGTGATAATCTTATTGAAATTTCAGTAATGCATTCATTCTCACCAATGTCTTCTGGAACTCGCAATGTGATAATAATCATTTTAAATATTTCTGTTAAAAGATGCTGCAGATATGAATTAGATGAAATTGCAGTCTGATTTGCTGACTCAATTGTATTATTGATTATCTCACGAAGAATTTCAATGTGATTCTCGTCTACCGTCTCATTAATATTCTTCAAAATTTGCACAATGAATGATGAAATTTTACTCTCATTGAGAATTTCAGCACTCGATGGCAAGAAGGATTTGAATTTTTCAATTATTCTCGATAGCATTTCGTCAGACACATCTGATGATGAATTGAATTCGAGTGTCATTTGATGAACGTATTTTGAAATTTTCATTGCAATATTCTCAACGTCACGATCATTACAAGATGTAAATTTAAAGTTTTCAGATAAAAACTTTTTCACAGCTTTTAACATTTCAATGAATTCTTCATCAGGTGATGATGCACGAGTCGACGACATAATTGATTCATCGACATTTGAACAAATTGAATCCTCAAATGGACGACATTCACCATGCAATTGACGTATACTGTAATCGAGCGTATCATAGTCTTGACGTGCATCAACAAATGATTTGGTCTTTAAGCTTAAGGCACGGATTTCTCTTTGGAGCATCTAGACGAGGGAATTTTGTGGGTGGATATAAATGGAAAGAGATGAGATTATGACAATATTTTACTATATCTAATATGTATGGACAAAATATGATTAATGGATTGCTATCATCATAATGTCATACCTCAATTTGTTCCTTCTGATGATTGCTAATTTCCTTCAATTTATCTAAATCACTTCCAATTTCTTCACGTTGCTGTTGCTGGTGTAGGAGTGACGACATTTCCTTCTTTTTTGTTTGCATCGATATAATTTTGTTCAGGAAGTTTCGTTCCTCTTCAAGAACTGTTAGGATATTGAGCTTTTCTGTAGCTCCTTGCAATACACGACTCAGTTCCTTTTGCTTTTCAATTCTGATTTTCTGAGATGAGAATTGAAATTGAAAGATTAATATCATGTGAATTTTATGTGGCGCCATGTGGCAGGGAAAATTTTAGCTAGAAAATTACAGGGAACTAATTAATTAATTTGTTTTACACTCTTTCAAACCATTATTCTAATTTTTGGTGTTGAAAATAAGAATTGAAGTTTTGGAGAGTTTTGAAAAATTTTAGAAACATTTAAATAATCCGTTTACAAAAAATTACCTCTAAGGGATATGCAATAATTTGACCTAGATAATTTATTTTATCTAGGCAATAACTTGGGGCTGTTCACTTAGTAAGATACCCAAAAAAAAATTTTAAATCCCTTTCCCTAACACTTTTTGCATTTATTGCAAAATCTAAGACCCCTCCCCCCTTTCCCTTTCCTCTAAAAAGCGAACGCACTAAGTGAACGACTCCTTATCTATCATAACTTTTTTAAGAATTATTAAATTAAATCAATATTTCATAATCACATATCCTGCAGCTATTTTTGCTATAATCCTCATAATAAAGACTAACTTCCTTCAAAAACACTTCATTCGTAAATAATTCCATTTTCAAGCTTCAAGCTATAAATATTATTAGTTTCATATTCCAAGGTAATCATAAAAATATCTTGATACTTAATGTTTCATACCAAGTATCTCAACTCAACAACATCCCACATGCACTTCAAACTTATTTACAAATGGACTTCAATTACATAAAAAGCCCTAACAGGATACTTTGAAGTAGAAAGTAAATAATTATTACAATCATGACCTTAAAAACTTGATAGATGAATGAATGAATGAATGAATGAGAGCTCATTGTATGGAAACTAATTAATGAATGGAAATTTTTCATTTCGATGATTAAACAAGTCTTGTGTTTAATAATTAATAAAGTTTTGACGAACAATTTTTTCTACAATAAATTCAAATAAATTATCTAGCTTGAAACTACACAAAGTTTTTTGTTCTAATCAGGGGTGTAGCTAGATTCTAATCAAATTGACAACAAACACAAACCTTCAACTCATTTATTTTACTGATATACTGCTTCTTTATATCCTCAGCATTAGAGCGGATTTCAATTTGCATTTCAAACGCAAATCGTCTCAAAATTGTCTCTTCAACCTCATTCAAATCAATGACACGACCGAATTTCTTCAGCATTGCTTGATTCACGCTATCTTTCAAATCAACAATTTGCTTCTCCATTAGCTGTATGTCTGTCTTCATTTTGGCAAGATGAACAACATTTATACGATGAGATCGCTTTGCTTCAATTGTCTCATCTGCCAATTTGTTAACACGCGAATATAGTCGCATGACATTCTGTTTATTGAACAGCAAAGTGTTATCAATATCAATAAACTCTTCTGTATTTTTAAAGTATTGCATTTGATCCATTTTAAGCATGACAATTGTATCGACATCATTGAGTAATGTCTGCTTTTGATGACGCAAACTTGACAGCTTTGATCGATATTTTTCGTAATCAGCTTTTGACTTTTCAAGTTTCTGATTCAATGTCTCATAATCCATTAGGATTGCTTCGAGATCTTTTTGTTTTCCATTTATTACACGCTCATGTTCATGTCTCTCACGGCGCATTCTAAATGTTAAATCATAGAGTTTACGATCCAATCCCTTAGGACATATACTTTCATCTAATTTTTTCATTTTTACATCCTTGGATAATGTTGATATCGTTGACGATGATGAGGATGTTGATAATGTTGACGATGCATGTGATTCGGCGGAATTGTCCTCTATCTCATCGTTCTCATGATGATCTACTTCAGTGAGATGACGATTAAATATTTTTCGCAAGAATGCCGCAAATTTGTGATCAACACAATGTGACTTAAATCTCGTCTCTATCTTTTTACATAAATCTTGTAAATCTTCAATCATTCTCTTCTGGATCTCAACCTCGGCATTTAAATTCGAGAGACGAAGCGACAACTGTTTAACTTCCGTTCCTTTTCTTTCAACATCATCCATCAATATTTCTTCCATTGGCTCAAAATCTTTCAATATCATCAGCTCTTGATTGAGCGTGAGAAGAAAAATTTCCTTAAATTTTGCTTTCACTTCCACATCATAGCGTTCTTCAGACAATTGAGCAATTTCCTCATCGAATTCAACAATCCGGGCATTGATTTTATCGATAATTTTCTTCTGCTCAAATATCCGACGGCGTGTACGTAAAATCATGAGTTCATTTTCCCAATCACTGAGTTCTGTTGCTTTTCCGTCAACACTGCCACAGCTATCGAGTTTCTTTAAAAGCTTTAAACTGATTTTATCAGATACTTGATATCCAATTTGTGTTTGTATATCGACCGATGGACATGGTTGCAGAGCTTTTCGTTGCAATTCAATGAGATTCTTCTCAGCAATTTGAAATGGCGTGAGTGTTACTGTACGACAACTCGCTGATTCCATTAATTCAGTGACATATGTCTCGGGTGTCAAATATTTACGTAAATCTAAATTACGCTCGGGAAATTCTCGATCGTAGTCGAATGTTACGGAAATGTCTGGCGTCACTCGTTGACTCTCTGGAATTTCTAAATGAATTTCTGCAAGCTTTGACATTTTACGTTGCACATAGTGATACAGTTCCTTCTTTTTCTCCCGCATATTGAAAATTTTTGTATTGTAGTTGTTTTTAATATTAAATGCATCCTCTCGTGTCTTTACAATCTCTTGAAGCTTTGACACGACTGTTTCACGCTGCTCGTCCGATGCCTCAAAATCAGCATCTGATTTTAATTTATAATCTCCAATGGTTCGTTTGGCTTCTTCCATCATTTTAATATCATTTGGATGATCCATGTCGGGATTTGGATGTTCAGCATGAACTGTTTCCCATTCTTTTTTGCGAGCTAGTTCTTTTGCCTTTCTTTCACGATATTTGTTAAGTAAACGACGCATTTTGCTTTCTAATTTTGCATCAAGATCTGAGACATTGAGGCCAATTAAGAATGGCTCAACAGTTGGAATTACTGATTCAGTTTCGAGTGTTCTAATGCTTCCTTCCATTGTGTCCAGGACTCTTTTTAGGGAATCATTTTGGTAAATTGGAGACAAAATGTTAGTTTGGTATAGGTGTACAAAAATTAATGAATTTGGAAGATAAGATAAGGGGTCGTTCATAAATGATGTCAAATTTTGAAGTTTTGCAATAATTATTTGCAGTTTATTATTTTTTGTACAAAACTTTTGTGACTCAGACTTAAAATTCAAGATTTTGAAAAACATCATTTATGGATAACTTTAAATTTGTTGATATCATATTAAAAAATCACGTTAAAGAGATTGTAACAAAAAATTCTGTCAACCTTTGTCATACTTACTTTGATAAGGAATTTAGGGATTATGGATATTAAATAATTCTAGGAAATTTTAATTGGAAAAAATAATAAATTAATGGACTTTTAGGTTAAGGACTTTTAGGTCAGTATGAATGTTTAAAACTAGCAACTCATGCAACAAAAAAACAATTTCAAAAGGATCAAAGGATACAGTATCAAAACTCAATATATATTATAACAAGTTTATATATTAGAAAAATTTAAATTAGATATCGGAACTACCTTTCTGAATAACTATCCTCAACATAGTCCTCACATACCCTTTAGAAAATGAGCATTAACATAAAATACAGAGATTAATTTTTGTGAAAAACTTTTTGAATTTATATCAGTCTTTAGTTGGCCCCACAAAAATTCCTTACCTTTTCTTCTTTAAGGCTGCCTCAAGCTTTTCCTCAACTTCTTCTTTCAAACTGTAAAATTCCTTTCCAAGCTTCTTAATGCGAAAAGAAAACACAGACAATCCATTCTTAATACCTATAACTTCAATAGGATAAATGATTGGCTCAATGAAATGTTCCATAAGCTTCTTTCCCGCAAGTTTTGCCTTTTCAAAATCAAATTCCTTTTGTCGTCTAACGATATCCATTTGAATATCTAGCTTTTGCTGAAGGTCGTCGATGATGCGATCATCTAGGGTTAAATCAGCTGGGGTCAGTCTTTGAGATTCGGGCAATTGTGAATTTCTGTTTGAGAAAAAAATAATCATCTTAGTTACACACATTAGGTACGGTCATTAAATCTTGAAAACATATTTTTCTGTTCACATGATGAGAAAAAAATTGAAAAAGAAGTTTGCTGGAAGAAGAAATGCTTAAACTTACTTTATCATAATCTCTTCGAATTCCTTTCTCAATTTGGCAATAGTTGCTAAAACTTTATCCTTCTTGTCAGCTGAAAATTTCATTTTTTGTTCTTCATTCTCTTGCTCTTTTTGCTGTTCTAATGATAAATGTTTTGGATCGTCAATATCACGGACAATTGCAACAAGTTTCGGTATTGGTGTCGGTTGAATAGGTTGAACATGTGGTACTGGCAGATTCCAGTTGTATGCAAATAAATTTCCATCAGTGCCAATTGAGAAGAGAAATTTATGATCGTAACTGAAGCGTAGTGCCGGAATACTGCCAAAAAAATTATCATGCATGCTGAGGACCCAATAATTAGATAAATCACGCCAGTTTTCATTTGACATTCGATTGATGCGAATCTGTCCATTACCCATGCCAAAAATACAATATTCGTCGCGATAGATGAACGAATAAATTGCGTCATTTTCTGCTGATGGAATTTTTGTATACGAAAGCAATTCGCCACTTTCTTTACAATGTTCGTATATGTAGCCTGCATCGTATCCATCAAGTGATAACCAAAATGTTCCATCCTTCGTATATTGTATCCATAAAATTTTATTAGGCGGATCGGGAATGTGAATTGCTTTAAGCGTTTCCTCATCATCTGATTCAGCAAGAAATTCCTCCTCATTGATTTTTTCATCTGGCGATTCTCTTTTTATTCTTTCCAGTTCCTTCAATTTCAATCGACGCTTTTGCTCCTTTTTCAATTCCAGCTCTTTAATTTGCTCATTTCTTTTTATCGATGATTTTATGGATTTAAATTTAAAGCGTTTAACTGGAACATGTGCAAGGTAGTAACTATTACGTTCATACGCTTGTGGTTGTTCAGGTAAATCGACTTCAATGAAATCACCATATCTACATCCAAATACACCGGTTGACCATCTATGTGTGTCCCAATTTATGCATGAAACGGGTGAATCGACACGAATAAAACCAATCGGCAATAATGTTACAAACGGTGTGGATCGTGCAATTTGATGGACAAAAATTGTCAAGTCATCTGATGCACTTACAAGAATTGTTTGTTTTGGATTCATTGATATTTTTGTTATTGAATTACAATGGCATTTTATAACTTGAATAAATTGAATTTCCAGTTCCTTTTCATTGAATGAAACGATACGCAGCACGCCGTCGGCAAAACCAATAACAAGGATCGATGCGGTTGGATCAACTGATACTGGCAGCCAAATCATATCACGACCGGGAGCCAAAAATTGATGATAAAATATCAAATTCTTTTCTAAATAATTATAAATGTAAATTCGACCGTCATCGCCTAAAGTACATATTAAGCTTGCCACAGAACTGGTATCACAGGCCACAATTTCTCCCGCATGACAACGAAACAACTGCCGTGGAAATAGCGGGCGTTTTATTGTTGATAAATCGCACCACCACAAACCACCATTACCATCTTGTGCATACCATACTGCTGAGTCGCTACTTTCATCCTCTGATTTTACAACTTTTAGTAATTGTGCACTATAACTTCCCGTACCGATACGAAATTCATGACTTGGCTCAATTTCTACGACTCGATCATCTTCTGCTGGGTCAGATAATTCAACTGTCTCCCAATACCAAATGCGAATGAATCCATCACTTCCAACAGTCATAACTTCTTCGTTATTGCACATAAAAATTTGTGTAATAGGGCCATTATGACATGGTCGACGATTTTTTCTACAAACTTCCATTTTTACAAGGCCACCTTCCCATACTAAAACATTCCCCCATTCACATCCGGACAATATTTTCTCATCTGGCAATGGACATATGCCGTAAATGTCACAAATTTCTGTTTTCCCAAAACGTCCAATCAATCCTTGCAATTTTAATCCGGTAAAAGTTTGTGACATTTTCCAAAACTTTATTTTATTTTTTGAGGTATTGAGGTATATAAAATGTAATATGGAATAAGAAAAGAGAAGAAAATGAGAATGGTGAAGGTCAATGAAGGAATAAAAAAAAATTATTTGTTGTCCGTTCAAGGAACGCAACTTTCTCTTGGATATTGATGAATGGATAAATTTAAGGATATATCCACACAAAATCCGTCGAAAATCGCGTTAGGATCAGAAAAACATATTTTTATTCACAATAGCCGAAAATCCGCATTAACAGAAAAAAACCCAGTCAATCAAAAAGTAAAATAAAGAAAAAAAGGAAAGAATCAACAAACGAAATGTAAAAAATGTACCTTTATATGTCCCAATCCACATGTCGTGAGCTGTTCAGGGATGTAAGGTGAAAACATCAAATTGACAACATCGTTACTGAATGACTTTGTTCGCAATTTAATTTCTCCTCGTTTCCAATCCCATATGGTGAGCATAAAATCGGGCGATCCACCTTGAGATGCCAAGAGTTCACCATCTGCTGTGTAATCAACCATTGAGTATTGAAGTTTTGTTCCTTTCAACAATGTAGATTGAATTTCCATTTCGGGATATTTATAGATGAAAATTGTTGGTTTATTTCCATTCTCTGCAACTGTCAATAATTGCTCGTAGACTGGATTTTTAGATATGCATCCGATGCCACCGCCGCATGCAGAACGTCTCACATGAATTGTTTTAGATTCGATGTCGAAAAAGTGGATCAAATTTCCTGATGCAAATACTAACGTTTTGGAATCAATCAAGACGAGGTTATACATTTTCTTACAATCATATCCGTACGAATGGCTGTGGATGGGAAAGTTTATTTAAGAAAATTGGGTAAACATTGGCAGTTGCTAGTATGAAGAAGCGCAATAGAGTATTCTATGATGTAATCGATAAGTCTAGTAACCTCTTATTATTTACTGAATAAATGATATATGGCAAGATCGATACTGGCATCAACATGGGTTTATGACCTGACTATAAATATTGAAGAACGAATCACATAAAATTTTAAAATTCAAGGTCAATAAAGTTCAAACCCAAAAAATAATCAATATTGAATGCCATGGCAACGAAGTTAATGATAAGCATGAAGCACCCAAACTATCTATGCTACACCTACACAAATTATCATTAAATTTGCATCAACTACAAAACCATAGACTCACTCAAGCGATATTATATTTTCATCGATGGATGATTGAGAACTTAGTTCGGGTTTTGAAATCAAAATCACTGATTCTTCCACTTTATCGACAGATGTCGGCGGTTCAGATGTTTCTTCATCAAACTCATCTTCCCTTATCATTCTTGATGCTTCTTATTACTTTTACTTTGCTCTTTAGATATCTCAATAAGGAACTTTTTTGTGTTGATGATAAAATCACAGAAATTAAACAAACTTTTTCACAACCGCAAAACTAGAAGCGACTGACTTGAAAAATAAGCAAAAAAAAAGAAAAATATTCAACGCCAAGGAATACAAAATTGTTTAAAAACAAAAACATAGAAATCAACACAAGTCGACGGTTGCTATGATAACGTAACGAAAAGGATGAAATACAAATGATGGAATGAAAAAGGGTAAAACTTTCGTTGAGTCTTTTCTCATCATCTTAGCTCTTATCTCCGTTCAAGTCTTTAATTATTGAAATGTCTATGAATAACTTTACACAACTTCTCTCATTTTTTTCTGCCTTGATGGCTCTTGTCACATCTTTTTTTCTTTTAACAGAACTGAAAGAATATGCGGGGATTTTTTTTCACTTCTTCTTTTTTTAATTATTAAAATTTCTTTTCCGATAAGAAAAAAAGAAAAACTTTTGCGTTCAAACTTTTTCACTTTTTTTCTCTCTTATTCTTTCTTCCTCATTTCCTTCTTTTATAATTAATGAAGTTTGATTGACAAAATGAGATTGAAGGAAGAAAAAATTGTATTGATAGGCACGATGACCTCATAAAATATTGATAAAGTATTGGGGGTGTATTTGAAAAAAAAAATTTTTTTTGAAGGGAATGACAGAAGATTATGAAAAGTATAAGCTTTAGGACTTATGATGAGTGAAAATTGATAAAAGGCATCTTTTGTTCATCATGTTTTATCTTTTGGGGTTTTATTCAATTTTTTAATGAATTGTAAAAAAATTCAGACTTTTATCAACAATTTTTTTTTTTTGACTTAAGTTTTTTTTATATAAGTTTTGGTCATAATTTTTATCGCAAAAGTTTTGATTTTTTTTAAAACCAAAGAAGTATCAGTTTCAGGTACAATTGTACTTTTGTAATGGTTCGATCATAAAATTCGTAACGCTTAGGGAGGGGGATTAAGATTTTGTTACACTCCATACAAATTTTTTTTAAAACTTCATACAAAATTTATTACGACCAGGATGGGGTGGGAGAGGAGGGGGTGTTCAAAAATAGTCAATTTTAGAGTTACGAATTTTATGAATGAAAAATTTTGTAATTTCTAAAACTCTATTATTTTCTAAAAAATATTTAAGTCATGTCTTTGCCCACTTTTCCATCAACAATGCCTTCAACTAATGCCAAGAACCTCACAGAAGCATAAACTAAAGCAATAAAAAACACGACTTACGTAGAAAGCCACGAACTTCCACGCCACCTTCCCAATTTTTTTTCCATAGACAGATTACAGAATATATGCTTAAAACAAATTATGATGTATACAATTTAGCTTATATTTTTTAGCTTAAATTAGAAGAGAAAAATCTATGAAAAAGTGTACTTGCAACTCGTCGTGAAATGATTTCAATGTGGATGAAATTGTACTTTTAAGGGAAGTCTTGGATATGGCAGATGTTGGTGGGGGTTGAGGATGAGATGTGCGGAACGAAACGAAGTGGAACAAGCATCATGCGAAGCATGATGCGCAGTGGAACGGAGTGGAGTGGAGCCCCACCAACATCTGCCATATCCAAGACTTCTCTTAAAAGTACAATTTCATCCACATTGAAATTAAAAAAAATAAAAAATCTAAAAATAAAAGTTATGAAATTTGCTGAAAAAACTTTAATATATATTTATTAAAATTATTCGAGGTCGCGCGATAGCGCGACCGAGAAAAATTTTTGGGGGGTCGAAAAAATCAGTTTTTTGGCTTTTTGACCCCTTTAATGGCCTTTAAATTAAAAAATTCCTGTAGATTATGAATCTACTCATCGAGACGCACATTTTGGTACCAAAAACTTCTCATAAAAGTGGTGGGAACATAGTGAACTCGAAAATGGGCATTTTGAGTGAAACCAATAACTTACACGCGATGCGTGGAAGTTAAAAACTTTAGGAAAAAGATAAAAACTTTGGGAAAAAACGACTAATTATGTTGTATATCGGTGATTAGAGACCATTAGGACCAAAAAAATTTTTTCATAACTTCATCCTGCCATGCGTACCCAAAAAAACGAAAAATGGACCTTGTGGACACAGGTATGGACGAAATTGGCTGAAACTTGGCCTATACATTTTCGACATAAATACCCCGAAATGGTTTTTGAATTAGTCAATTTGAGCTTAATACAAGCGAGAACGGTGCCAAAAATGGTCAATTTTGAGCGTTTTTTGGCCCTACTTTGACTGTTCAAAGGTCTATAAAGTTGTGCATATATCAAAAAGTTAGCTTCCATTCCCCCAATTGCTTATGTTGCCTGATCATATGGCAAAAGAATCAGTTCCCAAAAGTCTAATGGTGAAGCTGTGACCCCGATTACAAAATTTTATGACCGAAAAAATCAGTTTTTTGGCTTTTTGACCCCTTTAATGGCCTTTAAATTAAAAAATTCCTGTAGATTATGAATCTACTCATCGAGACGCACATTTTGGTACCAAAAACTTCTCATAAAAGTGGTGGGAACATAGTGAACTCGAAAATGGGCATTTTGAGTGAAACCAATAACTTACACGCGATGCGTGGAAGTTAATTAATAAAATTTATGATTATTTTTACTAAATTATACTTTCAGCTGCTATTGTTTTTTTAATTACAATATTTCATGCTCTCATGATTTAGTTCCATAATTTCATTCATAAACGTGTGATTCTTCTTATAAAAACAATTAAAAAGGCTTTTTTAGAATTTTCTGTTGCTTCGTAGCTTGCGAATAGTCTTTTCACATGCAAAAAATTTAATTTTATTTTTCATAGAAAAACTGTAAAGCATGAAATAATTTGTGAAACTTGATTAACATTTTAAAAGTACCTGGAAAAGTTTTGCAATTGCTAAAAATATAAATATGTTAATTACCTGTATAAGGTTTTCTAAGAATTATATCTTGCTATAAATACATAATCAACTTTTACCAAGCATCACAAATTATATAAAAACTGCCAACTATACATCATCAAAGTGCTTTAAAATTTTTTGTCTATTTTTAACTTAAAAATGGAATTCAACAACCTTCCAGAAGAACTTATTGTCATAATTTTTGGATACTTAAAAACCAAGGATCTTCTAAATCTAGCATTGGTATGCAGAAACTTCAACTTTGCTATCAACAACAACTGGTGCCTCGTCCGCAAATTTCATGTAGTTTTGAATCATCGCAAAGTAGACTCAAAATGGATTGGAAGTAGAAAGTACGAAAACTTCAAAATCATCGGCTGCAACAGGAGAGAATTTGAAAGATATGTAGGAGTATTCAGCAAGTATGGACATCATGTAAAGTATCTTACACTAGAAACAAACACATTCGGCTTGAACAGCTTAAAAGTTCTATTTGTCTTATGTCCATTCATCAACCGAGTAGCTATGCGTTGGAATAACATTGACCAGTCAATCGATTTTCCATTTGCATTAAGATTCCTAAATGCACTTGACATTGAAGGAGAATCGCTATCAATTGAAAAATTCAGAATGAGTACTCAAATATCAACATTGATTTTGTCTGGGAATCAAAAGTATCCACAAATTTTTACGGAAAGGTTCATGGGGATGCAAAGAAGATTGACAAAATTAAGACTCATCGATTTCAACAGCAATGCATTTTTATATTCAAGTCCACATCTACACAATTCAGTTCACTTCAGATTGGAATGTTTATCATTGGTCAATGTTACGCTACCTAACAATCCAAGATTGTTTCGAAACTTTCTAAGTCATCATATGAATAGCTTGAATTATTTAGAAATTGGAAATTCCTTGGATGTTTTGCATTATTTTACAAAATTTAAGAATCTCAAGACTGTCAAATTGACATCAATTTATGAGCGAGATTCAGTTTTATTTCATGATTTGGGTAACATGCCAATGGAGCAAGTTGAAAATTTGTACATCGACTGCCTTAATATGACAAATATTTACATTAAATTCCCGAATGTCATTAATCTCGAGATATGTCGAGTCAAAATAAATCCAGCAGAAATTTTGCCATTAAAATTTCTTGAAAGCTTGACAATCATCGAATCAAAAAATATTCCAAGCCTTACAACTTTGAATGTTCGTAATATCAAGTTCATTTCATGCTTTTTTACAAGCAGAAAAGTTCTTAGAAATAATCGAAGATTTATTGAAAAGTTGTCAATTATAAATTGCAAGAATATCAAGTGGCTGGAAGATTTCATGGAATATGAGTATTTAAATTTAAAGCGTTTTGAATTAACTGGAACTAAAATAACTAAGAAATTGTACAACAAGATTATGAGTATGGAAAGGAAGATGGAGAAATGCATTGTACCATCCAGTCAAGTGATGACAAAATTTCAAAATTTTAAGCATAAGGTGGAAAATTGCTTGGATCATCTGGCAATATTTATTACATGCTTCTGTGACTCTCCTGTATATTGAATATAGGCTTTCCCGATGCCGGGACCGGGACCGGGATTTCCCGGATTTTTTACGGGACCGGGATCGGGACTTAAGATTTACATACAATTTTAAATTTTTTTCCCATTTTTTTATTTTCAAAATTTTTTACAATATTTTTCAATAGTTATGTGCATAAATAACATTTGTTTTGGTTTGAAATGAAATTAACTGACATTTTAGGGTTAATAATTTGTAAATAAAATACAAAAAATTTATAAATTCGAGTTTTTATATGGTTTCAACAGAGTGAAATTTTCAAAGTCGGGACCGGGCGGGACCGGGATTTCCCGGAAATTTCCCGGTCCCGGTCCCGACACATTTTCGGGGAAGCCTAATTGAATAGTTTTTGATCAGAAACTTATTTTTATTGTATTTTGTATTACTTTAATAGGACTAAATAAAAAATTTCAGAAAATCAAATTCCAGAATTTATTAATTAGGTATTTTAAATTTTTTATCGCAGAAACTTAGTTTGAACAACTTTTTATAACAATTCCAAAACAATTCTAATTTTAATTTAAAAATTTTTCAGACTTTAAATTTAAGAGGTTGTTCACTTATTACGTTCTGATTTTTCTGTTGAAAATGTTATGCAGGCGGTTAAAAACCCGAATTTAGCGTTACGTAATAAGTGTAACGGCCCGACCCCTAAGGTTAATTTATAAAATTTTTATTATTGCAAATTATTGCAAACCTACCTAGGTACCCAAATAATTATGAAAACTGCTTTTTAAACAAAAAATTTGAATCGAAATGATTTTTTTCCCATTCCATTAACATGCAGTAATGGTTCGCGTAATTTATCAATTTTAACTGCATAAATCAAATATTAAAAAAAATACAGAATATTATCGCTCATTAGGCAAACTGTAAATAATTTTAAAATAAAATTTATTCCAATAATCAGCATTGCAAATTATACCTGTAAATTCATTTTTAACCCCTTTCCAAATTAACAACATAATTTATTTGTTGATGAAATCAAACAGAATAAATTTGAATTTAGAATATAAAACCTAGATTCAGTGAATAGAATTAATTGCAAAAATATTTTATTTAATTTATTTTTGTTTATCAAGCTCAACATTTCAGCTTAATTTTTAATTGAAAATTTAGATTTCCGATTGACACCATTTAACAGCTGAATCATATTTAATGCTGCAAATTTATCGAAAATAATTCACAATGCGGTATTCAAAATTAATTGCGGTGAAATAATTAGACTAGGATTATTATTAGCAATAACGATAAGAGGATAAATGATTGAATGGTAAAAATGAGCTTCTAATTTATGAATTTTATTTCATTAGCCTTCCATTATAAATAATTGTTATTGCTATGATTTGTTTTTATTGATAGCACAGATTATTTGCGTGTGTGTAATTAAAAGTTTGTTGGGGGTGTTGGGAGGTGCTGGTTGATTTTGTATGAAAAATTTCATTAATTTTTAGTTCCAAGTCAAAGTTTATTTAATTTTTAAAACCACAAACTGACCAATCACCCTTAATTGTCCTTTTCGTCTACCAAATGTCCATTTCCATCCAAATTCAACAAAACATTCCACAAAATTCCCTGAAATCCTTTGATTCTAATCATTTAATCAAACATAGGCATTAAATCATGAACATCAATGTCCTTTATCATTCACCCGCATTGAATTCATATCAAATTTATGACCACAATTGAATGAAATGAATGCAACTTGTCTCTCTATAAAAGCATTTACCACAATGTTAATTACAAAGGATTTGTTCACATTACAAATGCTGAACTGAGTTTCAACTGTGTACATAACAATAAGTCGACAACAATAACTAATACTGCTATTATTTCATGAAAAACAAATCGAAACGACCGAAGCGGCACCTCTAGTTTGTCTGTCGTTGACACATATTGGACAGCTTGTTTGAAGATTAAAAAGGGAATTTTTTCTCTCACTGTTTTCATTTTTTTCATTAAATTAAATTCTCAATAACACATAAAATTGCAATTTATTTTCTTAATTATAAAAGTGCATCTAACGATGAACAAATGAAATGGAATTGAAAATCACATATTGAAGGGGAGAAGTTGAGAGAATTACTTGGTTATTGTAGATGTTTAGGCGCAAAGTTTTTGGTACGGAAGAAATTAAATTTGATATTTTCTTCAACTAAATTTCCAATAAAAATGATTTGACAATATTTTAAGCGAATGAAAACTTATTTTTGTCAAAAAAAAAAAATAGGTACTCTTATCATCATATGAAATGGCAATTGTCATCTTGAAGTATAGAAATAAAATAGTCCAATAGCTTAGGTAGTTTACAAAAAAGTTTATTGAACTCATCAATCTGGCAAGTTATATAGCGGGTTCAAATCCCAAATTTAATGACACTAAAATAATTTGTTCATACTAACATCTGTTTTTTTTATAATTTTTAATTACTATTTTGTGCCTATTATTATTTTTAATTTAATTTTTTTACATAAATTTTTTGATAAACAATTTTTTTTTCAAGAAGTGAGATATCCCACTTTAAAGTGTGAAAAAGAACAACCTAAATCAAGCCTTAACATGGACAATTCAAAGACTTAAAACCTGAATCATCAGACAATCTGACAAACCGCACATCATACAGACACCTTTTCACACCATAATCCACACAAACACTCTCACATTAAAAATCATATAGAAATATTAAAACTAAATCGAAAAGTAAATAGAATGTGAGAGAAAATCAATGAACGAAGGAATTGCACACAGAAGGAGGGTGAGAGAAAATGTAATAAATATCACACAGTCACATGAGTCGGACGGTAATGAAAGTGTTTGCGAGATGTTTGCCAAAAAATTAACCATGAAGAATTGCAAGAGTCGCATGTGCACATATGGATGGATGTGTATTTATATGTGTATAAGTGTGAGTAAGGTAAAGGGGATGTTATTTGGAAATTTATTGCACAACGATTGCTGCCATTAGTAGTAAGAAAGCAGTACATTAGAACTAATGTGGAAAAAATTTCATTTCTAAAATTTATGATCAAAAAAATCTCCCGTGCATCTGCTGTTCATGCCAACTTTATTAAGAAATAATGACAATTTGGCGAGAGCAAGTCAGAGATTTACGAGTGCCAAGCGACAACAGACGTACTCCACCTCACATTCATATCGATTCGCATGCCATTGACATAACAGACATCATCAGCAATTTTTTTTTTAAACTGCTCACTTGTGTGCCTTTAAAAAACATTTTAATTTGATTTATTGATGTTCATCCTCTCTCTCACTCACTCTCTCACAATCATTTCCATTGAATTGATTTAAGGAAAAAGACTGCAATTTGGACAAAAAAATAAAAATCTTCTCACTCATAAAAGAGCGCTCTCGAGTGTAATTTCCCGCCTTCTGTATATATACATAAGAATGAAGAACAAAAAAAAAAGTCACATAAAACACCAAAGTCATGGGAGCATTTATAAAGCACTTTAATCTCTCCATCTTTCTCCAGTCTTGCTTGTCTTGAATTAAACATTATATAACACTAAAGTGATGTTGATACAGCACGCAATAAGAATAACACAAGAATGAAGCTTTTTTTCATGTGCGGGCCAATGAATAATGTAAGACGATGTAAAAAAAAATAAAGAATTTTTCTTTTCTATGCTGAAATGTTTTATTTATATTCTTACTTCTTATTTTTTATTTTATTTGTATTTTCCTGAACATTTTCAATTATTCATATTCTCAAAAATGTAATCGTAAGTGATATTTACAACAATTTTCAATGTCAAATGTAGAGACGTGGAAAAAAGTTGAGAGCGCTTGAAGGGCATGAAAATATTATGAAAATGTGAGATTTTTGGGATTCGCGTGTAGAAATGAAATTGGAAAATTGATAGGAAAATAAATCGACGGAATTTGGAGACGATGGAAAAAAAATTATGGATGGTGAAAGCATTTGAAATTTTAAATTAGTTTGATGAGTTTATTGATTCAGTTTGTAAAATTAAAATTTATTTGATTGGAGCTTCATGACTTCTCAAAATGAAATAAAATCAAAAATTTTTATAAATTAAAATTAAATTTTTTTACTAGTTTTTAAAAAAAGTCAAAATACCTACATATAAATTTATTTGCCATTAGACATTAAAATTAAGAATCAAAAATTTAAGATTTTTATTAAAAATTCAAAATTTCAGGAGGTCCTCGATTTGAACAATTGTTTTGTTCCAAATTTTTGCTATTCGAATCTATTAAAATTTATTCAAATCTAAAAAATTTAAAAATGACAGTTCAAAATTAAAATTTAAAATTTTGCATTGGAAATTTTAGGTAAATATTTAAATCGAGTCTGTTCAAATCGAGGACTCACCTGTGTAAATAACAAGACAAAAATGGAATTTTTTTAATTTTATGAAGCTTTAAATTCTTACAAAAATTCCATGTAATTTGGGTTAAAATTTTCAAAAAAAAATCTTTTAAAAAACATCAAAAAGCTAACAGCACCCTCATTTTGCTTAATTTCAGCAAATCTGTTTTTAATTAAGCTCTATCAAGTCTTTTCTTTCTCGATTCATTTTAATTCCCTCAATTACCATTGTCTCCACTTGTCCTAATCTCCTTTTTCCCTTTCATGTTTCGTACTTTTTTATGCTTTTATCTTTTTCAATTCATTCTTTAATAATCTCATTTAGCTAACATTTTTCAATTCTTTTCTTTCTCTCTCTTATTTTCTTATTTCATTTGAAAGAATTGCAAACTGCTGTCATCAAATTCTTGAAAGAAGAAAAGGATCAGAAAGAAAAACTTTCATTTTATTGCTTCCGATTATAACACTTGAAACTTGAAACTGAGTAAAAAAACTTTTTTTATTGCTCAATCTTCAAAAAAAGATGAAAAAAAAAGAAATGGAAAAAGGAAAGTAAAATTGACGAAGTTTCCATTCATTCATGTTCTCATTTAAAGAATATCGAGGAATGCAAAAAAAATTTCTTCTTTATTCTCGTTTTTCGAATTCTTTCTTTTCAACTCAGCTTGCAGCAGATTTTTCTTTCTTATGCAGAATACATTTTTTCCATCTTAACCAAAAGTTGAGTGTTTTTCGGTTTCGTTTCTATCGCATTTTAGCTGAAATGTTAAGAAAATATTCAGTTGTGTGTAGGTTGAATTGGTTTTGCGAACAAAATAAATTATCTTTAGCAGAATGTCTGGGAGTTATCTTTCTTTTGTAAGGACATTTTATTTCGTTTCGTGCTGCTTCCAGGTATTTTTCGATACGAATTCAAATAAAATTAATCTGATACGTTTTGTTTTGTAGTGGGTTTTTTTTTTAATTTACTTGAAATATTTTTTTCAAAATTGAATTCTTTTCTTAAATTTGTTTTTCAAATAAATTGAAAATGGATAGCAAAAACAAACTCAAAAGCAGTATCATTGTCAATAAAAGCTATAACAACCAAGAAAACAATTTTTTTCCAATTTATTCAGTCAAAAAATTGTGAAAATTTTACAGTTGTAAAAATTTTGCAATTTTTTCTGTACAAAATTTTTTCAATTTTCTGATGAGTGTCTGAGCCTCGCACAAAACGTTATTTTTTCCGAGAAAATTGTAAATTCTTAATTTGTTGGAAAAAAAATTAAGAGTCTTGGTTTTGAAAATTTTTATATTTTTGTTCCTATCAAAATAAAAAAAAAATTATACGAGATTTTTGCCAATTTTTCCTTAGAATCAAATTTGAAATTGAATGTCAAAAATAATATCATCCTTTTATTCATCCATTAAAATGCGTCAAAAGTCATTCTTCACCAAAAAGTCTTATTACTGAATATTTTTTATTGAACCGATTTTTGTAGTGCTTTGAAAATATTTTTATTGCAATATAAAAGAGAAAAAGGATAAAAATAAGAATTGTACAACTGGAAGACGAAGAAAAAAAAGTTTATATTAATCTATAGATAACTACAGAACAGAGTCAGAGGAATGGATAAAAATAGAGTTTAGTTATAAATGTTTTCTTAACGTGACAAGGAAATTCTCTTTTTCTTCTTGTTCCGTCTTCCTTAAAAATTGCATTGTGGTATGAAATAAGCAGTATGTAGACATTTTTAAAATATATAGTACGTCCTTGTGGTTTATGGTTACCAACAAGATGTCATTGAAATGTTTTCGTGTTCCCCCCCAAACTCCTTACTCATGTTCCTTAAACATTAATGGAGTTTTATTGGAGTTCGTAAAACAAAAGTTTTTTCCTTGACTTTCTTTTTGTTGCTCAATTAGTTAGAATACTTAAGGAAATTATTTATGAGTTCATTTTCAGAATTAACCTTTTAGATGTCTCCACACGTGGTGCAGGAGTTAAGTTTGTTTGCTAAGCTATTAAGTGTCTAAATTGATTCTTAATTTTGGACTCATTTCTCTTCAATTTATGAGTTTACAATCCATATGAATGTGTCAATTTGGTAACAATTAAATGAACATTCAAACTTCAATAATTACTTGTGGGTCGTTCATTTATGACGTCCAAGTTTTAGAAAAGAGTGGGTCTGAGGTTGTGTGACAGTCTTAAACTAGGCTTTGTAACAGAATAGGTCTAAAAATTCAAATTTTTGATGGACGTCATAAGTAGACGGCACCTTAAAGAGGTCATTCGTTATGATGCAAGACAAAGAATTTTTTTTCGAGTCTAACTAAAACGTAGAGTATATAATTATAATTGTCAATAGATTAAAGAAAAATCTTTAGAATCTTGCAATGAGCCAGTCTACACTTAAAAAGTCCAAAAAAAAAATTTTTTTTTAAACTTCGAAACCACCGCACTCAATTAAAAAATCCATTACAAGTTCATAATAAGAACTTTCCGAGCTTCAAACTCTTAAACAATGACATTTTTTCTCAGAAATAATTTTTTTTACATTATTTTCAACAATGACTGAAAATGTCGCATGAAAAAGTTAAATTTTAATCTGTGTTTCTGTCTTTCCAGTCAAGACATGATTGCCACAGCATTTATTTTCAAATTTATGTTAACCGAAACAGCTCGAGGCAGTCACAGCAAAAAAAAAAGTTTAAGGATGAAAAATGTTTTAATGTCATTTATGAGTAAATTTAAAGTTTTGAATTTCAAGTTGTTATGTGAAATGTGGGGTGGAAAATTTTCTCGAAGCGAAAGTTAATGCATTTTGCGGTTCAAAATTATGAACATCGTGGTAGTATGTTAAAAAAGTTTGGATTAAAATATTATTCATGAAATTCAAATGCGGTCCATTTACAACTTTATTTTAATAAAACTTAAGTCTAAGTTTAAAAAAAAATATGAAGGTTCAAGATTTCCTTTTCGCTATAAATTCTGCAACTATCTTCAAGGTTGCTCGACAAATCAATGTCGATTATTTTTAAATTCCACCCTCATATTTATGAAGCATATCTTGGAAATTTTTTGCTCATTATTGCAAATAGAAACTTAATCCTTGCTTGTTAGTGAACTGTAAATCACTGATACTATCTTTATTAATTATTGCAGATTATATTTCAATAGCAGAAATGAGTTATGATGAAAAAATGTAGTATTATATTTAATATCGAAACCTTGTGCTTTTAAATGTCTTTGATATTTGTGGTATGTATTAATGATGATTTAATTTTTTTGGAACTTTTCAGAAATATTTTTTTTAAAGAGATTTTAAGTTGATTCTCAAATGTTTGCTCATTGAATATTTTTCTCTACGATTCAATAAAATTAGATTTTTTTAAAAATTCATTCGCCGCATTTCGTACAAAAGTGGGGCTTTATCGGAAGTCAGGTCGCAGCCACATCGACGAAACGGCAATTTTTATGGCACGCCGATCTGTTCTATACTGGTGCTTTTAAAAAATAAAATATAATCATGAAGATTGCTGTGATATAAATTATTATTTAAACTACATGAATTTTTAAAATACAATGTTGACCTTAAATCCACCTTAAATACTTTAATTCTTGCATAATATTATTAATACGAATCCAAACCAACGCACATGAAATTTTCTTTTTCAAAATAATAAACAACATTACAAGTAAATTGCAATTAAATGCGTTTGAAACGAATATAGAACTTTTCATGGAGGAAGTTCATCATAAATTTATTTCAACCAAGGCCATAGAACTCCCAAAATTGTGCATTGAAAAATCATCCATGTGCAGCAAAGTGCAGTAAAAATTAGTTAGGTGGAGTAAAGTGCATAAAAGTGCATCAAAGTGTAGTAAATTTAGTGAAAGTGCAGTGAAAGTGTAGTTAAAGTGCAGCAAGTGTAGTGATTTTATTTTACACTTTAATGGGCCAAAAAAACTAAATAATTGTTAATTAAACAATGAAAAGTTGATAACTAGATCAAATTAGAATAATACTGCTTAACAAGGATAAAATTCAATCCATAAATGAACTTTTATATTTTATAAATTTTTAATTTTTTTAAGAAATGCGAAATTTATCGTATTTAATTGAGAGTTTTTAGCGTATTTTTTTTTTTGATGCAGTAATCAGTAAATGATCAAAAAGAAAAAAACTTCGAGTTTTAATAACAATTGTTGTTTCTTGCTCAAATTATAAAATATTTCATTAGAAAATATTGAATTAACGTCCCTACAGTTCGTAGGGCAAAATTTATTTAGGGTAAAAAATATTGAAAGTTGTACAAACAAAATCACAAAAAAAAAATTTGTACAATTTTCGAACATAAAAAATTGGCAGTACTTTTGTTTGAGGAGGTGGTTCTGCATCATCTTGATCTGCTTACTAGTCTATATGAATGCTAATATGAAAATATTAAAAGTCTGTAAATTCTAGTGTTGAAAGTAGGGATTCACAATTTCCCGTCCATTTTTGGGACAAAAATCAAAACTTTAAACTACAATAACTCGAAAATTAAAAAAATTATTTTTAAAATTATTGTTTTGAATTATTTTTATCAGTAAATGACATCAACTAAAGCTTTAAATAAGACTAATTTTTTTTTGTAGTTTGGAAAATATTTGAGTTTGAAATTTGTCAAGAGTCCCGAAAATCATACACATTCGAGAAATAATAAATCCGTAGTTGAAACTCAATCTTAAGGTTTCAAAACCCGTTAATGATTCAATAAAGTAAAGATAATATCACAAATTAAAAAAAAGATGTGATTATTTTTTTTAAGGTTTTAAGCACCTATTTTAATAAAATTCGTGCATTCTTTAAAAAATTGAAAAGAATTTCATGTTTGTTTAAGAAAATAAGTTAAACTGTTTGAAATGTTAACTTAAACTTTAATTTTTCATACTCATCTTTTAAGTTCTGTCATAAATTGCTCAGTAAATTTAGTTTTCCAAAATATTCATAAATTTTTGGCATTTTAATTCATTTTTTGTGGAATTAAATGAAGTGCATTAAAGCATGAGTCAAGTGCATCAAAGTGCAGCAAAATTTAGTAAAGTGCATGCTAGTGCATGCAGGTGCATCAAAAAAGTATTAAAAAGTAGTAAAGTTTAGCAAAGTGCAGCCAAGTGTAGTAAAGTTTAGACAAGTGTAGTAAAGTGTATTAAAAAATTAGTGAAATTGTTCAAAGTGTAGCATTGTAATACAAAGTGTACTAAGTGTAGCAAAATATCAGTAAAAAAGGAGGAGAAAAGGAGTAAAAAAGTAGTGAGTGTAGGTAAAATGCAATTAGTTCTAGGGCCTTGATTTCAACTTACAACAAAGAAATTATACATTGAAGTAGTTGTTAAGTTTATGCAACAATAATTCATTTTTTCTAAACATTCATCACATAAATCATGTTAAGTGAAAAAGGAAAAAGGAAGGAGAGATGTAAAATATTTCTTTGAAATGAATGGAAGTTGTTTAACGCACATACACACACATCCATACAAAAAATAAAATAACAAATGAATCAAGTACAAAATTTCAGTGTTGAATAAATTTTTCCTCATGAGTGCATGCTTAATATTCATATTTAAAGCACATGAAGAAGAAAGATTTGAATAACGATTAAAATAATGCAAGCACTTTTATTGGAAATTTTTTCCATACTTACACTGAACACTATTTATCGTTTACTTGTGACGAGCAGTACTAAGTACACCCAAGGTTACTATTTGAAGCATATTTCATATTTATTGGAAAAAATAATCACAAATTTCTTGTGGTTATGAGATTTATGGGATGTGGATGAGTGCTTTTTGAGTGCTTCAATCAAAAGATTTTTTTTGGTGAAGAATTAAAAGATAAAATAACTAAATATGATGATGTGTAGAGCGAAAAAGTGAAGACCTCATGCTTTGAGTAAAATTTTATATGACGAAGGTGTAGCCAGAAAGTTTTTTGAGAAGATGCACAAAAAAATAATTTTTTCAGATTCACAAAAAATTTCTTTACAAAATTATAGGTATTAAATTTATTATTTTATGTTTTACTTTTTTAGAGATTGGAGGGGAGGACGCAAAATTTAACCTATTTCAGGACCTAACTGTTGTTATCTACTTAATTTGGAAAAATTTGTGATTCAACGTTTATTGCTATGATTTATTCAAGATGTATCACAATTTTTAATGAGATTAATCATACATCAGAGAGATTATGATTAATAAACATATCAATTTGATAAGTTACAACACAGTACATTTATATTTTAAAATTCGGAGTAAAAGGACGTTTTATATTTTGGATGACGTTTTTTAATTAAGTTTCAGTAGAGAAAAATGAAAATTATTTGGTAAGTAACAATAATTCTAGTGATAGTGTAATTTCGTACAATTATTTTAGACACAATTTCATTATATAAATAGGATTATTACTCTAATCATTTCATCGTTCGAATATTTTTCAATGTTAAATATTGAATGTGAATACAAGTTTAGTACCTTCTTAAAATTAGACATAGTTTATATATGTGAAGTCCAAAATTCTCTCAATATCACTTCCTCGAAAATCACAAAAATTGACACAGCAACTGGTACTCACGAAAGTTTGCAAACAAATGAAAATGTTACAGGATTCTATGCCAAGTCTAAAAATATTCTTTACCTTCCTAAAGGATTAGATATGATATATAAGAATTTGAAGGTGATTTTGATTCGAAATGGAAAAATTAAAACATTATTTCAACATGATTTGAAAGATTTCCCAAATTTAGTAAACTTAGATTTATGTGACAATGATATTGAATTCATTGAACATGGACTTTTTGATAACAATCCATTGTTGGAAGTAATTTGGATGGCAAACAACAAAATTAAAAGTGTTGATTTAACAGTATTCGATAATCTGAAGAAATTGGACTGTTTGAATCTTAATGGAAATTCCTGCATAAACATGAAAGGACATAAAAGTTTCGCAGAAGTAAATAATATCATTGAAAAAGTAAAGCAAGACTGTTTGGCTATTAAGAATATCGTTGCGCTTTTTAACACATTGAATAAAGATTTTAAAATCGTGCAATCAAATTTAAGTAAGCAGAATTCAATTGCAAATCAAAACTCAGAAACTATATCTAAATTGAAGGATAAAAATGAAAAATTAGATGAAGTTAACTCAGGATTAACGAGAAAAATTATGGAACTTGAAAACTCAAATGTAAAGAACTTTAGAAATAACTTTAAAAATCCTATAGTGATGATTCTTTTGGGGATTAGTGGATTCATACAAACGGTCATTATGATTTTTATCTACTTTAAGTTCTTTGTCAGCAATGTTAGTTGGTGATTAGTAGAGTGACATATGCATTTATTCATATTATTCATATTCAGATCAATTCAGATAAGAATTATTCGTAATAGTAAGATGAGTATTGAAGTTAGTAAAAATTGAAAATTTAAAACTTATTTTTAAAATATATATAAACAATATAAGGGCTCGTTCACTTATTACGTAACATAGGGGAGGGGGGGGGGGGTCGAGAGGAGAACAATAGAATTTCTGAGAATTTCATTGTTGTTTTTTGAAACATGACCGTTATTTTGTTACGTAATAAATGAACGATACCTAAGAATAACAATTCATATACTTTGTTGTAATAACGAGTTTTAAAAATATTTTGTATTAATAGTAAAAATTGAGAATAAACTTTGTAATGTTTCATTACTTTCTTTTTAATTTCACAAAACTATAAAGCAATAAAAATTAAACTTAATAAATTCTTTAAACTATTAAATATTTTTTCCAGCTACGACCTTGTCCTGGGATTTGATTAAGACATTGAAATCCGACTGCTTGCTCATCATCCTTTCACAAACATAGTACATTTCAGATGATTTCATTTTAGATACAGATACAAAATAAGAACAGAAAATTCTGAAATTGCATTTAAATATTACGTTGCAGTTGAAGAAATAATTATATTTACGTTATTCGACGATAACTTCCGTCTGCTCTGCAATTTATATTTTCTCTCCTAAAAAAAGGAAAAAATAATATTAGCGAGATAAGGAAGACAGATAGGTTATTGCCATGTCTCGGTGCTTATTGCATTTTTAAATTAGTTTTGTTACGCTGAAAACTAGCTCACGGGAATAACAGGGAGAGATATGAGATATGATTAGAGTTGAAATGTACGGAAATGAGATTTAAAGACGGAAAGGAAATAAAATGGTTGAAAAACTGTTGAAGTTCACATGATGTCTGTCTACATAAGGGCCACAATGGTCTGAAATCGAAAAAAATGTTCAAAAATACAAAAAAGTCATGTCTTTTAAACCTGATCTTTTAAATGCACGATTATAAAACATAAACTGACGCATCTTCTGTGAAAATATCAGCCTTCTAATCGTTGTCTAACTCTGTCAATCATTAATGAAAGTCACGAAAATTTTGTGTACAAAAACACCATGAAAAAGTTTTATAATAATTTTCCACTTTCTATCGTTTGATACATGTTCTAATTACTGTCAATACATTAAATAATGCTCAAATTTTATGTTAAAGCTTATAAAACATTAGCCAAATGCTTAATCATTAGGGAAATTGTAATTGAAATTTTGAAAATTTCATAAACTTTAAATGCTCATAAGTTAAAAAGGCCTCTAAAGGCCTCTCCGGGACTTGCACAAATTGAAAGATTGAGTCTTTATTTACCTTCTAATCATGCTCTTGTAACCTCCTTCTGCCTCCTTTTCCAAAAATTTGCATTTTAATTTCACTTGTTTTTCAAAATTTTTTCCATACAAATTTGTCCGTGCATAAAATTTTTTGAGAAACAATTTAAAATTTTTAATGAAAAATCATGTTTATCCTTAATATTATAAGCTCATATTTTCATAGATGTATAATGTAGACTTGACAAAGCTATTAACACTTTCAGAATAAAGAAAATCAACTAAAACTTTGCGACCTCTAAAGTTTACACCAAAATATAATTTTCGAACACTTTTTTCGATTTCAGACCATTGTGAGGGCAATGAAATGTCAACCGTTACTTAATGAATACAAATGACACTCATTATGGCTCAGAAGATTTCTGCTATCATCAAAATTCTCTTCTTCTTATTTCCTTTTAAATCTCTTTATAGCAATAAAGCACGACAAAATTGCCTGAAATAAAAAAGCTGCTACATAAAAGGATGAACAAAATGAAGCGATTGATTTAAGCAACAGTCACAGTCACTGAATAACTTAGTAATAAAAAATTTTCTTTTCACAAAAAAAAACAACAATAATGATGATAATAATAAGAGTTACAGCATCACTAACAGCAAGGGATGATGAAAATTCATTCAAGTGATTTTTCTTTCTGACTTTTATTACTTTTCAAATTCACTGCTTGAGCTTCACATTGATACATCACAGTCAGAGGTTGTTTGAAGATGAATATTTATTAAATCTGATTAAATCAAAATTATTTCAATGAAAAGTTCAGTACTAAGACCAGCATGCATTGCAATTGGAAGACTATCAAGCATTGACTTCTTATTCAACAAATACTTCAGCATAAACTCGTTTGCAGTCATATTTGAATGTTCCTTTATCTTCTTGACTTCCATGAAATACTATTCTCCATAATCCCATATAGTGCGTTGGTATGGTACATAAGAATTGTTCAGAAAATTTAATTCGTATCATATCCATTATAGCTTCATACTAAGTGAAAAATTAAGAATTATTTATTATTAATTTTATATTTATGAATAACCTAAAAAAATATATTTACACCAATTGGAAGTGGACATTCTTTTAAAGACTTCGTTGCATGATACAAAGGCAGTAAGGGATCATGAAGATCACGACAAAAATCAGAGTAATTTCTCGTAAAAGCTTGCATCAACCATTCACCTCTAACCAGCTTTTCAGTGTGAACATGCATATTCCATGGACTTTTGATTTCAGAAATTATATTAAGACTTCCATTTAAATATACATGTGAATCATTTTCGAGGTGAATTTTTAAATTCGAGTAGTCAAAAAATTCATGCATTTCTTTTTCAGGAATTGTACAAGATTCGATTTCTATTGAAATATAAAAATAGCTTGATTAGTTTGTATTGAGTTAAATGTCTTGAAGAACTTACTATCCAGTGGCATAATGTATGCATATGATAAAACCATAGCTATAAAAGTTGAATGTAAAATGAATACCTTTAACATTTTTTTAAATAAAATTTGAATTCAATAAACTTAGCGTTGAGATAAACAACTAATATTAATTCCAACTTATCTCTATTTATATAGACCAATAAAGCTAATTTTTTTATCATTTGATGCGCGTGTAATAATTAAACTGTGATGATCGAAAACTTCTGAAATAACATTTTTTATCGATTGAAAAAAATATGTTACACAATCTAGCTCTAAACTTTACATCAGGGTTTTTTTACCCAATTATGCGCACATAAATTCTTACTAAAAGATTTGATTCCTGGATTGAAACATAATTTTATCCAAGAAAAACGTATATCTCAACCATTTAAGAAAAAAAAGATCAAATATAAGATCGTCTCAACCCTTCACTTCCCGTCAATCAAACATTATTGCATGTAGAAAAATATTAAACTGTAGATAAAAATCTTTAAATCGATCAGGTTGCTACAATTAATAATGAAATCTACTACACGTGTTTAAAGATAGGTAGAGATAAAAATAAAAAAATTTACAATGCCAAATGATAATTATGACTCTCTCAGTGTATTTGAGTTTGTTTTGCATCAGGAGTTACAACGTTTTGAATGCGTTATTTAAAAACTATTTCTAATCGTTAAACGAAGAACGACATGTAAAACTTCAGATAAGTACTTCGTATTTAATTTTTAAACGTAGCTCCCTTGAAATAAGTACCATGTTATCATATTTTATTTCCAGCATTTAGCTGAAAGACAAGAATTTAAGATAAAAAAGTTTTGACAGATTTTCAATAAAATACAATACTGTATATTAACGTTTATTAATTCATGGTTTAAATTCTTAAGAATTTTTAATTCTTCCTATTTCATCATTTTATTTGGGAAGCTCGATTCGTTTGTTGGGTGCAGTTATGAGATCATTGGCTCATATTGTGTCTGCTTTGCTATAATATACTAGCTTCTGGATGATTTTATTACGGCATTTCGCGTACATGAAAGAGACCTAGGCATATTGCAAGGTACATCAGGTATTTAGACTTATTCGTGTATTTGCAATGTGTAGAGTTTCCAAGTGGTTCGGAACCCACTATAAACTGTTGGTCTACTGGATGTGTTACAATAGAATATGAATTCCAGTGCCTCCAGCTCAAGAGGCTGGGCTCTTACCCTCAATTTATTTAAAATGAATATATTTACATTTAAATCAACTGTAGAAACACAATACTAGAAAGTAAACTGCAATAATGTGCAGTAGCTATCTTTGGAGACCAATCAATAGTTCAATGAAACTGACATGATAATTGTGTAAATTCACTCAGTAATCAAATAGATGCTATTTTAGCAGCACAGCACATTTTAGCTCGGGTAAAAATGGAAAATATTTTAAAGTTTTGCTTAATATTTCTGGTAATTGATCAATCAGTTGGAATTTATTTTGGACAAAGAGCTATCGAAGATCAATTTCCATATGCAGTTCTCATAAAACACTTGTCAGCTTTTTGCAGCGGTGCTTTAATAAGTAACCGTCACGTGCTAACAGCTGCCCATTGTCTGAGAAACATAACAAAAGGGTTCAAAATTAAAATTGACGTTGGATTTTATCATCGATATAGAACTGGCGGAATAACTTTATACTCTGACAAGTATTGGATGCATGAGAACTTCACAATGCCATCAGCTGTCTTTGACATTGGATTGATTGAACTTCCTTATTCGTTAGTTCAAAGTGATAATGTTCAATGGCTTAATGTGTCAACAAAACATAACGCTGAACAGGACTTGGATGACAAAGAAGTAGAAATTGCTGGTTGGGGTCATTCAGAAGACTTTCATAGTATTTCTGTTAATCTTCTGTATGCAAACATGTCACTGATATCATTGACAGAATGTAGGAAATATAAAAGTCATTATATTGAGGATTTAAATGATGATCATATATGTGCTGAACGAGTTGCAGGAACGCCATGCAGTGGTGACTCTGGTGCCGCTCTGGTATCAAAGAAGACCAATCAAATTCTTGGAATTCTAAGTTATGGAAAAGATGCTGAGAATGGAATTGACATGGGAGAAAATGATTGCAAATCAAATGTTCCTTCAGTCTTCACTCGAATTTCTTCTTACATCGATTGGATTAATGGAAAAACCGGACTTAATTTTAAGTGATGAATCATGACAAATATCTCGAACTTGATGATTTTGTTGCATTTGAATTTGCTAAAAAATCGAATTGTCTCAGAACTCCTTCTTCACTAATAATTGAACGTCATAACTGAACTTCCCCTAATATATTTAGGTAAATAAAAAAAAATAACAAAAACTGCGGAATTAATATTAAATCACTCATCCAAATAATTTATTTTTTATTGCATGAAAAAATACACACGAATGCTTTAGATATTTTAGTTGAGTACCCAAAAATTACTCATTTAAATTATACACAGTTAATTTTTTGCAGGGCTTTCAAACATTTTTTTTTTTCAATTTGATCTTTTTCTGATCAAAAAATTTTTTTTTGTTAAATTACTACTGCAATCTCATAGTCGAACTATACAGCTCAATTATCACGTAGAAAATGTGACGCAATACATTGATTGAGAGTCTCTGCTCTAATTTTTTGTTTTTATTTTGATAAGTGTTTTTATAGCTTTGGAAATTTTCAACCTTTACGTTTTGAACGTCATATTGAATGGCTTTTTAACTTTTGTAATGTCAGCATTTTCGTGGCATTTTGTGAATGAGTAATACAAAATACTTATTAAATTGTAATTAAAATTTTACTTTTTAAATGTTAGTAAACTCAAAATGTCACGATGTTCTTAATTAAATTTGACCACACTAGTTCATAAAATCTATTGTATATTTTTAAGGTATAGTGTCGTTTGTAAAGTAATAAGAATATTTGTGTTTGTAATTTAAGTCTGATTTCACACTAATTATTTAAACATTTTGTACATAAATTGAAGCAAGTGCTTAAGATTTTATTCTGTCTGATTGAGATTTTAAAAAAGAAAAACAGTTGTTGGAACTAGAGGAATAAGAAGGGAATGAGTTTTGTTTTGATGGATTATGCAGGGGCGTAGCCAGGGGGGTCAAACCCCCCCACATTTTCGCGAGGTTTACACTAGATATTATTGAATTTTTCAGATCCGAACCAAAAAAGTTGAAAAGTAGCGAAAACCCCCCTCAAAAAATTCCTGTCTACACCCCTGGGGTTATAACCCTAAATTTATTTCCAAATTTTTTGAACTTAAATAGTTGAAATGATCTTCGTTTAAATTTCATTAAAAAACAGAACCTAGTTTGATTCCAAGCAGGTCTAAGTTAGCAAAATTATCCATGAAAAACTAAAATTTATTAGTTAACAATTTCTAATCATTTTTATAAAATGCGCTTTCATTCCATACATTTAAAATTTTTCAACTTATTTCCATCTAATTCTCCGCTCAATATTGTTGTTTATTGTTTTTGTTAGTCACAATTCAGGTAGTCATAAATCAGAATATAGCGTAAACTTTTTTCATATCAATTGCATTGACATTCAAAGTTTAATTACACAAATGCACAAATCCCATACACAGTGTTATTCTTCACATACATAACAAGTGAGAAACTTTGAAAAATAATTAAATATTGACTCAATATGAAAGTACATTCTAAAGTAAAATTAATCTCATATTGATAAGTAAATAAATATATAAAACTCCGATAAGAAAGTGATTGCACGTTCAGTATTCTATTAGATTTTGATTCAGTAACAAAATAAAGTCAACGAAGAACAAATATAAATGAGAAATTTCATAGAATTTCTTGCAATTTTAATTGCATTTCATTTAAATTTAGCTTATGGAATTCATTATGGACAAGAAGCTAAAAAGAATCAATTTCCATATGCAGTTTTAATCCACAGTCCACAATTCTTTTGTGCTGGTGCATTAATTAGTAATCGTCATGTCATAACAGCTGCACATTGCCTGATGTCAATTAGAAAAGGTGGAAAGGCAGTTGTAAATGTCGGTGCACATGAATATTATGGACATAGGTCAACTGATGGAAAGACAATTCTTTCAGATAAATTTTGGATACATGAGAATTTTAAAATGCCAGAAGCAGTTTTTGACATTGGTGTAATTGAACTTCCTGAGCCATTAATTCGAAGTGATAAAATTGATTGGTTAAAATTATCAACTAAACTTGATGCCGATCTTGATGCTGAAGATAAGGAAGTATATTTAGCTGGATGGGGTTACACAGAGTCATCGTACGGAGTTGCTGATGAACTTCGTTGGACAAAAATGAATTTGATGCCATTACAAGAGTGCATGAAGTTCAAAAGCCATTACATTGAGGATATGAATAAGGATCATATTTGTACTAGAAAAACTGAAGGAATGCCATGCAGTGGTGATTCAGGTTCTGTAATTGTATCAAAGAAAACTAATAAGATTCTTGGTATTGTCAGTTATGTAAAAGATGCTGAGAATGGTGAAGATATAGGTTACAATGACTGTGATTCAGACATTCCAGTAGCTTCTACAAGAATCTCATCATATATTGATTGGATATCGAACAAAACTGGTGTTGATTTCAGAAAACTTTCTGATCAAGATGACAACAATAACATGGTAACTCCAACCAAAGTACCAACAAAGAACACATCATCAATAACAACAGTGAGGGGTAGTTTCATAAAAACAGCAAAAAGTACGACTAAACCAAATGCAGTCCGTAGTTCAACAGAAAAATTGCCCTTATATACAATTCATCAAATTAGTCAGCCAGAAATTAAAAATCAACAAAATCCAAACTCTCAATTCATTAACAGCTTGAAGCCAACAGTAACTAATGTCCAATTTTCAAACGCAAGAACCAGAAGGAGGAGAAGAAGCTTTTAAATAATTAATTTTAAATTATCAGTTTAATATAGGCTAATCGAAACTAACCTTGAAAATTTTGCCTCAAAACATTTTTAAACTTTGACTTAATAAAAAAAAATTTTAATACGTATTTGTTTGGGTTTTTACTGCTTAAATTGATGATTAAAGATTATAACAAGTTGTTCGTCTTGCATATAATTAAGTGAGACTATACTAAGGGGTCATTCGTAAAATTCGTAACTTTTGGGGAGAAATTTTCAAATTTCCCTTTTAAAATTCTTTATTTTTAAATTTATTTATTCGTAATAGGGAAAAGTGGGTCAAGAATAATTTTTTGGTGTTACGAAATTTACGAATCCTCCTAATCGTTTGATTTGTTTGAAGTAAGTTCATAGTCATTGAAAACTTTTCAGTGTCACTTATTAATGGATTTTCCTGGAATTTCTGTAAATTATTAAATAATACAATTTAAAACAGAGAAAATCCAGTGTTTTATAACCTTAGTGCTGATGATTTCTTTATTAGAAATTAAATGTTTTACATTGGTGAGTCATTACGTTAAACAGAGTAACATTAGCAAGCATTGTCAAAGTCATTAGACTAAATTTTGATATTAACATTTTAAAGGTCTTTTCCTGGTGCGGGTTTCTAATGTAACTTAGCCTTGGGTACTAGATCGAATCATAATTTGGTTTAGGTCTACATTGGATTCAAGAACAGTTTAAAATTTTGAACCTCGGGACAGAAAATTGGAAAAATATCTATGAGTTGACATGACATTGCAAAGGGAAAAGGTACTGGTGCATTCGATCGACTGGAATTCTGGCCGAATAAATCCGGAATTTCGGCCCAACTTTACTAAAATTCCCATCTCGACGTACGAAACAAACTCCTCATCTACAAATTAGCAATCAGACCCATCTTCACATACGGCTGTCCAGCCTTTGAAAGCATCGCAAAAACTCACATTCAACAACTTCAAGTACTACAAAACAAATTTCTTAGAATACTTCTCAACAAATCAAGATATGATAAGATCGTCGATCTACATAACGAAGCAAAAATTCCAACCATCGAAGATTACGTCGGAAAGTTGCAAGCAAACTTCACCGTTTGACTTGCATCGCGAAACACCGACTAAACAATCATCAATGAAAGCAAAATGATTCAATTAAAGCAAAATTAGGATAACAAAGACCATTAAAGTGTCTGACACCCTAAAAATTACAGCTCAACATGTATCTTAACTTTGTACATAATTATATTCGAAATTTAATAAATAAAGTTCAATTAAAAAAAAAAAAATTACTAAAATTCCGGCCGTAATTTCCACGGAACTTGTCGAAATTATGCCTCATTTTTCAGCGGAATTTCCACCATTTTAACATAACAAAAAATATGAAATGCATTCATGTGCAAATGTTAATTATTCCAGTTTAATAATCAATATCAAACCCCTGAATAATCTTTAACCCAGAATTTTTAATTGAAAACTGTAACTTCATTTACTAGAAACCTCAATGTAAATCAAACAATAAAGGAAACTTTTGAATTCTAATCCTTTATTTTAACTTCCTATTGAAACAAAATCTTCAATTAATTTGCAATATAAGCATTCATTTACTTTCTCATCTCTTATGATGAGTTTTATTCTGTTTAATTTGAATCTCAACTCAATAAAGCAAACATCAATAAAAGAGATAGCACAGAAAGACGAAAGAAGGAAAATGGCAAACGGAAAGCTGTTGGAGATAGAGCTAATCATTAGCACTTGAACAAATTTTGCATGTTGAATAAAAAGAACAAAAAGAAAAACTTTTCTAATATTGAAAGTAATTTTCTTTTCTCATTCCATGAGCTGAGCTGCTCATAAGCTACGGCAATTCGGTTATCGGAAAAAGCAGTAAAATGAGAGAAAAATTGCTGTAATGAAAGATTTTTTTTTTTTCTCTTTTCCTAAAATGATTTTCATTTCTTTTCATCGACATGCTTTCAACATAATTGCTGCCCATTGATAACAAATTGTAGTACTGAACATGTTATTGAAACTTATGAGCAATATCCTAATGGACTATCATACAAATTAGTAATGTTCATCAATTCAAAAGCTTTATGTGAGTAAATGAGTTTTTATTGATATGTAATGGGCGAATGTGCCATCAAAAGTAGAGAAACAAGCATGTTATGATGTTGTTTACGAGACTTCAGTGGTTGTAGATTGTAGTTTGATTGGGTATTGAAGACATATGCTGTATATGTTTGTTAATTCTACTTGAATCATTTAATTGATTAGAAAATTTTAAATTCAAGCATCAAAAGCCCTCAAAAAGTGAAAAAAGCATCAACATTCATTCATCTGGCTTATTTCCCAATGGATCTTATAAATGGAAATTGTGTTCTAAGAAAAACAAATTCAATTTCTTTCCCAAGGCCATGTATAGATAGAATGATTGTTCGGAAGTTAAATTTGAATTATACTAAATTTATTCACGGAAATTACGATGTCTACCAAGAAATCTTATTATGGTAAAATATTCGCAAGAAAAACGACTTCAAATTTTTTCATTTAGATGTTGTCTGTTGTCTGTGAGCTAAAATAATTCTGAGTTATTTTTCATTTTGGGATGAATAGAATGAAAAAATTACCATACTTTTAAATCGTTGAAATGTTTAGGCTGAATATTTTTTTTTTCTGTGGACATTTATTTGAAATTAAAGTTGAATGGGATTAGCTTTAATAAGGAAATGGGGATCAAAATATGAAATTTACTTGAATTTATTTTACTTTTATATTAAAGTAATTTTCAATGTACAGATTCGCTATATATTTTATTAAATATTAAAATTTAATTTTTCAAATGGTATTCAATCTTCTATCCCTCAATTTTCCTATAAATTAAACATCATCCACTATCATCAATTTCATAAAATCTATATTTGCCTTATATCATTCGTTAAAAAAAAAATAAATTCAATTTCCGTGTTGTTATCCTAATTTTTTATGCATACAAAAGAAATTTTTACGCTTTAAATTTCAAAACCAAGAAAAATGACAATCATATCCCACAGGAAATGTCATAGAATTGTGAAAAAGATATGAAATATTCAGCACTTTTACAGTTGATTGGAAGGGGAAGAAGCCCGAGATGTGTATGACGATATAGATAAGTCTGATGAATTTGAAAAATTAAATAATGAAAATTTAAACTAAAGTCATCAACCTGAAATGTCTGTGACTTTATAAACTACAAAGCTTCTGTGCCAGCAGGAAAATTTTTTTCTACTTTCAATCAAAAATCGTACACAAAATATAGGAATTTAATAAATATTACGTTTTTGAATGATGTAGATTTTTTTTTTTTTTTTTTTTGATGTAGAAATTAGTCTGCATCAACTAGTTTTGACTGGTCATAGGGGAGCTGAACTAGCTTGAATTAGGCAAAGGAAATTTACCTTAAATGCCTTAAAATTTAAAGAAAATGCCCCCAAAAATATACAAAATTTGACAGACACAACATCATTTATAAAAAACTCCCGAAACTTTATCGATGAGTCAAACAGACGGAGAACCTTTAAAAGTCAAAGAAAGGAATAAAAATTGTGCAAAATCATCGATAATTTTTCCTTCCTTTTTATCACAAATTTTATTTTCTCTTTCTCTTCTTTCATTTTTTTTTTCATTGTTTCATATTTCCTTTTTCCTATCGACCGTCTGCAGCGTGAGTTTGCAGAAAAAAAAACTCGGGAAAAATGAAAGCCCGACTTCAATCTTAATTACAACTTGACTTAACTTGCACATTATTGTATGTTTTTTTCGTCTCTCCTTCGATCCCTTCTAACTAGCAAAGCAATGAAAAAAAAGAAATCTTTCCACTTCATTTCACATAAATTCCATAAATTATGCAGATTGATTTTCGAAATCGCATTAGAAACACATCAGTTACACACGTTATGTGGAAATTTTTACTCTGCTGGATTTTTTTTTTTGTTTGTTCTTTTTCCTTCAAACTAGAATATCCATGATACACATGTAGACATTCATAATATAAGTGTGTGTGGGTTTGTAAGTATGAAAGGAAATAATGTAAGTGTGTATCAAATATTGAGATGTAAGTGATGTGTCTTAGGCAGGAAATTGGAAAAATCATAGCCATTAGGCAGAAAGTTGTCAACTTCAGTGCGCACGAAATGAGCAGGAACTGGGTAGAGTGTGATTTAATCGAGGATTATTTATTCATGAAAAATCAAAGGAATGTGTTTAGTTGGTGTTGTTGATTCTGATGAATTTTTGAAGACTTCATTTCATATTACTAATAAGATATAATTCAAAATTTTGGTGCTTCCATAGATCTAGGTTTGGTACTGGGTATCATTTTCCATAGTACTGGGTATAATGTTCGATTCTGCAAAAATATAAAATGTTTAAAAGAAATATTGGCACTTATAGAATTTTGTGTCAAATCCTTCTTTTATTGCAAGCAAAAACTATAAGAAGTTCTGACCTCCGTCCGTGAAAACCGCGATTATTAGAATTATTGAAAACCACAAAACCGCGGTTCTCTGAAAACGCAGTTTTTCAGAAACCCTACCCCCTATCCTCTCTGTTGTAAAACCTCTAAATAAGAAAATCCTATTGCTTAAGACTGCTACAAAGTCTCAGACTCCCCTTTCCTCCTAACAATTGGACATCATAAGTGAGCAACCCCTTATCCTTATCTCTTTGAGAAAACAATACCCAATAACTTGATGCAAATATTATATCCCATAAATTATTTGTTTTCAATAACCCATTCAATAATTTTCAAATCCATTCCCCCACACCAAAACAAGCATGAAAGTCTTGAGAAAAATTATTTTGTGTTTGATTTTTGCCCTTCCATTTACCTCACCTTTCAAACACTTTTCTTTGACACTTTTTTTTCTTCTCCTGAGTCAAATCCAATAACAAAGCCAATTGCTTCTTATACTTTTTTTCATTTCTTGTAATGGCAACAGACATCCACATAAGGGAGAAACGAAAAATCAATTTTCAACATTTGACGTTCTCGACATCAATACCCACATAACTGTCTCAATACCTGAATGCAAAATAAAATTGTAAGCGAAATTTTTTTCACATCTACTCGGTGTTTGTTTTTCGCTTTTCTTGCCTCCTTTTTGATGAAATATTTATGCTATTTCTGACACATTTCACACAACTTTCGTTTCTTTTTATTCATCATCACATTTTTCTCTCTTGTTATGCTTTTTGTGACATTTTTTTTTTCTCTCCTTCATTTTTAATGGAGACATCATGTGTTTGTTATGGATACATACAAAAATCTCTATACAAAAAGCCTCTGATATACACGTGTATGATCGATTTTTTACATAAGTTTCATTGTTATAGGCGTTATAGCATTTTCACTTTGGATATATGAAAAAGATTCATAAAGACGAGGCTCGCTTGACAGAAAACGAGAAAGGATTCCTTCTCTCCTTCGTCACTAGAATTTACGTAAGCTTCAAAATTCAGTTTTATTTTTTTTAAGAGATTTGTTCATTTAAGTAGAAAGGGTCAGTTTAGATCATAAATATAGTCGATGGATAAATGGTTTGTCGACGGCTTTCTTGTTAACTGTTATTTTTAAAGGTTAATTCTTATTTTAGATTTTTTGAGTCTGAAATTTGAATCTATTCTAAATTTGGAATTGTGTCGATGTGTTTTCATGGCTTGAAGGGATTTCAAGCCTTCTTTTGATGTACATGTTGGAATGACGTCAATATACTGGATTCTTTTGTGACAATGTTTCCTTTTATTATTGTATTCTAATATTTTTGGTTGATGACATACTTTGATGGTAGTCAGATCAGGCTATTGACAAAAATTGGCATAATGATTGCTGTCATCGACAATTGACTGGTTTAGAAGACAAAAAATAACAGAATACGGACCCTGCTCGGAACATAATATTCACAAATAGTTTACAAATATTTCACATTCACAACAATAATGAATTCCCAAAAATGACATCATGAAACATAAATGTTAATAAATGTCAATTTTCAACGACCAACCAACCCGCCATTCAATTATTTTTTAAACTCTACCTTCAATTTTAATTAAACATAATAAAAAGCAGAACTAATGAAATAGAAAATGGAATTTATTCCACATCAAAATTAAAATGACGAAAAAATCCCTTCTCCATCCGCCTACATATCAATCATCATTTATTTGCCTTCATGGAAACATAATTTTCTACTTATTTTGTATACTTTTGAGATGTTAAATTTTTTTCTACCTTCAACATTTTCACAGTTCATATGCTGTTATTCTTTCATCATTTCACTCAAAAAATAGAATGAAAATTATTTCAAATGTTTTTGTAGCTTATAAAATATGCGACATACAAATCAGTAAATGCGATACTTTAAACTGATAAAAAGACATAAGAGGGGAGATTAATGTATGTGAAATAATTGAAAAAGTAAATTTTACTGTCGCTATTGTTGATTGAGGCATTTACAAATAAAAGATTTATGAGAAATCTCAACATTGATATTTTAACTGTCAGATTTGCTTCTCTTTGTTGGGGTTCATGGTTGAACAAGAAGAAGCTTCCTTTGTTAATGGCTTTAAGGTATTTTCACTTTATGTAAGTGTAGAACAACAGCTAGGAATCCTCACTTCCTTTTTTGTATTCAAATAAATCTATAGAAAATTACATAAGAGAAGTGAAAAATCATGGGGAAAAAAGGTATGTCAGGAAATGTGAGGGAAGGAATTGCAAAATCATTTTCCACTTTTTTCCTTGCCTTTTTCTTTCTCCCAACCATCATCTTCATCATCATCAGGGGCTTAACATAAGAACTAAACACATGTAATTCTCAGAGGAAAAATTTTTCTTCCTTTCTTTAAGTATTCATCAATTTGCTGCCTTTTACACAATTATCCCTTCATTATCTTTCCTTTTCTTTTTCCACTTTCACTTTTATATGCTCTATTGTTGAATAAATGGTATTTTGCTTCCTCCTTTTATTACTCATTGTTTTTGTGCTCCTCTGCTCTGCTCTGTACATATAGAGACAAGATATTTCAATACGTACAAATTGCTGCTCTCAGCAAGAAAATGAAATACAATCAAATAAAGTAAAGCGATGAGAAAAAGAAATAAGACAAAAAAAAGATGAATTGAGAGGCAGTTGTGTAAGGAACAAGAAAATATGTTTGGGAAATAACATAAAACACACTCATGGAAAATGAAGGATTATTAAATCTTACCTTTATTTCTGGCCCGTAGGCATAACAAAAGAGATAAATCAATAAAATCATTGGTCAGTAAATATTATGATTATTGAATTTACTTCTTGCTGTGAGCAGGATGTGATGCTGTTCTTGATGTATATTTTTTTGGAATCAGGAAAGTCTGAGGTGCCGTCAGTAAGGCGGTTTAAAATTTTGAAATTAATTTTTTTTGTAAGATTTGAAAATTGTCCTTGAAATGAGACAACAGACATAATTACTTATGCACCTAAAATTGGCCCTACTCGCTCCCAAATGGTGGTTATACGGAGACGGATTCTATTTGGTATTAATAAAAGCAGCTCTGGCAGACCCTTCATGGATCCTTGATGGAACTTTTTTTGCGTTTGTGCCACTCATTAGCTGCTTTGGTATGTTGACCAATTTTAATGAGCCAGAGCTCGGATTTTTTGTCAAAATCGTATGACGAAGTCGACTCCGAGGCGACTCAACTCCATACAAAATTTCATCGACTTCTAGCTTTGTACTGAACTTTTTCGATTTTTACATTTTTTTTTCAAAAAAAAATTTGCTTAAATTTTTAATTTTTACCCTCATGGCTTAAGTCACAAGACCCTTCAAAATATTTACCATACCTTGATTTATCTTCTCAGTGTCACATTCCCATCACAAGAAAAAGAAATTGCGTAAGAAGAAAAATTAAGAATCATTGAAAAACGTTTATGAACATTGCATAATGATGCTAGTCGACTGTGTCAAGCATTTAGTCTCAATTTCATTAATTTAACTGCCTGAATATTATCCCATTTGTAGACATTATATAAAACTCATCATTTATCATCCTTTAGATTCATTTGTTTTCCTCTCTCAAGTTCCCCTTCCCACTTTTTTTTTACAATATATTCTCTTCTTCACATTTATGATCCTATTAAAGTGCCATAATTTTTTTGCTGTAACTGACACAGTATGACTATTTGTTTTGTGAGCATATTTATGTAATATACATACAATGTGCAGTGTGTTGAAAGGGGAGAAAACATTTAAGCAACCTTAAATGTTAATTCTCTGAATGAGCATACAAAAAAAAACTTTATTTTCTAAAAATCATCTATAAATAAAAATGAGAAGAAGAAAATCATTAGTAATTGTATATTCCGAGACGATCTTTAATTGTAATTCGAACATCACAAAATGAGTTGAAAATCTGGAAGCGAAAAAATCTAATTTCAATATTTGAACATTGGATGGACATAGAAGTACATAACAAAGAAGAAAGCAAAAAAAAAGGTATTAGATGCACGCACCAATAGAGAGTAAAGTGATGTTAGGGGATGATGAAAGAGGAAACGATAGAAGGGAAGCAAAAAAAGGCAATAAATGGGAAACCTGATCAAACAATTTTAGTTCTCCGTAATTATTTGCGTTAGATGCATCTTTTCTCTCAACTTGTGTACATTTACGGTATATGGTATGTGAATGTGTGACGGAGAGCAAACAGACAAATAGACCGTGAAAAAATCGCATATAGACGGGATGTTAAATTGGAATTGGATGTAGAAATTCTCATTTGTGACGGCAATGAGGAAGCTATTGATTTATACAGAGAACTAGTTAGTAAAATCTGAAATTTTAATGTGAATCTAATGTGAATTTATGTTTTTGAGTATCTTTTAATTATTCTCTGTGTTGCATTTAAAATCATTTAGAAGATGTCGAGAGTAGACAGAGATTCTGAAACAGATTGATTTATTGGATTTAGAGTAATTTAAGCATTGGTAATTATAAGATTCTTTAATGGCTTGAAGATGGATTTTAATTGGATTTATTTTAAGACATTTAAATGATGTTTTTGCTTTGGTTCTTGACATTTATTTTTCTGGATTTAACAAACAGAATTTAATTTTATTTTAATAATGAAATACGGAGGAAGCAGATCCTACTTATGTGGTATTACTAAAGTATAAATATGTTGGCGGATTTGATGAAAATTTAATAAAAAAATTTTAAGGTGTATATTTTTTGCCTCACATTTCCACGTGCTTATTTACTTTTTATACAAAAAATACAGATTTTTATATAGCAACAACAGCATGCTTAAAAAATTTTAACAGAAGCTAAAAAAGTCATAAAAACATAATAAAATAGGACAATTTCGATCATTAATATTTTTCAAACTACAAATTTCAACCCCTAGCCATACATCACATCTCCATAGGAGAAAACTAACAAATGCCATAAATGTCATAAATGCATCATATGTGGAATCAATTAGTTTAGGAAACTAAACTCACATAAAACAGAAGGGCGAACTAAAAAAAATTCGAAATCTTTTCTAAATTGCTTTTAAATATGCATAAAAAGTTTCTTATTTCCATTTATCAAATCAAATTGCACTAATAAAGATTTACTTCTGTTACACATATATTCTAATTTTATTTATTGTCCATATGTGCAATATTGGCATTTAATCAAAGTCGAGTCTCTTTTTTTTGTTACGCATGGGATGTGTTTTTGTTTTGAATTTAAATGAAATTGAAGATTAATATCAATGAACTTGTTTATTTTCACAACATTTTTAAATTAATCCACCTTATTTTCACAATATAAAGCTTTGTTTGCATCTCATTTGAATATTTTTTTCTCTGCCAAATTAAATATTTTTTTCACTTGCTAAGCAACATTTTTTTTGCTTTTTCTTTGTCGGTTCATTCACATTTTGGTATAAATAAATCCTTGTAATGAATTTTATCAATTTAATAATTTTGTAAGTGCAATTGCACTTGTGTATGGATAATTACATCGGAATTTTTTTTACAGCGAGTTTAATCTTTTTATTTAAATTTCAAACCATAGCGAAGTAAACTGGTTTTCAGCGGGCCGTAGCCAGAATTTTTTTCAGGCGAAGTCCATTTTTTACACAGAGGAAAATTTTTTCTGGGGAAGAATGATTTATTTCTATTGAATTCCTAGTAAAATGAAAAAAATTACAAAAGTCCTCGTGTTTTATATCGAGGGACTTCAGCGCATTTTTGACGCAGCGATCAGTAATCGAGCTACGGATAGAAAATATAATATTAATAGAGACAAATAAATTTCGCATCTATTGCCACAAAAAGCCGAAATTTCGCAACTATTTCGTAAATGCGAAATTTATCTGTCTCTAAATATTAACTTTCTGAAAAAAAAGATACCAAACTTGCAATATTCTTTACAAAAAAAAATCATAAGTTTTATTAAAACAATTCAACAGCTATCAAAAACCCTTTAATTTCATTTTCCTTACATTCATTGTGCATGAAAAGTGTGTTTTCATTATGCACAAACTAACAACTTGCTAAACAGAGCAAAAAACTTTTGATCCAAAATAACGGTCAAAATAAATTCAAAATTCAACGGTCAAAAAATATTTGAAATTTCTTTGTATGTTTTTTACATTTCTTTGTGAAATCAAAAGTTAATTAATTAAGGTGTTTAAACTCAATTTTAAGACTGCAAATTGCATTTCTTCCCAATAACTCGATGTAACAAAGCTATTAAAACTAACCAGAACTCTCTACGATGTCTAGATCAAAAGATAATTTTTTGCAGCTAGCCGAAAGAAAGAAGTGTATGATTGAGCTTCCTTTTTGAAAACAAGTTTCCAAAAATGCGCTAAAAATCTCAAGTGGAGTCTGGACTCCCTTGCAAACCCCTCAATTGCATCCTCACCAATCAAAAATTTAAGAATAATAAAATTTTCTAAAATATTGCACAATTTCACTGCAGAGAACTACCCTATACCAAGGTTATCTAGAGCAACATGAAGAGTGAGTGAATGAGATTGATGGTGGATGTTCATAAACTTTCCTTTGTATTAGGTGATGAAAAGATTTTTTTCCCTCCCTCTTTCAAATTGAATAAAGTTTTTACCCCAAAAGGATTATCAAAGTATATACTTTATCTATACTTGTAAGTACGATATTGTGTTGTGTGAATTATGATGCTGTCAGTACATTGCAGTAATTTATGTGAATGAAAAATGTTGAGATCCTGTAAAGTTCTTGTACCATTTCACCTCCATTACCTACTTCAATAAATCTACTGAACGAATCTGTTAACTCACATTAATAGCATGAAAAATTCTGTGGCACACAAAAAAGAGAAATCATGAAAAAAAGTTTCAAATTACACGGAAAAGATTTTTCTTTTTTATGTGACAAGAGGTTATATGTCAATTAACTTACTTTTTCGTTTGACTGCTTTTGAGATCAAATTTCAAATTTAACCGAAATTCATATTTCTCATCCATTATGGCTACCTGAGAAGGTGGAAACAGGAAATGAGATATTTTTTTTATTAAAGATAAGCTCTTTAATTCTGTAAGAAAATATTAAATTGAAATTGAAATTTGAAACATCATTATAAGGCTACTTCTTTCTTGGTTGATGTTTTTGCTCTTTTTTTGAAATTATAATAAATTTATTTTTGCAATTACTTTTTAATACCATCATCGTTGCTAGCTGAAATGACTGTATTCGAATAAAAGATTAACAAATACGAACTTGTATATGTCCAAAAAATCAGTCATCCCTAATATGACCCCTAGTAGAATATTTGGTCATGACGAGAAATTCCTCTCGATGAACCGATCTGTGCTACTCTGGGACTTTCTAATATATTCTAATATGCATAATGCATACATAAAAAATAAAAATATGAGAAATTCGACTCATTCCTGAAATTTAATTTCAACCAGGCATACAACCATCCAACAACCCTATCTATAAGTCACATAAGAATAATTTTTTATTGTCTTAAGAAAAAGTTTTTAATTAATTGCTAAAATTTACTGGAACGAAAATAACAGAATAGACAGCACCTGAGTACTCTACATGGTAGTATGCTGAACTATATGTAAGTAAATTATTGGTAAAATATTTTCTAATGATCGAAGAAATATGCAAAGTTTTGTGGAAACCCCATTGTGCTACTTCTCGTAAGTTTCCATAAAATATTTAGAAGAAAAGTTATTTTTTCCCCAGTTCCTTCATGTAGCATGACCAATGACCAAAACTTTACTCCATCAATTGTTGCTGTAAAATTAATTGGGAAATCTCAAGTTTCTTCTCACGAAGTTAAGAATTTAACTAGTTTAGATTCAGTTTAAAATAAATGAATTTTAAGTGAAGCATTCAAGTTTGCAGAACCAAATTAATTGGCTAAACTTTACATTTTTTTGTTCCTTGTAAGTCCTCGTAACTTTGCATTAATTCTTTAATTCTATTTGGCAACTGTTACTTTTGAATTTAATTCAATTATTTTGAATTAAGAGTTTTCAGCTACAATAGTTCAGAGTAAGTTTTAAGCAAGTTTTCTCATATAGAAGTAGTTTGAAAGTAAATTTCCAAAGAAAAGATTTTGTTCCTAGAATAAATGTGATGCATTTGGCATTGTATGAATGCTTTGTTGTGAGATGGAAAGATTGGATTATGTGAGGAACTTTGAAGCATGGGATTTACTTGAAAATATAATTTTTACAACATTGTAGTTGATAATGGATTATGTGAAGCATGGATGTCGGGGTCAAAACAATTAGTTTTTAATATTTTGAGAAATATTTCGTGTGGCTGAAGTACCACGGCATGTTATGTCCAAATGTTCTGAAACTTTGCCAGAATTAAGTCCATATTACGTCCAATTGCGTCCAGCAAAAATTTAATTTCGTCCTACTTCCTGTATCTGGATACGGCAAGTCAAAGTTTTGGGCACTTTTGCCTTCGTACTTCAGGATTTAAAACGGCATGATTTCTTAAAACTAACTTTATGTGACATATTATATATTAAAATTGATCTACTAATTACGTCCAATTGCGTCCCGCAAAAATCTTTTGGAACCGATGTCCCTAACGAAAGTTATGGCTACTCAAAGTTTTGCTTGTGGACCAAAAAATTTTCTACCTAGAAACTGATGATTTTCACAAATTTTTCTGATCAAAAATTAATAAACTAATTATTTATTTGCCTTTGTTTTTTAACGCTTAATATTATTTTTAAAAAAGTTTATTAAAATCGTGATGCTTAAAAAAAATAAAAATCATCATTTAGATAAGTGATTTTTCATCGATTTTCACTCTTTATTTCACTTTTCACAAATTTTTCTGACCAAAAATTAATAAACTAATTATTTATTTGCCTTCGTTATTAAACGCTTAATATTATTTTCAAAAAAGTTTATTAAAATCGTGATGCTTAAAAAAAAATAAAAATCATCATTTAGATAAGTGAATTTTCCAAGATGGTTGCATAATGATCCATAGCTTTAAAGTGACATAAGTCAGTCGTGGATGGTCAAATTCAAAAAATTATTCCATATTTATGATCCTTGTGAAAAGTAGATATGTTTAGACATATAACTTGACACTAAAAAAAAATAAAACTTTTTCATATTCAGGTACGACAACAAAAATTGAACTGCCATAAGTCTGAAATGTCAGCATAGTCGTAAATAATTCTTTTATATTTGAGTTCCTGAGAAAAAGAAGATGTGATTTGATATATAACTTGACCAAATCATCAGTTTCAAGGTAGAAAATTTTTTGGTCCACAAGCAAAACTTTGAGTAGCCATAACTTTCGTTAGGGACATCGGTTCCAAAAAATTTTTGCGGGACGCAATTGGACGTAATTAGTAGATCAATTTTAATATATAATATGTCACATAAAGTTAGTTTTAAGAAATCATGCCGTTTTAAATCCTGAAGTACGAAGGCAAAAGTGCCCAAAACTTTGACTTGCCATATCCAGATACAGGAAGTAGGACGAAATTAAATTTTTGCTAGACGCAATTGGACGTAATATGGACTTAATTCTGGCAAAGTTTCAGAACATTTGGACATGACATGCCGTGGTACTTCAGCCACACAATATTTCAGTGTTCAAAAATTTCAAAGAAATATAAAACTTTCTCATTTTCTTACAAATAGGTTTCGTCCCTTAATTTTTTTATTAGCGTCTTTGACTCTATTTTAATTTTTTTTTTCAACAAAACCAATTCAATTCAAATTACGACAGGGGTATAGACAGAATTTTTTTCAATGGAGGGTCTAAAAAATTTTTGGTACGTAAGAAAAAAATTTAAGAGGTCCAAATGCTTTTTACTCGAAAAACCCTAGCAAAATGAAGAAATTTTTTCTCATAGGGGGGGGGGGGGAGGGTTTGGACCCTCTTTTTTAGAAATTCTTTTTTTTTTTGCTTATAGTAATTAATACAAAAACTTTATCAATATTGTTACTAAACCTAACACTTTTCAATTTTACCATCATAATTGTCTGAACAGTGTACTTGCACACACTTTATACATGCATGCTAGTCACTTTAAAAGTTTTCTTACATAGTTAAAATAAATATTTTTATTGCATAACTTCTCCATCCTCAATCTTCTTTCCAAAGGTTATTATAAAATTTTCCATAACACACTTAAGTCTACATCTACAGCATATGAAGAAAATATATGGAAATAGAATTTTTTTGTGACTTGATGACGTGTTAAATGGCACAATGAAATGCAATAAAACTACTGATGGTAAACTGAATGAAAAATACTTCTAAAAGTAACTTGTGTACATTCAGTTCAGTGACACAGACATAAGAAAGAGGATTAAAGTTTTATTGAATCACTCTTCATGTTGAATGAGCATCTACATACAGAGTGCATGTAGATGGAGACATACACGAGGAGAAGAAAAATATGCAAGTCAATGAGAATTTCTAGGACATTTTAAGCATCTCCAATTAAAATTCTCTCAATTTAATTGTCTCTTTTATTTCTGATGTACGTTTTTGCAATGTGAACATTCTCACATAAGTCTACTGATTAATTATTTCCAAATTAAATGTCATGTGAACAATAGCTGAAAATTTTGTGTACGAAAGATAATTAAAAATTCATAACATTCTTGAAAGATGTTAAAGCACATTGTCATCAATTTGAATAATTTAATTTAATTTTAATTTCATACCTAATTCAATATGAATGTTTGGATACAGGTTGACATTATATTCATAAGTTTTAACATTTTTAGTAAAATTTTGTATGCTTTGCTTTGTATTTGTTTAGACATATTTCTAATTAAGAGTGAAGGAGGAACTTGATGAATAAAATGAGCAGTGATGTGTTCTGCAGTCAACAAATTATTTACAAGTACATCTGACTTCATTGAGTTAGATGCTTTTACTCTGAGGAAAAATATATTTATACTGAAGTGTAAATGATAAGGAATCTGGATTTGATTTGAATAATGTATTTATGTACCCTGGTATGAGATTACTCTGATAGTATGTAACATTAGAATTTGTTTGATTTTTTTTAACTCATTTATTATTTCATCAAATTTTAGATCTTTTTAGTGAAAAATCTTTTCAGATCCTTTACTATATTAAAGAAAGGTGTGTGATAGTTTCAAACAAAAGGATTTTTATGTATGTAGATTTTGTGACAAAGGGGGTCTAAAAATTAAAGAATTTGACGGACGTCATAAGGGGCCGTTCACAAAGTACGTTCGCATTTTAGGGGGGAGGGGGGGTTCGGAAAAGTGTTACCATTTGTAACAGAGGGGGGGGGGGGGTATTTGAAAATGTAACGTTCTAGCAGCAATAATAATTTTATAGTATTCAAATAAAAAATTTAATGTAAAATTTAGGTTTTGTAATATTTTGATCTTGTGAATTTAATTTTTTACATATGTTAAAGAAAGTTAGTTAAGTATTTTTTTTCAATAGATATCTTTTTTTATTTATAAAATTTATTTTGGATTTAAAAAAGTTAATTAAAAAAATTAAAAAAAAAATATACCAGCATTTTTTATAAAATTAAAAAAAATTGAACGTTCAGGGGGAGTTGGCAATTTTTAACCATGCGTAACAAGGGGGGAGGGGGGGTCTAAAAAGTCATTTTTTTACGTAACGTATTTTGTGAACGGCCCCTAAGTGATCCCTCAGAAGTCAATATAAGTTTTATCAGTTTTCCTACAACAAGCCAATTAATTCGATGATTAATTAAAATTAGAGGATCTTATTTTTCGAAGTTCGAACCAAGATTTCCGCAGATTATAATCTTTAAAAATCAAAGATTATAATCTTTGTATGAGAAGTTCGAACTTAATGGTCCTTATTTTTTCCGTTAAAAAATTTGAAATTGAAAATTAAGCATTAAATTTAAGCTTTTATGCGATGAATCAGTTAACATCAGACTTATAGACCAATAAATTACTAAAAAGTGCAAAATAAAGCATTTGAAAAATTGGTGCCAATTGCGAAAATTTGAATTTTTTTCGAACCTCTCTGAGTGCACACATTGGATTTAAGCAAATTCAAAATTTTCCATTTTAATCTGAAAACTTACTTTCAATTCAAATAATCAGAAAAAGCTACATCCCACATAAATTTTACTTCGTTTCCTTCATCCTTCCAAATTCATCATTAATTAACGAAAATCCCAGATTGTAAATAAATGGAAGAAGTGAAGCACTAGAGAGCTTCAATATTTATTTAGTAATCACATTCTATTCTATTCAGTGTTTACGTTCAATCACAAAATTACAATTTCAAAGTAATTGTTATAATTAATTCATTTTAATCTAAAAAGCTTTCCCTCAAGACATATTAAGGTGAATAAAGAGAATATGTTCATTTGCTCGTTAAGGAGTTGAATACAAAATTTTTGGTTTAAACATTTTATTGCGAACAGTTTGAATTGTAATACAAGTTACGTACTTAGTTTTAACTTCCACGCATCGCGTGTAAGTTATTGGTTTCACCCAAAATGCCCATTTTCGAGTTCACTATGTTCCCACCACTTTTATGAGAAGTTTTTGGTACCAAAATGTGCGTCTCGACGAGTAGATTCATAATCTGCAGGAATTTTTCAATTTAAAGGCCATTAAAGGGGTCAAAAAGCCAAAAAACTGATTTTTTCGGTCATCAAATTTTGTAATCGGGGTCACAGCTTAACCATTAGACTTTCAGGAACTGATTCTTTTGCCATATGATCAGGCAATACAAGCGCCCAGGGGAATGGAAGCTAACTTTTTGATATATGCACAACTTTATAGACCTTTGAACAGTCAAAGTAGGGCCAAAAAACGCTCAAAATTGACCATTTTTGGCACCGTTCTCGCTTGTATTAAGCTCAAATTGGCTAATTCAAAAACCATTTCGGGGTATTTATGCCTAAAATGTATAGGCCAAGTTTCAGCCAATTTCGTCCATACCTGTGTCCACAAGGTCCATTTTTCGTTTTTTTGGGTACGCATGGCAGGATGAAGTCATGAAAAATTTTTTTTGGTCCTAATGGTCTCTAACCACCGATATACAACATAATTAGTCGTTTTTTCCCAAAATTTTTATCTTTTTCCTAAAGTTTTTAACTTCCACGCATCGCGTGTAAGTTATTGGTTTCACCCAAAATGCCCATTTTCGAGTTCACTATGTTCCCACCACTTTTATGAGAAGTTTTTGGTACCAAAATGTGCGTCTCGACGAGTAGATTCATAATCTGCAGGAATTTTTCAATTTAAAGGCCATTAAAGGGGTCAAAAAGCCAAAAAACTGATTTTTTCGACCCCCCCAAAAATTTTTCTCGGTCGCGCTAACGCGCGACCTAGAATAATTTTACACCCCAATTATGGAATTTTGTAAGACAAAATTTTGTTTTCTACTTGATAATTTTTAAATAAAGGATTTAGTGGAATTTTCATTTTTTTTTTTATTATAATTTTTGGCGAGCTGCACTTCATATTCTTTATTTCAAAAGTATAAAATGTTAATCATAAATTTTACTAAACTCCTAAAAAAATGTAGTGTGTATTAATATTTGTGAAATTTGCATTTTATAGATTCCTTAATGTACGAAATGGCACTTTTAAGAAACGTTTTAGGTTTTAGGCACACTACATTTTTTTAGGAGTTTAGTAAAATTTATGATTAATATTTTATACTTATGAAATAGAAGAATATGAAGTACAGCTCGAATGTTAAACATAAAAAAAATCAATTTGTTTTTTCCGAAAATTTTTATAATATTATAATAAATGTATTTATAATCTATCGTAAGTCAAGCGTGGAAGTTCGTGGCTTTCTACGTAAGTCGTGTTTTGATAATTACAATTTCTGCGAAATTTGTGCTCGTAATTGATTGCAATTGCTTGGATTTGTATCGACTAATAACGTTTTACTAAATTATACGCAATTTTTCTGGGAAACAAGGAATCAGACAAAAAAATAGAATTGAGCGATAATTAGTAAAAGCGAAGTGTATATAGAAGTTCGAGTAATTGACGTCTCACGTGTACTTGAAATCAATTAAGTGCTTCCACGATTAATTTCAAAAAATATTGTTCAATTTATTAAAATCTTAATATTCCTAAATTATGGAATTTTTTAAGATAAAATACCTATATTTTAAAAACGAGCAACATGCTCCTTATTATTCAATTATTTTATTTATTTTGTGACGTATATTTTCCAAATAAGTAAATCAAATTAAAAAAATCAATGATAAATAATTTTATATCAAACGTATTATTTACGCACTCATTACCGCTCAGAGTTCAATATTTCTGACATCAATTATAACCGAAAATGTTGAATACTATATGAGGTTAAATTAAACGTAAATACAACATTAAAATTTACCAAGTTTACTTTTACCACAATTAATACACAATATACATCCATACGTACATAAAAGAGACATAAATACAAAAATGTTTATTATTTTGCATGAAAATGCTCGTAAATATTCAACTGCTTTTGATTCATTACAGTTTGCGGTTCAAATTACTCATTTTATGTTTCAGTCTTTATATTTGAATTTAGAGAGTGTGAGGAGTTTTTGTTTAAATTCTGGCACATCCCGCATCTATTTCAAATATAATTTTTACTTATATTTATATATGTATGTATAATGTATGTAGGAAAATGTGAGAATCTCTAGAGAAGCAATAGAAAGATATTTAATTAAAAATTTTGCCATTTGCCAGTTAGAAATGCAGAATAATTAATGAATTTTGTGGTTTTTGAGGAGGAAATAGAAAAAAATTTAAATGAAAAAAATTATTTTATGAAAAATTAATTTCCAACCAAGAAATGAGATCACTTAAAAATAAGGGAATGGGAATGTGGGAATGACTATTTTTTGTCTACATTATTGGTAACCGACATTTGAATCAATCCAAATGAAAATGCGATAAGCGCCATCCTCACTTTGAACTAAAATTTCTCGTGTGTATTGATACCATATATATTATATTTGGTGTTGTTGGAAAGCTTAATACAGTAGCTATCTACCACTGGTAAAATTTTTTGATTTGGACTTATCCATTTTTTCACAGAACACCTCAAAGCTCGAGAAAACATGCAATTTTCAACCTAAAATTTTGTGTATACCATGTACACAAAATTTATAATTTTTTGTTGTAATAATAGCTACTAAGTACAAACTAAAACCCGCCACTTAAATCATTTTGAATTAGTCAGTTGGTGTTGAGATATGAATTTTTGAAGTTTTGCAAATTTTCAAAAAAAAATTTTTTCAAAAATTTATACTTTGACTCTTTATCTCATTTCTCATGTGCATCACCACCAAAAATACAATATTTTATATCGTTGTAAAGTTAAAGACAGTAGCTAGCAATATCTGTAACAAGTTTTTGATATAAAGTTATTCCGTTCCTTACAGAATGCCTTAAACTTTTACAAAAAATGGGATTTTCAAATAAAAATTTTACAAACATTTTTAAACAAAAGTTATTTGTCTTTATTGTATCATAAACTACTTACAATAAACTAACAAATGCTTTTTAAATCAATTTATTTTGTCAAATTGCAGTTGATATATGAATTTTTGAAATTGAGACGATTTTTTCATATTTAAAAAACTTAAAAAATCATATATTTTTACATTTAATTTTATTTCTCGTGTATAACTTAACCATATATAATGAATTTGATATCGCTAGAAAGCTTAGGACAGTGACTAGTCATGTATGTAGCAAAAAAAATTTTTGGACTTATGCTGTTCCTTACAAAATGGCTCAATTTTTTTTTAAAAATATAACATTTTAATTCAAAGTTTCTAACTGTTCATCTAAACTTAATGCATTGCAAAGTACATTATAGGTGTGTTTTTACTTATTTGCTTCTACAGCACTAAAAATAAAAATATTTTATATTCAGAACTTACAAAAAAATGTTATATTTTTAAAAAAATTTGAGCCATTTTGTAAGGAACAGCATAAGTCCAAAAAATTTTTTTTGCTACATACATGACTAGTCACTGTTCTAAGCTTTCTAGCGATACCAAATTCATTATATATGGTTAAGTTATACACGAGAAATAAAATTAAATGTAAAAATATATGATTTTTTAAGTTTTTTAAATATGAAAAAATCGTCTCAATTTCAAAAATTCATATATCAACTGCAATTTGACAAAATAAATTGATTTAAAAAGCATTTGTTAGTTTATTGTAAGTAGTTTATGATACAATAAAGACAAATAACTTTTGTTTAAAAATGTTTGTAAATTTTTTATTTGAAAATCCCATTTTTTGTAAAAGTTTAAGGCATTCTGTAAGGAACGGAATAACTTTATATCAAAAACTTGTTACAGATATTGCTAGTTACTGTCTTTAACTTTACAACGATATAAAATATTGTATTTTTGGTGGTAATGCACATGAGAAATGAGATAAAGAGTCAAAGTATAAATTTTTGAAAAAAACTTTTTTTGAAAATTTGCAAAACTTCAAAATTTCATATCTCGACACCAATTGATTAATTTAAATTGATTTAAGTGGCGGGTTTTAGTTTGTACTTAGTAGCTATTATTACAACAAAAAATTATAAATTTTGTGTACATGGTATACACAAAATTTTAGGTTGAAAATTGCATGTTTTCTCGAGCTTTGAGGTGTTCTGTGAAAAAATGGATAAGTCCAAATCAAAAAATTTTACCAGTGGTAGATAGCTACTGTATTAAGCTTTCCAACAACACCAAATATAATATATATGGTATCAATACACACGAGAAATTTTAGTTCAAAGTGAGGATGGCGCTTATCGCATTTTCATTTGGATTGATTCATTTAAGTCTTGTTTGTTTGTCATCGTGGTTGTTGTAGAGTCAGCTCTTCCGTGTAATGATTTTACTCGGTTTACATAAATTTGCTCTCAATTATGGACTAAATTATTAATGTAATGATGATGAACCTCATAACTCCTTAATTGAGTTCATCATGGTTTTTAGATCCTTTAAAATGCAAAAAATGCGAACTTAATTTTTTTTTAAAAAAAAAATTCTTTATTTAATCCTTCAATCCCTCTAGTGCCTATAAATTTAAAAATTTTAAAATTTTCAGCACTTAATAGCCACAAAATTCAAAATTCATCATTTATCAAAACCCTGATCGAAATATAAATCATCAATTAGTTTTCTTTATGACCAAAATTTTTCTATTAAAACCTATAAAAATTCATAATTTTTCACATCTGCACACGAACATTCTAGCACTATCTCCTCAAGGAATTGCAGCAGAAAACAAAAAAATTAAAATCATGCATACAAAATTTGTGACTCTCGCCATTTCACTTGCTAGACTATTTTCATTAAACTTTTTTTTTCATTTTCTTTTTGTTGCTATACAAACCATACTCCTCTGAGTATGCAGACATGCCGAAAGAAGAATAAGAAAAAAAAAATTACAAAAGTCCTCGTGTTTTATATCGAGGGACTTTAGCGCATTTTTGACGCAGCGATTAGCAATTGATTTAATAGAAAAGATGGACAAGTTTTAAAACTCTATTGCTATTTCTCTAATCATAATATTACTACAAAAAGTTTAAAGTTAATGATCAAGACTCCTTTTCTAAAATTAATGATCAAAACCCTTACTTTCTCTTAAAGTTTATACATTAAAATCGAATTTCATAACATGCAATGCAAAAAATATTCTTACAATTTAACGGTTTTCTGAAATTTAAATTTTTCCGTTAGAAAAAATTTAAATTTCTGAACACATCCATTACTTTTACCGTTAAATTTCAAATTTCTGAACGCACTCATATTTTGTTTGCATGAAAAAATTAAAAGTTTGATAATTAAGGTGATTAAACTCAATTTTAAGACTTTTAAATGCATTTGCCGCCAATAACTCGATGAAACGAAGCTAATAAAACAAACCGGAGCTTTCTACGATGTCTAGATCAAAAGATAGTTTTTCAAAAATTTGCTGCCGATCAAAGTGTATGATTGAGCTTCCTTTTTGAAAACAAGTTTCCAAAAATGCGCTAAAAACTTTTTTCCTGAATTTTATTGTGTGTATATAAATTTTTTTCTCTCTTTCTCATTTTACGGGATGTTTTTGTTTTGCCATCGTCGACCACAGGAAGACGGAAAGTTTTTTTTTGCTAAAAATTTCTTCATTCTATAAAATTTCTTCATATACACAGCCAAGGGAAAATTAATTACATTTTGTTGCCAGGCGCAATTTGCATAAAACTAAAATGAAATGTTCATGTTTCTTGCTATTTTCTCCTCGGAGTTCATTTAGAGTTTAAAAAATAAAGAAAGTTTTCATTATGAAATGAGAATGTGCAGCAGTGTACATCGTGTACACTGTTCAATGAAGAATGAAGGGTTGCCTCGTAGTTCATTTATTAAATGAAACAATAAAAAAAATTTCCTTTCTTTCTGCTTCATTTCATTAAAATATAAATTAAAAGAGTAAAAAAATGGTTATAGACGAATGGTTATGGCTATGTATTCATGCCCATAAGCTATTAATGAGGAACAAAAAAGTTTTGAATGAGAGTAAATTGAAAGAGAGAAAATAAATCAACATAAAGAGATTTTCCAATCAATTTTTCGATTAATGGAAAGTAAATTAAAATTATTAAAAATTCATGATCAGAGGAAATTGAATGAGAATAATGGAAAGAATATCGTTCGGCTTGTATTGTTTCAGTTGCTGCCTATAAGAGTTGAATGATGTAATTTTTGGTCCTATGGAACAAATGGTTTATTTTTAAATAAACAAAAATTGCAATTTTTTTAAAGTGTAACAAAGAGTTAATTAAAATATTTATCATCACGCTGATCAAACCCATATCAACCATTGTGGGTTATACATGTTCAAATTTAATACAATTTATTGCAATTTATTGTAACAATTTTTTAAAAACTTTACCTGGCTTATTTTGTCAATTAATTAAAATTCAAATCCATTTAATTAAATTAAATTCGGTGGTTCAAAAAATTTTCTCTTTAAGGAACCGTTCACTTATTGCGTAACGTTAAAGGTTTTTTACTTCCTCCGTAACGTTTTTAACTAAAGAATCGTAACGTGTGAAAACGATAGACCGTGACAAGGGGTCGCTCACTTATGACCTCCAACTTTTAAAAGGTTTGTAACTGTGTGGCAGTATTGAACTTTGTAAATTTTTGTTTAAAGATTTTGTGAAATACGGAAGAGGGAGAGGGAAGAAGGAGGGTCTAAAAATTCAAGTTTTTGATAGACGTCAAAAGTGGAGTGCCCCTTCCTTTTGAAATTAATTCAATTAACATCCTTCATACCATACAAACTCCAAAACTCCATTAATATTCAAAGTCACATCCATAATTACTAGTTTTCTTCTCCGTCCATTACGCATTCACATTTATAGTAGCTAATAAAACTTTCACAATATATCAACTGACATCATCACTTCTTTTTCTTCATTTTTCTCTATTTACGACTTAAATTATGGCACCAAGACCTAACTCATAAGAAACACATTACAAGTTATAAGTTACGAGAGGAGAGGAAAAAAAAACATAAAGAACTATTGAACTGTGAAAAGAAAAAAAAGAACAAGAACAAGAAAAAAAATTGGAGTGGTGAAACTGTTGAAAAATTTATGGCGCGGAAAGACATAAATTTTACTCTATTTATTGGCTACTAACAGCTATAAAAAGCATTTAATGTGTGGCCAGCAATTAATTCAATTTTCATTTCACATTTTTCTCACCTGCTTGATTAGCTGTATACACATATTCAATGGAGCTTAAAACCCAAATTAAAGGAAAGGAAATTGTATCAATAAAAAAGCAAGGCGTGGACACTAGGATTAATCCTGAATAATCCCAATAATCCCGAATAATCCTGAATAATCCTGATTTTGGGATTATTGACAAATTCATTATCTATGTATCGAAAAAAGTTAAAAATTGATAAAAATCATCAATTTCGCTATAAATCCACCATAAAACACAAAACTAAGCATGAAGAACCCAATAAAAGAGCTTAAAAATTATTGCCAGGATTATTGGGATTATTAGGATTATTGGGATTATCGGGATTATCGGGATTATTCAGGATTATTAGGATTATTTATTTCTTTTATTAAAAAATTGTCATTCAGAATCCGTCATGAACATAACAATACTTATTTTTTTCATATTGAATTGTGTTATAGAGTATAAATTCTAATTAATCATTATGAAATAAGCTCAAAAATACTAATAATCCAAATAATCCTAATAATCCCAATAATCCCGATAATCCCAATAATCCTGGTATAATTTTGAGTGTCCACGCCTTGTAAAAAAGCGAGAATTGAGAATCAATAATGAAGGGAAAAATGACATCTGGCACAAATGATTTGCATTCAATTGAGAAATAAGAGGAAATTGTAAATAAATTTTACGCAGTAAGTTAAAGGCACAGTGGAAATGAGAGATTTATATACAACTGCCATAAATCTTTAAACAATCTCTTTACACTTACTAGCTCATTTTAATTAAATTAAAAAGGAATCACTTTAAACTTGAAACAAAGATTTTTATGTCTTTAAACTTCTTTTTTCATTATTTTCTGTGTTTCAATTCAGAAAGCAATTCACATTTTCATCCAGTCGGGAGGGGTCACAATTTTTATTTCATTCTTTTTTTTTCAACAACATTTTCAGTTGGAATTGAAATTAATGCAGCATAAAAATGAAATTATGATAATTCGGTTGCTATTACGATTGTTTTCCTCCCTCCCCTTTATTTCAGCTCTGACTTACTAGCAACAACAAAACAATTTGATTATTTATGATCCTGTGCTCAATTTCGCTCCTTCCTTTACGTCCTATTCTTCTTTCTTCTTAAGCGATATTTAAATGAAAACAGCAGGAAATGTGCAATGAAAATTGGAGTAAAAATTATTAGCAGCGAACCAGCGTTAGGGTAGAAAACAAAAAAAATGTACACAAAATCAAATGAAAGATGAGCTGAAAGAAATGAAATTAAAATTTGTTGCCAAAGAAAATGAGAAAGAAAATTTTTGCTGTTGGTGCTGTTTTTGTTTCCTCCACAATTGCGTTTCCTGCTTATCCAATAATGATAATTGCATTTTACTAGTTCGGTAATAAATGAAATTGTTATTTTATGCGACTTGGGGAAATGAAATTGTGCGTAGAGGTTGTGGAGGAAAACAAGATTGGTTTTTGTTAAAAAGTTGAAAAAAGTGGGAATTTTGGTCTGGTTTTTGGAATTGATGGCGCATATTTTGATGCGAATTTCCTCTTTTAAGTATACAAATAAAAATTTAACTAAATTCTAGCCAAATATGTTAATGCTATAGACGTCAGCGAACTCTAGATTAGTGATGGACAACCGGTTTGCCGCGGCACACTATGTGCCAATTTTTTTTTCGAAAAGTACTGCTTGCTGTGTTCCGCGTGCGGTTTTGTTCACGACTTACTCACAAGGTGTGCCGCGGCACAAAAAAGGTTGTCCACCACTGCTCTAGATTATTATTACTTTTAATTTAGATATTTTATCAAGAAATATCCACAATCTGAACCACTTTAACCATCCGGATTAGCAACTATGACGCAAACTGCATAACTAAATAAAACAAAAACAACTCTCAAGCCTCAATTTCCCAAAATCCCCCATTAAAGTCGAATTAAAGTGACAAATCATAAAATATTTTAATCAGCAGTTAATACAGCATAATAAACGAAAACAAAGTCATTAACAGCGACAATCGAGCATTAAATTCAAGGCTAAACTATATAAATTTCAATAAAAATGCCATAAAATGATTTCAAGTTCAAGCTATTTGCCAAAGTGCTAATATTTCCTCAACCTGATTACGATATTTGCCAGCAAACAAAAAGAGAGAAGAAAAAAAAATCCATTTAGGTATGGAATGAAAGTTCGTTAAAAATCTTGTAAATTATGACTTCGAAATGACTACATTTCTATCCATTTACGCAATTTCCATAATGAAAGTACTTTTCATAGACGAAACATCGTGAAACATTTTATTATGAAAATTGGTTAGATTGCATGTAATAAATTAGATTAATTTTTGACAACCTTCTTCCACTTTCTGATCCCTATATGAATATTTATTGTGTTTTCGTAAAAATAAACCATTTTAGTTTGCCGCTGATGAGTCAACAGAAAAAAAAGATTCTTATTTTTAAAAAATATAAAATTAAATGAAATTTCAGACAGAAAACAGTTTAACCCGCATTTTGTGTATGAACTCACATATTTTTAATATATAAATCATGGTGAAGAAGAGTTGGAATGAAAGGAAAACTAGAAGTTAATTTGGTAACAAAAAAAATGAATGTTCATTTATAATACATAACATCTACACCCAACTAGTATGTAGTGAGTGAGAAAAAAGAGAGGGGTTTAATTTGCCATATCATGATGACATTAGCAAGTTGATATGAATTCTAAAAACTTCTGCACATGGCATTAGATGAATTGAATTTCTATGAAAACGAGAGAACAGACATCAAGAGAGTAAGTGAACGAATATCATGTCATATGTCAAATGACTTTGCAATTTTTATGACAAAAATCGCAAATATGTTCAAATTGACACATCACAAATCACTTTTTATGTTTCTTTCTGTTCAGTTCTCGTCTAGCAAAATGTTATTTTATTCTGACATTCTTGCTTATGACGACGACGGCATGACACAAAAACAGTCTTTTTTTGTTATATCATCAATGTAATTTATTGATCAAATTTTCTTTTGCTGTTTTCATCCTTCTTCTTTGTATTCAATCTCGTTATGATTATTATTTTCTTTTTTGCTCTTTTTTGTTGAGATGAAACTCAAGTTTTTTAGGAGATTGAATCTATTCTCGGCATAGATTGACTTTTTCAAGTAGCTATAAATCAATAAATTGATTTTTTTATACTACACGGAATTTTATTAGATAATAATTGAATACTTGTGTATCACATTTGATTCTGTCAATGTTCAGAAAAACACTTTTCAGATCAGAATTTTTTTGGAAAAGATTTCTGTAAATTTAATTCTTAATGCTGTATTCACAAATGTATTACAGATTTCTGGGATTTAATAAAAGAACATAAAAATACTGTCAAGTCTCAATCATATTGCTGATCGTCTTAAATTATAAAGTAACGAGTTTCAATGGAACTTCTTATATAAATTTGTTTTCAATTTAATGTTAAGTGCTTTAGAATAACAAGTTAACCAGAATTCAATTTCAATCTGATGAAACCTACTATGAAAAGGTTGACTATATACTTTATGACTTATATGAAAATACTTTTTTGAAAGTTTTAATTTTTTTGATTTTTTTGGAATTTTTCTAGCTCTACCCTAGCAGCAATTTAGAACGATTCTCAAAGAATCTGTGAGGAAATTTTCCGGTCGGAATTTTTTTCTCACGAATCACACAGAATTTGTGAGGAAAAGTGGCCGGAAAATTCCTTAACTGCACGAAAGTGCCCGGAAAATGCATTTTTTCTGGCCATTTTCCGGGCGGAATTTTTCCTCACAGATTCTTTCATTTTTTCTCAACTAATCTGACAGAATTTGAAAGAATATGAGAGGATTATGAACGAATCTTGCAGGATTTATGAAGGAATCTTGCGGGAATTTTTCTCAAAATATTTTTAAAAAAAATCTTTTTTTTTCTCTCAATTTTCTCTCCACTTTATTTTCTTTTTTTTTTTTTTTTTTTTTTAATTATTATTATTTTTTTTGGAAGATTTTGTGAGGAAATTTTCTGTTGAAATTCTGCCAACTCGAACCCATGACCGCTGAAACCAAAGTTCCGAACTTTACCGCTGAGCCACCGTTATCTGAAATTATATAAAATGTGTTTGGCGAAAAGACATATTTAAGTTGCTAATTATTTTGCCATAATTTTTCATGATTATTTTAACACTTACAATAGCTATATTATAGTGGGGTAGCTTCAGGAGGGTCCCAGGGGTTCAGGGGGACGAAAAAAATTCTTTCATAAATCCTGCAAGATTCGTTCAGGAGAATTATTTTTTATTTTTTTTTTAATTAATATTAAATGTAGAATTTTGCAGAATTTTAGATCTTTAGCAAAATACTCTAGGGATTTTTGAGTCATATGACTGATTTGTGAAAGAATCTTCAATCAAATGAATTTAAATCATATTAGATATAATTATTATTAAAAAAAGGAGAATTTTTGAAATGATTTTAAAAATATAAAAGGTTTTTTCATACAGAATCTCAATTTAAAGATAATTTTAAGTTATTTTATTCTTTTTTGTGTTTTTAATAAATTCAATGAATTTCTAGGTATGCATTTTGTTTCTGCTGTTTTCTGCTTTAAACAAATTTAAGTCTGTAGAACACATGATGGTAAAATAACTTTCAGGCTATTAACTAAAAATAAAGAATGAATTTTAGCATAATCTCGACTACAGAGCATAATTTCTATTCTAACAATGATTATTTCATGTTAGAAAAACTTTAATAAGTTGTTTCGCAGAATTAAAAATTAAAAATTAAAATTTAATGGAATAAAAATTTTAATTTGCAAAACGGAAACACAATTTTCGAAAAGTTCCAATATTTTAATAGAAACAAATACCTTCCGAATTCTTTAAAAATCATTTTTAAAATTCTTCAATGCCAAGAAATGTGCAAAAAATCAAGAGAAAATCTGCCAGAAAATTTCCTTTAAAATTCCTTCAAATTCTGTTGCAACTTTTTTTTGCAATGTCAGAAAATGAAAGAATCTGTGAGGAATAATGAAAGAAAAACGGAAGAAATATTCTTCACAAATTCTTTCATTTTCCGGCCAGAAAAATTTTTTTTAAAAAAAATTCATGACAGATTTTGGAAGAAAATCCCAGGAAATTTTTCATGTCAAATTCTTCCATTTTATGGCCGGAAAAACGAACGAATTTGTCAGGAAAAAAATTTCCGCCCAGATTCGTTCCAAATTGCCGCTCCTATAGGAGGTTCTAAGTATTCAAAACATATCATAAAATAAATAAAAGTTGTGGATTTTTTTTATTACACGCTTTTTATTGACTCACTCTGTCTGTCATTTTGTATGTTTTTATTACACGCTTTTTATTGACTCACTCTGTCTGTCATTTTGTGTATGTTTGTCACGTTCAAAACTTGTGACCCTTTTTTCGACCACTTCCTCTGCTCTAATCGAACCGATTTTTTTTATATATACGTATTCCAGAGGGCAATTTGATATTTCATCATCATCAAATCAATAGCATGCTTAATAATGCTACAATTAATTAATGATTCTTAAATAAGGGAAAAAAAATCCAATGTCAATTATGTGAGCTTTCAATTTACAATGACAGATCATTTTCTTGCATTAAAAATGAGCTCATATGGTTCATTACACATTATATAATAATACCAATTAAAATGTAAATTAAAATTTTTAATGAATCGAGATTTTTTGATAAAGTTAGAAAAATTGTCAAGTATTTTTTTCCATGGAACAATTTGAATTTTTAAAAACCGTTACACATTTAAATTTAAATTGACGGTTATTTTCTCCAGTATTATGAATGCTTACTGGATCTCATTTTATGATCATGAATGCTTACTGGATCTCATTTTATGGCCATGAATGCTCACTAGATCTCATTAATTGACCTTGAATGCTTACTAGATCTCATTTTAAGGGCATAAATGCTTGCTGAATCTGACGATTTACTAATTTAGGATTTTGTAATCTTTGTTTTTAAGTTTTGGTAGGTTTACTAAACGCGGAAATTGTTTTATCAAGCGAAAATGAATCATGCTGAGCTATAAATGTTGATGATAGAATTTCAATGCTTTAACATGGAAAATATGTGGAATTGAAGGGTTCTAAGAGTCGAACGAAACGAAGAGAAGCGAAGTGGAGTTCGACACTCCTGTAATCTATGACAGTCGAACGGAACGAAGCGAAGCGAAGTGGAGTTCGACATTCCTGTAATCTATGACAGTCGAACGGAACGAAGCGAAGCGAAGTGGAGTTCGACACCCCTGTAATCTATAAAAGTCGAACGGAACGAAGCGAAGCGAAGTGGAGTTCGACACTCCTGTAATCTATAAAGTCGAACGGAACGAAGCGAAGCGAAGTGGAGTTCGACACTCCTGTAATCTATGACAGTCGAACGGAACGAAGCGAAGCGAAGTGGAGTTCGACACCCTGTAATCTATAAAAGTCGAACGGAACGAAGTGAAGCGAAGTGGAGTTCGACACTCCTGTAATCTATAAAAGTCGAACGGAACGAAGCGAAGCGAAGTGGAGTTCGACACTCCTGTAATCTATGACAGTCGAACGGAACGAAGCGAAGCGAAGTGGAGTTCGACGTTCCTATAATCTATGACAGTCGAACGGAACGAAGCGAAGCGAAGTGGAGTTCGACACTCCTGTAATCTATAAAAATCGAACGGAACGAAGCGAAGAGAAGTGGAGTTCGACACTCCTGTAATCTATAAAAGTCGAACGGAACGAAGCGAAGCGAAGTGGAGTTCGACACTCCTGTAATCTATAAAAGTCGAACGGAACGAAGCGAAGCGAAGTGGAGTTCGACACTCCTGTAATCTATGACAGTCGAACGGAACGAAGCGAAGCGAAGTGGAGTTCGACATTCCTGTAATCTATGACAGTCGAACGGAACGAAGCGAAGCGAAGTGGAGTTCGACACCCCCGTAATCTATAAAAGTCGAACGGAACGAAGCGAAGCGAAGTGGAGTTCGACACCCCTGTAATCTATAAAAGTCGAACGGAACAAAGCGAAGCGAAGTGGAGTTCGACATTCCTGTAATCTATAAAAGTCGAACGGAACGAAGCGAAGCGAAGTGGAGTTCGACACTCCCGTAATCTATAAAAGTCGAACGGAACGAAGCGAAGCGAAGTGGAGTTCGACACTCCTGTAATCTATAAAAGGCGAACGGAACGAAGCGAAGCGAAGAGGAGTTCGACACTCCCGTAATCTATAAAAGTCGAACGAAACGAAGCGAAGCGAAGTGGAGTTCGACACTCCTGTAATCTATAAAAGTCGAACGGAACGAAGCGAAGCGAAGTGGAGTTCGACACCCCTGTAATCTATAAAAGTCGAACGGAACAAAGCGAAGCGAAGTGGAGTTCGACACTCCTGTGATCTATAAAAGTCGAACGGAACGAAGCGAAGCGAAGTGGAGTTCGACACTCCCGTAATCTATAAAAGTCGAACGGAACGAAGCGAAGCGAAGTGGAGTTCGACACTCCTGTGATCTATAAAATTTGAACATAGTTCAAACTAGGTTGAGCGAAGCTCACAAATTTTTACATCCTGAACGAAGCGAAGCGAGTGAAGGTGTGAAAATTTTCCCAATATGTCCTCAGATTTTGAATTCATAAAGTAAAATGTAAAAGTGTTCGAGCGAAGCTCGAACACATGAAGTTTGAACGTAGTTCAAACTAGGTTGAGCGAAGCTCACAAATTTTTATATCCTGAACGAAGCGAAGCGAGTGAAGGTGTGAAAATTTTCCCAATATGTCCTCAGATTTTGAATTCATAAAGTAAAATGTAAAAGTGTTCGAGCGAAGCTCGAATATTACATGAAAAGTTTGAACATAGTTCAAACTAGGTTGAGCGAAGCTCACAAATTTTTATATCCTGAACGAAGCGAAGCGAGTGAAGGTGTGAAAATTTTCCCAATATGTCCTCAGATTTTGAATTCATAAAGTAAAATGTAAAAGTGTTCGAGCGAAGCTCGAACACATGAAGTTTGAACGTAGTTCAAACTAGGTTGAGCGAAGCTCACAAATTTTTACATCCTGAACGAAGCGAAGCGAGTGAAGGTGTGAAAATTTTCCCAATACATCCACAGACTTTGGATTCATAAGGTAAAATGTAAAAGTGTTCGAGCGAAGCTCGAACACATAAAGTCTGAACGCAGTTCAAACTAGGTTGAGCGAAGCTCACAAATTTTTACATCCTGAACGAAGCGAAGCGAGTGAAGGTGTGAAAATTTTCCCAATACGTCCACAGATTTTGGATTCATAAGGTAAAATGTAAAAGTGTTCGAGCGAAGCTCGAACACATGAAGTTTGAACGTAGTTCAAATTAGGTTGAGCGAAGCTCACAAATTTTTACATCCTGAACGAAGCGAAGCGAGTGAAGGTGTGAAAATTTTCCCAATACGTCCACAGATTTTGGATTCATAAGGTAAAATGTAAAAGTGTTCGAGCGAAGCTCGAACACATGAAGTTTGAACGTAGTTCAAACTAGGTTGAGCGAAGCTCACAAATTTTTACATCCTGAACGAAGCGAAGCGAGTGAAGGTGTGAAAATTTTCCCAATACGTCCACAGATTTTGGATTCATAAGGTAAAATGTAAAAGTGTTCGAGCGAAGCTCGAACAAATGAAGTTTGAACGTAGTTCAAACTAGGTTGAGCGAAGCTCACAAATTTTTACATCCTAAACGAAGCGAAGCGAGTGAAGGTGTGAAAATTTTCCCAATACGTCCACAGATTTTGGATTCATAAGGTAAAATGTAAAAAAGTTCGAGCGAAGCTCGAACACATAAAGTTTGATCGCAGTTCAAACTAGGTTGAGCGAAGCTCACAAATTTTTACATCCTGAACGAAGCGAAGCGAGTGAAGGTGTGAAAATTTTCCCAATACGTCCTCAGACTTTGATTTCATAAGGTAAAATGTATAAATGCAAAGTTCGAAAAGAGCAAAGTTCGAACACAAAAAAAAAAAAAAATCATATACGATGTTGGTTTAGACTTGATTGAGACTAAAAAGTAGTAAATAAAAAAATATATAAAAAAAAACTTTTTAAAAAACACGCTTTTTAAAAAAGAAAATTTATTAAAAAGACTAAAAAGGAATCAATAAAAAAATATAAAAAAAAACTTTTTAAAAACACGCTTTTTAAAAAAAGAAAACTACATAAAAAGACTAAAAAAATTTATTAAGACGAACTAAAAAGTAGTAAATAAAAAATATATAAAAAAAACTTTTTAAAAAACACGCTTTTTGAAAATGACCAAAAAACTTTGTTAAAAATTGTTCTAAAAAGTAGTAAATAAAATAATATCACGCTTTTAAAATAAAATATAACTAAAATAAAATTTCATTGACTAACTAAAAAGTGTCTAAAATATATTTCTAAAATATTTTATGTAGTACAAGAACACAATGACTGTAAAAGCGTGGGGCGTTCAAAAGAGGTCGCCAAGACAACTACGCCCCACGCTTTTACAGTCATTGTGTTCTTGTACTACATAAAATATTTTAGAAATATATTTTAGACACTTTTTAGTTAGTCAATGAAATTTTATTTTAGTTATATTTTATTTTAAAAGCGTGATATTATTTTATTTACTACTTTTTAGAACAATTTTTAACAAAGTTTTTTGGTCATTTTCAAAAAGCGTGTTTTTTAAAAAGTTTTTTTTATATATTTTTTATTTCTCCTGAATTTTTGTTTTTTCTGCATGAAGCTTGATATTGCACTACGAAATTTAATTTGAAGCTAAATTAATTTACTAAAGCTTATTACAATCTAAATAACTTTTTCTGAAAAATTTCTTAATTCCAAGCTTACAGTGACGTAGCCAGGAATTTTTCGGGTTAGTGAAAATTTAATTTTTTGTATGAAAAATTAAGGAGGGGGGGGGGGGTGAATTTTTTATAACTTTGTTATAACTATAATCTTATGTAACGGAAAATTTGATATGATGAAATTAATTATGCGGAAGTGCAACACAGTAAAATTTCCATTAAGTTTAGGCTATAAAAATTATCTAAACTGAGACTCTCCAACTGAATGATTAAAAAATTTCATTAAATATTTAATTCCTCTCATCACCCCTTTCAATTCCTTCAACTTTCTTAGAAAATCAAATTTATTCCACCTTTCATTGGAACTGAAATAAAAATCTCGAAAGTATTTTCTCGTTCAATTTTTCATCTTAACATAAAGCTCATAAAGTGAATTTTTTACGCACGAAATCCTTTATTTTACATTTATTCTCTTTACCTTCGTTTGAGTCTGAATTTTTCCTTAAGTGCTTTACTGTATCTTGTACAACAACTTCTTCACATATGTGTGTATATAAAAATGAAAGTTACATGTTACATAAGTGAGTGATTTACGTCTTATAAATGAGACAAGAGATTGAAGTTGACTCCTCACATAAAGAGAATGTTATACTCAATTTATTGTATTATGTATGCTTAAACGTAAGCAAGTGATGCGTACACGTTGAGAGATGATCTCGAATTATTGTTTCGGATAAAAACTTAATATTGAGGTATCGTGCCGTTCTAACAAAAAGGGAATCTTTATAGATATCCTATTGGGACAATAACATAGAAAAGTACGAAACTTTTTATTACTCGTATAGAATTACGCATTATAGGATGTTTGGTTAGAATTCACAAAAGTACTAACGATAAATCTACAAAAGTTACGAGCTTCCTTATTTCAAGCCTTTAAAGCTTTTCGATTAGTATTCATCATCCAAAAAATTCTGAAAACTTGAACTTTGCTTCCTTTTTCTTTCAAAATATGCTCAGACATGAAACTTTTTTTGACATGCATACATAATGAGCTACTGATCCAGAAAGTGTATAAAATAAATCTTGCATTAATTCACACTGCATGCTAGCTGAGAGAGTGTTCACACTTTAATATATTCCCTATACATATATTTATTTTATTCATAATAGGAGGCACGCAAAGCTCATTAATTAAAATAAATAGATGAGGAAAGAGAAAAAAAATGCTAATCACTCTAATTTATTTTTATAAGCATAATTTTACCTCCATCATATGTATGCATTCATATATTTGATGTATTTAGGTTGAATGAAAAAAAAAGTTCCTCATAAAAGTGCAATTAAAAGATTATGAAAGATAAAATCATGTATGAATGAATGGGGCTGTCTGTATGCCAAGTGCTCTTCAATTGAGGTATATATGTAATGGAATGAGTGATGACTAGTAGGTTAAATGAAAAATTTTATTAGATTTATGGGGTCGTTTATGATGTTAAGTTAAAAATGAAATGATTTAAGTAGACTTGGCTCTGTCGATTAAGTTTGTTACGATAAAAGACTTTAGGGGTCGTTCATTTATGACGTTCAATTTTACAGGCGAGTCTGTGTGACAGTCTGAAACAATAGAATTTTATTGCTTGAAGTTTATGCGATAGAGAAGGAGGGGGTCTAAAAATCCAAGTTCACAAATGAACGACCCCTCAGAATGAATCTTGATTCTTTTAATTTCAATATTTCAGAATGGTCTCTACATCATTCGTGACTTTTCTTCTAAGGTTTTAACAAAAGCTTTCGATCCAAAAACAAGTAGTAATGAGTTTAAAAAACAACAAAATCTGCAACGAACAAACTGTATAAAATAGCAACAAACTTAAATTCATACAAGACAACCGAACAAGTCTTCAAACATTGACCTTATTCTCCAGACTCTTTCAAACTATTTGCCAGCAATTTAATTTTATATCTTCATCAAAACAATATCCATATTTAATGCCATTTAAATAAATTCCATCTCAGTGTTCAAAAACTCATCAAAATTGATTGAAAATTGTCTTCAATTATGCTTATACGAAAATAAGGAATATTCATACAAGACAATTATCTTGGCATTCAGCCTAATTGTAGATAGCTTCATGATATTGCATGCAGTATAAAAACAAGTTGATAATGTCTTTAATGTTATTGAGTGTGAGAAAATAGAGAAAATTCTTTATTATAAAATTTTAGCTCTGCAGAGTTCTTTTTTTTATCATAGGTCAGTATCTCGTTTTTTTGGGTTGCAAAAGGACAAAATGGATATGACAACATTTGAAATTAAGTAAGTTGGGTCAACTTTGTATGTTTTCTAATGGAATCTTGGCAGAGATACTATTAAAATATTTTTCTATGTCAATCAGATTGAGGGGATTAATAGCTTTTGGCGACCATTCATGATGGATACAAATTTGTCTTGGTTACGACTTTCTGTTAAAGTGGCAGTTTATGGGTGACGTCAAATGTTTTCTTGAACATTTTTACCTATTGTAAAATTATTATGGATGCATATTTTTTCATAAACCTTTACACTGTTTTGAACTTGATAATGTCTAGCAATTAGACATCATTTGTGAATGATCCCATACCTTCAAGCTATACATCTATTTTTAACAGATTATAAATTCATTTTAGTTTAAAATTCAATCAATAATTTTGTTTAACATTAAAATAATTTTAATTACTATAATTTACCAATTTATAGATAATTATGCTGTCCTACTTCCATTTCATTAATTGTTCACAAAGCAAAACAGTAATTCAATTAAGAAGGAAGATATTGTTGCCAGAAATTTTCGTTTCTTCACATAAGGCTTGTAGATTAATAAGTATTAATGAGGTCAATATAATAAATTAATAGATAAAGGAGATTATTATGGAAGATATTAAGACAAAAACAATTCAAACAAAAGTAAAACAGCACGAGCGCATGATAACCATCCCATCCCATTATATTCAATATTATTGAAAATCAGCAACATGATAAGGAAAATGTTGATTGTTATTGGAAATTGTCTAGCAGTTGATGAAATTTTCGATAAATTATTCATGAGAAGTTCTCTATTGAATTTCAAAACTATCCTTTTCGATTTGTATCTATAAGATTATCATTAAAAGGATTTTCATTAGCATTATTCTCGTATGGAAGCGATTTATAAATTTTTATTCCTAATAATGACAAAATCAGAATCTATAATAATTCCTAATGATGATGATCCCATTAAGATGTTTATGCATAACAATCAAGTGATTATCTTTATGGATACAAAACAAAAGACACAAAAAGGCAATCAAATTGAGAATACTGTTTTAATTATCGATTCAATTGAAGCTTGATTGTTTGGAACAGTGATGGTCAACCGGTGTGCCGCGGCACACTAGTGTGCCGAATTTTTTTGGAAAAGTATCACGAGCCATGTTCGGCGTGCGGTTTTGGTCATGACTTACTCACAAGGTGTGCCGCGGCACATAAAATGTTGGCCATCACTGATTTACAATATTGCTAATGAACTAAAGGTTCCTTCAATTAAATATTTAATTGATTATTTTCTTAGACTTCTCAATCTTATGGAATTGGGAATGACATGGCAATAGCTTTTGTTTATTTTGTGTCCTTTGAAAATTTATTAAATAGATTTTTCGGAGAAATTTGTGATTTAGTTTACATTTGAGATATCTTCTATGTAAGTTATGGGATATTTATTGAATTTTGGATTGATTGAAATTTATTGAATTGCTTGAATTTGAATTTAGAGATTATAACAAAGGGGTTACAATATGAAAATTTCGACAATTTTGATCAAAATTTGGTCTAACAATTTTTTTTTTAGTTTTCAAAAAGTGTTTAAAGTGCGTGCACAACTTAATGTCTAAATATACTTGGACACAATTAAGTTACCATAAATCAGGGACAAAACTGGGAATGTTTTTGAGGGAGGGGATGGTGGGTCCTTTTTGGAAGATTTTCTTTTTGACCTTAAAACACTCTGTCTTAAAAAGTCTCGGACTTCAATGACGGCTTACTTTTCAGATGTATTGCAACCTTAAAAAAGTTTAAAAAATACTAATCTTAAGCTAGTTAGTCCTTCATACTCTATGACAAAAAAAGCTTTTATCTTTGTCGCATGCCATCGATAAAACCCTTTTATGAATTTGAATTGCATCCACAAAAAGGCTGCTTATGGTTTGATTTTTATCGAATTTCAATATTTATCCACATGTGTTCAATGTCAATAGTTTATTTCAATAACCTAATTCCTTTAGTAGGTTATAAAATCAAATTTCTATTTCATTTATTTACTTTATTTCCATAAATACATACGAATGGTATTCAAAAATGCCTATAGGCTAAATTGTCATAGATTCAATACAAAATTGTTTATTTGTTCAATTGTTGTGATTTGGAAAAACATAAAAGTTCTATGCCAAGCTGTGTGGTATGTATATATCCAGTTATAACATTTAAGTACTGTGCAGAGCTTTATTAATTTCGAATCGATAATCTATAAAAAATAATGACAGCAAGCAATAATAAAAGTACTGATTCAAGCAGTTCCATAATGATCGGAAATTCCTCACCACAAAGCACTCAAACAAGCATGGAATGGTAGGGGATAATTAAATCATTCATTTGATTGGTACTTTGATAATAATCAACATAATGAATTAATTAATTTGTGAACGAGAGAAAATGTGAACAATTTTTTAGAGTATTTTATGGGAATCACGTCTCCACTCAATAATTAATTACCTATATCACAATCGCAAATTAACGGATGTATATATACATCCACAATTCATATGTATGTCTACTGTACATATTCAACCTCTGCAATATGAGAAATGTGATGGTAAATTAATTGATAACGGATGCTTAATTGAATGTTTATGTTCGAATTGAAAAATGAGGAATGGATTTATTTTAAAAAGAGTAGGGAATTTGCTTGAAAATTAAATGGATTGAAGACTCGTATTTATTTGGTATTTATATGACTACTTGTCTGCAAAATTACACAATAAAAAAAAACCCTTGTAGCACAAATCAATTAATCGAGAAGAAAAACCACATCAAGGTGACTTGACGTCGACTCAACGGCGAATATTTGTTCGTGACAAAAATTTTCCATAAATTTGACGTCGCGTCACCGTGAGGTGTTTTTTCTTCTCGATTAACCGATGTAGCAAAATTGGTAAAAAAATGAATAATTTTTCAAAATTTTTAGGAAGTTCACAAAAAATTTTTAATTTTTTTTTTTTTAAAAAAATATTGCAAAATTTTTATTTATAGCTCAAAGAAGTTAGTGAGCATTGGTTTAAAATGATATAAAAATTTCAATTCTCTCTCCAATGAATTCCTCGAGAATTTCTCACCTTCCTTACTCGATGTCAACGCAGATTTATTTAATTTCATATTTTTTGAATCGAGTTGAATCCTTTCAACATTTTAAACAAAAGCTAGACAATAGCATAAAAATAAAAGCTCAGCATCAATTCATATCACAATCCTCTTAATCCACAACTCTTTATATTTTTTATAAACCAAAACCCAATTCACAGCGCTTTAAGATTCACTCATTGAATTTCCATCAACTTTCATTATCCATATCCATTGATAGTGCTATATTCATTTCAACCATTCTCTCCCTCTCTCTATCTCACCATCTCGACATCATACAATTTTCCATTTGCTGTGCAATGGATATTTATTTTACCCCATCATGTTTTTTTCAATTTTTTTTTACTTACTACACAATTTTCTGATTCCGATAATGGAGGAATCATATTATTGTGAAGTGAGATGAAGTAGAATGGAAGTGAGAAGAAGAGTGAGAAAGACTATGAAGCATGAGCGACTAATGGAAAAAAATGTTTGTTTGAATCAGAATTTAAATTGCTGCAAATCAAATTTTCATTCTCATGAATGCATTCTCATGACATTTATGTTTTGAAGCTACAACTAGAAATGAATGAAGATAGCAGTGTAAAATTTTTGAATTTTTATTTCGAAATCATTAAATTAATTATATTCAAAAAAAAATGTCATAAAATTCTTACTGTACAGCTCTAGGTGCAACAACAATAACGGAATCTTTTGATCCAATTGTTATTCGATCCTTCCTTAATCTCAAAACCTCACAACTCAAACGCAATGTAAAAAAATAAAAAATTTCAAAAATTGATAAAACAGAAATGCCAGCAAAAAGTCCAAAAAGTCCTCCAATTGAGCTCAAAAAATCAAAAATTGTAAACTGCCGAATACGTTTCATTGATGAAAACTCATTGCTCCTAAATCTAAATATTACAACTTTTTCTCTTGCATTTAGTTCCACAAAATCATAATTAAAATTAATGAAGTTGCATGACTGCAGACAATTGCATAGTTGGTCTTGATCAGTTTCACTAAAAAATTCATCTTTAACATTTTCAACACAAATGTAATCGAAAAGTTCACAAACTTTTGTCGTATTGTCCCTAATGACATCGTAAGGAACGCATTCACAAATTTTTAAAATTTTCTGAGATAAGCATTCAATTTCACAATTCTTTTGCGTGTAAAATTTAAAAAAATTCAATTTTCTTTCATTTTCCAAGTAGCACATTCTAGATTTCAAAGCAAGCTTGTTAAAATCATCACTGGATGTTACAATGTCAGCTGAGATCCACACTTCAATAGTTCTCCCTTTAAAAATTTCAAAAACATTTGGACTGTCCATACTTATATGAACTGGATGCTCATATGGTGAATGTAAAAATATATAAAGTGGCAGTTCCGAACGAAATGAGTAGCCATGCAAAATTTCATTACTACAGTAAATAGCCTTCCAAGGGACATTTTCAATTAGTTCTTCCCATTCCCAATGCCAGTTATGGACATAATTAACTGAAAAAATATTTTCACTTCCGTTAAAATAGCCATCATATTTGTATAGAAAGTCTTCAGATACTCTAAAATTAGTGCTTTGTTAGTTTAACGACTTAAGGTATGTGTGAGTCCTTTCGTGTCTGCATATTAACTTACTTTTCAATGTTGAACAATTCATCACTCTCTACGATATTAAAACTTTGTCCAAGTCCATAACTTGTTAGTATTTCAGCTTTTGGAACCGAATATTTTTGATTCCATGCCATTGTAAGATATTTAAATGACATATAATACTTTTTGATGAAATTAGCAATTCTGTGTCCATAATTTGTTAAATTTCTTGGGTAATAAAGAGTAGCTGCCTTCATTGTTGAAAAATGAGTTCTTCGAATGAGGGATTGGACAATGGATCTAAAAATTAAAGTCTTTTTGTTACCTAAGGGGTCGTTCATAAATGACGAAATTAACGGTCATTTTTCAAAAAAGAATAATAGAGTTTCTTAGAATTCTAGAATTCCTAACTTAACGCCCCCTCCTTGGACGTCATTTATGAACGACCCCTAAACAAAATAAAGAAGAATATTGTTATTAAACAATACTAAACCTCATTTGCACATGTTCGTTAGCAAAATGATCTCTTGACATTGAATATTCGTTTTTAAGTCCAGCTTCTTTTACCCAATTCACTTGATTATTTTCACGAGGCTTCTCAACAACTGTTAAAGCAGGAAATGTAATTTGACTAACATTGAATAATTTGTCGTCCATAACAATAGAAACTGAGTCTATAGTGAGCCTTTGGCGAAGCTTAGTCATCATATATGTACATGCTGAAATTGAAATGATGAATGAAATGATCCAGATAAGCCTGAAACAGTACGTTTAAGTGTAAATTAGTATCTGTAGAGAATAGACTTCAGGAGACCTTAGTTGTGTAATAATACATAGTCTCCTTACCTTTCGTAAACTTTTAAATTTGAATCTGAGATATAAGCAAAGCTATGAATTGAAGAATGTCCGAAATAACTTTTCACATATTTCTTCTGTTTTATTTTGAATCCTATAAAGTTATTATTTAATTGCGTTTGCTTCCGTTTTACTTTCGAAAATAACATCCATAAATGGAAAATAATCTCAAATGCCGACAAAAAAGAAAATCCAAAAAATAATCCAAGAATTCCGCCGACAAATGAGAACCAATCAATTATTGTAAAGCCAACGAATGCGAATAGATTGAAGAGAAGTTGGTTTCGAAAGATTTAAAATTTCCCGCATTTTAAATAGAATGAAATTCGAAAAATTTCGAAAATGCTTCAAAATTTATTATTACTAAAATCTTCTTTTTAAAGCCAAAATAAGAAGTAATTTCATTCAAAATCACTTCATTGAGTGTACATCATTTAAAATCAATATTTTAAACATTAGATTTAATGAGAATTTATTAATTTTTGATAGTTTTGAAATTTGTTAAAGATGTAAACAAAAGTTTTTGTTTACAAAATTTTTCGAACATAAACTTATTTCATTTAATTATTTTTTAATTAAAAACACATCAAATAAAGGTTGAATATGAAAAAATATACTTGATGTTATTATTTCCTGATAAAATTAGCTTTTAAAATTTGTAAAATTTCATTTGAGAACAAAATTATGTTTTAACGGAATTTTTCGATTTGAATTCTTTGCAATTTATTTTTACCGCGTTCGAAAATGAAGTACCAAATATCGAAAATGAGTTCTTATTCGCATTCGTTGGTTGTAAAGTATTTTCGTTTAATTTGTGGGTAATAGCTGTCATCTTTAAAATTAACACTGATTTTTGAATTTGGATCTAGACCCAGTTCTAAAAATGGTCTGAAAAAGTAAAATATTATTTTCCAATTCATACTTAATTTTAAAATTAATTAAAATTTACAATGTTGTCCGAATTCTTTGAGTTGAAATCTCATAGCTTGTATCTTCACACGACGGATAGCATCTGCACTTTGCCTCATTAAACTCTTCATAATTTCGATTAAAACAGTCAAGTTGTGTTGTGCTGCATATTAGTGATGTATCATTATCTAAAAGAATTTTTAAACTATGTAATAAGAGCATTATCAATAGACGTTCTCAAATGACGTCCAAGAATTGGGTCGAGAATTTGGGAATTCTAATGTTCTTTTTTGAAAAATATAAATTTTGAACGTCATTTGTGAACGACCCTTTATCAAGATTAATTTTTTTGTGTACTTATGAAATAATAAGGCACGCAACCACACATTTGTAAAATGTATTTGCTTTCGCATTCTTTTAAACAATTGATGGATGTATACGTTCTAAAATAGTGAAGTTTGTGTTCGTTTGGCTTATAGCAAAGACGTCTGCGAATTTTTTTTAAAAATAAATTTAGCACAGAAATTTTCAGTCTACCGTGACTTAATTTATACTCATCAATGCTAAAATCCAAAAGCGTTTGATCTGTGATTTTTATTTGAGCAGATACAATGACTTTAAAAGTTTCCTGAAAATTTACAGCAAAACTTTTATGTCTACTGTCTGGCATCTCAAATGGCGAGTGAATAATAACTTTAATTTGCCAATTATGATACATCCAATTCCTTATTCCGGAATAATAATCAGCATAATAATTATTTTTGATTTTAAATCCAAGTATATAGCCAAACTCTTTTTTAACTGTGAATAATGGAGCACTTGCAGTCAAATTTTGATAATTTCTTTGTAATTGCTTATTTGACATTTTTCCATCGTGTAGCTTAAAATAACTGGATGTTGAGCTTTTATGAAACATTTCATCAAAATCTACTAAATTGAAACTGTGACACCATCCTTCATTTGAAATGATCATTTTTGCCTTTGGTTTAAACCTTTCGACCCAAAAAATCAAATTTTCAATACTAAACTGAATGTAGGCTTCCGGATTCTGTGAGTTCAGATCAGTTCTAGGTTTTGAGATTTTAAATGGATATGAGAAGGTGTTGTTCTTTGATAATGATGAAAATAAATCATAACTGTAGTTGACCATTGAATATGCACAAACTGAGATTGATGGAAATGGAATCTGAAAATTTATTTTACTCAATTTTGAATTTTGTTAAAGTTTTCCAATATTCAATTTGACCAACCTGACTTATATGAATTGCTGCATCTGGTTGATAGATGACAATTTGATTAGTTTCATATTTTTTATACAGTTGATGAAATATTAAACAGCAGCAGACAAATGAGCAGAAAATTGAAAATATCCAGAAAATTCTAAAAAAATGAAATTATTTTACAAATTTTTGTTCGTATGAAAATTAACAGTTTCTAACTTTTCTGTGCAATATCTTCTTTTAGAAATGTAAGCAAATCCATGTAATGTTGTATTTTCAAAATATACATTTAGTAATTTTATAAAATTCTTCATGTTTTTGTCACTAATAAAATAAAAATTTGATTTAAATTAGGTTGCTTTTGAATATCTTTATGTTGACAAAACTTGAAAACTGAATGCAATTTATTTTTTATTTAAAAAAGGTTAAAATATCGAATTGCATTATTAATTAATTCTAAAGCGCGTGTGGCATGCAATAATTAAACTGTCACGAAAGCAAATAGTATCAGCTTATTTTTATAATTTTTACATGCATCTAATGAACTTATTTGATTTTACATGCATATCTTTTTTAATAGATTTGTTAACAAAAATTTGAAAGTGATTAGAGATTGATATGGTTACTAATTAAATCTGTCCAGGAGCGTAGCCAGAAATTTTTCGAGGAGAATTTTTGGTTTTTAGCGCATTTTCCCCTTGGGAAAAGGACGCTATTGTCCGCACTTTGTCCGTCCGTCTGTCCGTCTGTCCGTCTGTCATCGCATCTCCTCCTCAGGGTTAAGCTTTTTTCATGCGGTTTTTGGCTTAAAATGTGTGTAGTATATCTGGCTAGAGCTGGCGAAAAAATCAGCATGAATGGTCACTTCCTCTGCTGGAACCAGCGTAAAAAGTACCAAAAATGCATTTCTTTATATGTGTTAGTGTGGTAAAATACACTAAAATGTTGACTTTTTCAAAAATTCATCTTTCCTCGGTTCAAATCCCATCAGAGGTCGAATTCTTTTTTCGGTACTTTTTTGATTCCTTATGACTGGAACTGACTTTATGGCCATGAATGCTTACTGGATCTCACTTTATGGTCATAAATGCTTACTGGATCTCACTTTATGGCCATGAATGCTTACTGGATCTCACTTTATGGCCATGAATGCTTACTGGATCTCATTTTATGGCCATGAATGCTTACTGGATCTCATTTTATGGCCATAAATGCTTACTGGATCTCACTTTATGGCCATGAATGCTTACTGGATCTCATTTTATGGCCATAAATGCTTACTGGATCTCACTTTATGGCCATAAATGCTTGCTGGATCTTACTTTATGGCCATGAATGCTTACTGGATCTCACTTTATGACCATGAATGCTTACTGGATCTCATTTTATGGCCATAAATGCTTCCTGGATCTCATTTTTAATTGTTTTAAATTTATTTCCGGTTTATTTGCTATACGCGGAAAATGCGCTTTCGTCGGTCACAAGTGACCACGTTGATACTAGTTTTTGTTATGGAATGAAAAATTTAGGGGGTTGGGATTTTTTTTCTCAAAAAACCCTAGTAAATTGAAGAAATTTCCTTGAAAAAGGGGGGTCAAAACCCTCGAACCTCACCTGGCTACGCTCCTGAAGCTGGCATACAAAGAGTTTAATTGAACCAAAATTTTTAATTTAATCATAGAAAAAGCAAAAAAAAACTGACAGATATTTTTTAATTGAAGGGATGACAGCATTTTCTAATAACTTCGTCTAGCCCCAAAAGAAACAACTTTCTACTATGAAAATTGAATATAAAGTTTGATTGAAAAACTATTCAAATTGACACAATATTTTCCTTTAAGATGCTTCAAATCGTAGCAATTTTGTCAACACTTTTTCAAACCCAGAAAATTGCTTTCGAAAAAAAAGTTAGATGCTTATTGCTGCAAATGAGAAAAGTGAGGATCACAAATGTATACACAACGAAAATGTGAGAGGATGACATGATGAGAAAGACGGAAGAAAACTTTTTCCATTGCATTTTGTTGTAGGTACGAGCACGAACATGAAGCAATAGTGCATGTTATTATATGAAAGTGAGCAGGAAAGTGCAAACAAGATATGAATGATATTCATAATTCAATATGTCTTCATTTCGTACGATACCCAGTTGCAAGTGAGTGAGAGACAACAATGAGCTTACAATTTTTGCATTAGAGACAGGAAAAAAGAGAAACTTTATACGACGCATTACAAGTCTCATAATAATCAAAGGAATTCAGTAGAAAGTTTTTTTTTTTATTATAAATTCAATTATTTGCTGAATCCAATAAAATGAATGGGAAGCTTATTAAAGGAGTGGCATTTAAGGTTTTTTGAATAAATTTTTTCATATTTTTTTTCTTTCTTTAGGTATCGTTCATTTATTACGTAACAAAATAACGGTCATATTTCAAAAAAGAACAATGGAATTCTCAGAAATTCTATTGTTCTCCTCTCGACCCCCCCCCCCCCTGCGTTACGTAATAAGTGAACGAGCCCTTATTCTTTGAAGTATGAATTATGGAAAACACATAAACTGGAAATTATTTTGAATGCTCCTAAAATTTTTCTGGATAAGTCTGTGAACTGATTTTATGTAAATCATAAATTAATGATGACTTCTGAATTTTTAAAAATCCCGAACTTACAAAATTCAAAACTTTAAAAACTTACTGAACTACAGAACCAATCTAAACACACATACGAACAAATCTCTCCTACAACATTATTTATACAGCATGTTGAGAATGAATAAGTGGAAATAAAATATGAAAGAATAATAATTGTTTTAACAGAATTTTTTTTTCCTCATGGAAAAATGAGATTTCACATATGAACCAACCTTATGAGACACACGAGGTTGGTTTGTATTTTATGGATCAACTGCAAGAGAAAGTTTAAATATACACATGAATATGAGACAAAAGGAATGAGAACAGTACGTACTGTGAAAGAGAAAGAGAAATAATACAGTGGAATGGCTTCTAAAGTCTGAAGGGAAATACTAAAAAAATAATAATAAAAAAATCTCCGCTTCTGGAAAATGAAAATTTCAAGGAAAAAGTTTTTCACGTTATATGAAAAAAATATATTGAAATAAAAAAAAAAAACTCATATGCAGAACTTGTGTATTGTATATGAGCTGATGAATTGAGTATGAAAAACTTTTACGGGAAAAATATGAAGGTAACTTGAGTCAAATTTATAAGTGTATTAGGTGTTTTAGTGTTGTTTGATGGGAAAATTTCAGTTTGATGGGTGAATGGAAAGTTATAAATTTTATAATATGGAAAGTTGTATATTCATATTTTTATTGCAATAACAATTAATTGAAGAGCATTTTTACTATTTTTGAAAAATTATTTGATTAAAAAATATATGCAACAAGTTTAGTTTATAGCTTAATTGTTACCTTGCTGATGTTTTTAAAATAAATTATTGATATAATTTAATCAAGAAAAATATTTTCTTTGCAATGTGAAGAGCTTCCATGAAGTGGTACGGAACCCATTATAAACTGTAGGTCTACTGTAGTTCAAATGTTATATAGGCTGAAGAGCCTTTTGTGAAACAATTTTGTATACAGAACTTACTCGAACAGAAATCTAAAACCAATTTAATCTTCTACGTACGATGCACTTTGAAGCTGAAATTGCTCCATATTAATCTAATGCCCAATTAAAGATGCAGGTTCTAATATCTCAACCGATTAGGGGCCGTTCACTTAGTACGTTCGCTTTTTAGGGGGGAGCGGGGGGTTAAGAGATTTTGTAATAGATTAAACAAAACAAAAGAATTTTTATACAAAAAGCGTAACGAGGGGGGAGGGGGGGTCTAAAAATTCATTTTTTTGGGTAACGTACTTTGTGAACGGCCCCTTATTTGAATCTAATACATTTATTTCAATCAGTATCTATGGATGTAAAAATGGCGATTGCCTCTCTTAATCACACAATAAATTATAATAATTATATTTGACCGTCTTCTTTCGCGTTCGTTCTGAAACTGGAAACTGACTTACCTCGTCCGTTCCTTGGCGCCAGAAAGCTTAATACTTGATTCCAATCCTAACATGAGTCACAGTGCCTTCAGCTCAAAAGACTGGGCCTTTACCCCCGATTTAACTTTTTAAAAAAGTGTTTTCGCAAGTCTAAAATATTCCACATTTCATAATTATTTTTAAACTAAAATTTACAAAACTCATGAAAATATTTACATCAAGGACCTTCAATACTCAGAATTGTCTCAAAAATAAAAGCACAATTGCTTACTCTCCCTCCTACACATACAAAACTATTTTAATTATACAAATATTCTGCAAGGTTCTCAAAGAATAACATAAACTTCCACAAAAAAAAAAACAAACGTTTGAACTAGCACTCAAGGTCACTTTTATGAACAAAAATTTCTCAAATTAATTTTCGTACAAAATGTAAAGTTTCATTAATGAAAAAGTTGATTGAATGTAAAGAAAGAATTTTCTCATCATTTTTCATTTTAACGTTATTTGATGTTTGTAAATGACGTCTGAAATATTTTTTCTTTATGTACTAAGGGCCTCGATTTGAGTATTTGAGTAATTGTTTGGTTCCGGTAAAAATCTACTCAAATCGAAACGTACGAAAAATGACCATTAAAAAAGAAAATTCCTGAGAAAATTTGAATTTTTGTATGAGGATACTTTAGCTACTCAAATCGGAACCACTAAAATCTAGTCAACATAAATAAAATAATACATCCCATCTCACCGTTCCAAGTAAAATTCCTCCTGGTTAAAAAAAATTTTTCTCATATTTTTGCCAAAATTCAAGAATGTTTTTATTTCTTTTTTTTATCCGTAATATTTGAACAATCCCGAAATTCTCGAGATCATGACGTACAATGTACAACAAAACATAAAAATATTATTTTTAACATTTATTCACTTTTTATTATTATTTTTCCTTTCGGCTTAATGTTTTCATAAAAAGCCTCTCCCAATTGTGTAATTTATGCACATCAAAAATATTTCAACAGAAGATGAAGCTGTATGCTTAAGCGAGATCATCACATCAGAACGATTACGAGATTCTCGAGATGAAAAGTTTTTTTTTTTGTGTTGTTCTTTCCACTTTTGCTCGTTTTTCTCCCGTTTGTATATTTGCTTTATTGCTGTAAGCAAGAATTTTTTTCCAGGTCAAACACAGTCAAACATAGGAGGAAGGCAAGAAAATAAATTACAAGCCTGTTAACTTGACATCAGACAAAAAAAAAAGTTGTCCCCAACGTAAAACTCTTCAGTGTCGTTTTCTACATTTAACTCTATGTCTATAAAAGAAAATTTGTCGCTGACAGTATTTGGGATTTATTGTCAGTTTTTTCTTCTCGTAGGAAGTTTTACTTTTTCATTAACTCAAGCACTTAGTTTATGTGAAGATAAAGCATTCATAAATTTTCTGGTATTTTGAGAATAATATGCGCTGAAATCATCAACGAACTTTGAGAAGTAATTTTTTGTAGACAACAAAAGAGCACTTGACGTTATTATAACTTTATGTTTTGCTTGAAATGTTTAAATTTCCATTTGAAAGAGGAAGAAAAAATTTTATTTTGAAACTTTTGCTTTAATTGTTTTTATCTTTGGAGATACGAAGAGGTACTTAAAGTTCTTTATTTTATTTTTTGTCTTCTATTTCAAGTTTCAACCCTGGTTTCAACTGTTCAGAGATTTAGACAGATTTTTTCTTTGTTTGGGATAGGTTTGAATTTTTTATGTTTCTTAAAAATCTAAGCGGGTATGGTTAGGGGTCGTTCACTTATTATGTAATGCTCTGGGGGGGGAGGGTAAAAACCCGAATTTAGCGTTACGTAATAAGTGAACAGCTCCCTAGATGATTCTTTTAAGGGTTTTCAAACAAATTTATAAAATTAAGCAGGGGATAATGTACAATTATTGTGATGTAATTTTGTGACAAAAGGAGATTGAAAATCCAAGTTTTTGGTGAATGTAATAAGGGTCCGTTCACTTAGTACGTTCGCTTTTTAGGGGCTTAGACCCCCCTAAGATTTTATAACAGATTAAACAAAACAAAAGAATTTTTATGCAAAAAGCGTAACGAGGGGGGGGGGAGGGGGTCTAAAAAGTCATTTTTTGCGTAGCGTACTTTGTGAACGGCCCCTAAGTAATTTACTTTAATTGCCATCGGTTCCTATAACCTCTAGCTACACCTTTGATTGGTTTTTGTTTTGAAAATATTTTCAATTAATTCTTCATCAACAGTTTTATTATTATTTTTGTTAAATTTTTTTAAAAAAAAAGTCAAAAAAGTAGAAGAAAATGATTCATTCAAAGATAATTTATTGCAAATTTATTGTTATTTAGGTAATCAAAAAACAATTCAGCTTATTTATCAACAACAACTCTAATAAAATTATTAAAACAATTTTAAAAAATTTATTATTAAAGTGTAAACCACTGAAGCTTAATTTTCAAATATTTTTCATCATTTTAGTAAAACTGAACTTTAAAGTTTTTTATGCAAACTGCAACAAAATGTTTCTGCTCATCTTTCATCCATCAAAAAAATATGAAATTCAAAAAAATGTGAAGAAAATATTCATTCATCTCTCTTAACTTCAACCGACGTCTATCCACTTCAACATTGGTAACAGCAGGCAACTGTGGATTCCATTTAAATATACACGTGTGTAAAGAACAGAAAAAATTGAAATGAAGAAAGTAGAAGCAGTGGAAATCCAACAGATGCTAAAAATTGAAATTTATGGAGGTCAATTTACGTGAAAATAAAAAAAGAGGATGTAAAATTGTTTGGAAACTTGAAGTGATTCAGCGCATTTTTCTGTGTAGGCTTGAAAATTTATTTGGCTTTTGATTGATATGATGAGAAAGGTCGGAATTAATGTTACAAGGAAACATCGTAATATTAGAAATGCCATGACATTGAATTTTGGTAATTTTAGATTTTTGTGAAGAGTTTAAATATTTTTCAAGGATTTATTTTTTTTACTTGATAAGTAATTCAAGTTTGTCTTGAAAATTGTGTCATAATTTTCAATCAAATTCCTCAATTTAAATCAATTTTTTTCTAAAAATTTTTACTATTTTTTAACTTTTAACTAAAAGTTTTTTTAAAAAGAAAATAACCCCAGGGGCCATAGGATTGCATCATTGTAAAATGGTCAATTTTGAAGAAACTTGAACAACATCCAAAATTTTTGAATTTTGTTTTTGAATTCATTCAATTTTCAATGTTGCAACCCTCTTAAAATAAACTCAAACTTCAAAAATCTGATTCACAGGACAATCTGAATCCCCCCAAAACTCTCCTTGATGCTTCAAATTCTGCAATAAAAAAACGAGTAAGCAAGAAGAATTTTTTTAAGAAACGAGACAGAAATAAAAAAGGGACACAAAAAACACCATCGATTATCGAGGCAATTTATTCCTTTCTGCAACTTTTTCTCTCCTCTTTTCATTAAAAAAGTTTTTACTTTGACATCTTAAAGCTGTTTTTTTCTATCTCATTCAGACTTTATGTTTTGCAACAAAAAAAAGAAAGCAAAATTATGGGAAAGAGGAAAGTTTTTCAAACAATAAATCAAAATCATTGGGAAGAAAAATTTTCATCTCTTTGAAAATTGTGTCTGTCTTTTTAACGTACGTACGTGAATAGACGCGATGCTGAGGAATAAGTAGATGAAAAAGAAGATATTGTGAAAATAAAATGAAATTATTGAGAAGGGAAAGTTTTGCCATCGACGATGATAAATATGGAATGGAATGAGACACTCTGTGAGAGGAAGCGTATTTCATGCTAAATAGAAAATGAGATAACCTGAAATTTGCGTAATATCAATTTAATCATAGAAAGAAGCTAAAGAAAAGAATAAATTTTAGAATAAAGAAAAAGATATGAAACTTGAAGAGCAGACACGAGAAGACTTAATTAAATTAAATGAAGATAACTTCCTCTGTCTGAGCTTTCTCAAAAAAAAGAGAGAAAAATTTCTTCTTTTAAGTAAAATAGAACAAAAAAGGTAAAGAACTTTTTGATTCAAGCTGAGAAGAAAATTTAAAAAGTTTCTCTTGTGAATTAATTATTAGTAATTATTGCTTAATGGTAATAATTTTTGAAAATTTAATTACGAGTAATTGAGTTTCACAAGAGATTCTACAGTCTTGTAATTATTAAGCAAGCTCAATATCTTTTTAATATAATTTAATCAGAGATATTAGGATATCAATTTTATGAGAATTAAATAAATCCAATGTTAGTATTATGCACTAGTCAGGATTTAAATCAAAAGATGGTGAGGTATTGCTGCAGTTGAGTGGCTTAGCCAGGAATTTTGAGGAGGATGGTGAGTTTTCGTTTTTTAGCGCTAGAGTTTTGAAAATTGGTTTCTCTCTTTTAAATTTTTAAATTGAAGAATTTTGCTAGTGAGGAGAGTGTGATATAAATTCATTCATTCACCCTCCTTATTACACCACTGGTCAAGGGCGTAACTAGGGGGAGGGTTTGGTGGGGGTCAAAACCCCCCCTCATATTTTCGCTAGGTATTATTTATTTTTATACTAGATATTATTGAATTTTTCAGATCCGAACCAAAAAAAAACGTCAAAAAGTAGCAAAGCCCCCCCCCCCCCTCAAAAAAATTCCTGGCTACGCCCCTGCCACTGGTGCAGAAGAATATTCGGAGGGGCGAAAAGGTCTTGGATAGAAATTTTTCGGTTTTATTTTGAGTTTTTTTTTCTTAAAAAACCCTAGCAAAGATGTTAATTGATGACTTCGACAGAATTTCTGCAAATCTTTTAGCCTCTAGCAAATTAAATAAATTTTTCAAAAGAGAAATGTGTTAACCCCTGACTCCACTCCTTCTGGTTACACCCCTGGAAGCATAAAATGTCAATTTTAATTTCAAAATTTGAATTAAATTTAATCTCTTTCAATTTTGAAGATCTGAGTAAAATTTACAAACATAGCCGATAGACAGATCCAGACACTTCAACAAAATCCATTAAGAAATTAAAATCTAGAACGTAATAACTTTAAAATAATATACTGAAATGTTGATCCAATCAATCTAAAACCAAGGAAAACAAAAAACTTTTTAATCGAATTTGAAAGCTTTTATTGAATGAGCTGTAAAGTTTCACAAAATTCAATCATTTCTATTTACTTAAAGACTTTTTGCCTCTGCACCATAAATCTGTAACAAGCTTAACTGAATTTTAAACTAAAAAGCACAAATTAATTTCCAAAAATAAACAACAAAAAAAGTTACTTGCGAGTTGAAGCAACAAAGTACATTCACGGTCGGTAAATGTTGTTTCTTCATTCTCTATTTATAAAATACTTTAAAAAGAGAGAAAATGAAATCACTTTTATTAATTCTCTTCATTATCTGCTTCAAGAAATCTTCTATAATTTAATTTAAAGTTCAAATAAATATTGAGCAAGAAGGAACACTCAAAATAGAAGAGGAAAATTTAATCAGGGAAAATTCCTCAAGCACCATCATCGTTATCATCATCCAATTTTTTTCATATCTTCTTTTTGTTCGTCTTTTTTGTGTGTGCTTAATTTAAAAATTACTGTAATTTACTCTTTAGATAACTTCCATAAGGACTAATCAAGTTATGGTAAAGATTTATAAAAGATTTTTTTTTTTCTATTCCATTAACTTACTTATTGCTTTTGAAAGTTTTTTTTTACTTGAAGCCTCTAGATGTAAATTAAGAATAAATGTTGTAAGTTGTAATTAGTCATAAAATTTATCATCATTAATTAAGCTAACGTTACTTACAGCTTTAATAAAATATCTCAATAAATTCATTCACCCTCCCCCCCCCCCTTTCTTTATGTTTTATACATGCTTCAGTTTTTTGTACAAGAAGAATGATTTAATGAATTTGAGAAAAAAAAATGCAGCACAATATGTAATAAAATTAATCAAAAATGTTAACAAATATAATTTTATTATCCAACAAGCTTCATATGATCCAAGAAATTAAGATTGATTTTTTTTCTCAAAATTTAGCTTATTTTTTCGATTTTTCATATGTTTGTAAAGGCCATGACCCGTGAATTTTTTAAAGTACGAATAATAATAAATTAGGATTTCAGAATAGCTAAATGCATTTTTCAGCACAAAAACGTAGTTCAATATCCAACAAAGTGTAAGCTGACATGACTAGTTGAATACACTGCGATCCCTATAAACGCTATAAATACAAACAAAAAGGAAATTTTCATGGAAAAAAATAAGGGACTTGAAACAAATCTTAAGGTTTTTATAGGAGACATCATATCAGTCAAAATATGGGACTGTTCGTTAAAAATATTCGCAGATGTTCTTGATTGTTTAGTATTTATATGTAGCTTAGTATTTTTGGAAATCGACTGAAATCATAAATTTTTTTACGTTATAGAAACTTCTAGAATCTCAAAATCTATTTTCTTAAAGCTAACATTTCAAAAATGAACAATTGTAAATAGATATAAAGATACAAAAACATCAAATAATGTGAGATAAATATTTATGAGCAGAATAAGAAATTAGTGTCTATTATTAAACTTGAAATGATGTGATTGTTAGATAGAAAAGACATCTCCAGGGCATATTCTCCCACATCCATCGTTTATTCAACCTCGCGTGATAAGTTTACTTCTAGAACAAGTTGTTAATTATTTATGGAATTATTTTTGCACGTAGGTATCGAATGTATTGTAGTTGAGATTTTGCAAGATTGAAATTTGAGATTTAAGATTCTTAAAAAGGATTAATTTTTAATATAGAAAATTGTGCGCACAAAAATATTTAGTTGATTACAAACCAAAATCAGCTATTCTTTCATTTACTCTTGTTCTAAATAAAAGCTACAAAGAGAAAAAGAGAATGAGACGAGTGAAAATAAGAAGAAGAGATTATGATTTTAGATATGAAAGTTAGGTTAATTCATGCGATGATAAAGAGCTTTCACACTTCGAATGTCTGAAAGCCTGAAAATGAATTCTTTTCCGTCCAAATCTCCTTTTCGTTTTCATCTTTCGCTTCTGTAATCATCAAGGAGGAAGATAGAATATGATTGATGCAATTGCTGAACACAAAAAAAAAATTGCTTTATTTCTGCCTCTACGGTACGACTCACGAAGTGGATGAAAATAACACGTTTTAATTACATTTCATGATACATTGCTCACAACAAGCTGCCTTTGCTGCCTCTCTAAGATGATGTAATTTTTTTTGGGGAGCTCAACAATCGATGTATATAGCTGTATATAAAAATATTCAATAAACGAAAAAAATTGAATTTCAGAGGAAATAAATTATTCAAGTAAACAGAGCAAGGAAATGGAATGAATTAAATCAATTTGACAAGCTTTATTTCCTTATAGATTCTTTTTCCTTCCCTCAGTTCATTCTGTGTTAGCACTGAAGCAGAATAAGATGCTCAGTGAAATGATTACTGATGTTGATTTTCTATAAGATTTTTTAAGCATGCTTTGATAGTCATCAATTAATTTCCGATTTTCAGCATCTTAATTAATCAAAAAGCCTTGTTGTTAAATATTTTTGCAATTACTTGATGTCAATTTGATATTAAATCATGATTAATTTATTAATAACTTGAGGGTATTGACAGGAATTTTATTGGAAAATGTTTAATAACTCAACTCAATTAAATTTTCATGTAATTTTAAATTACTCAGAGATTTGTTAGCATGGAAACCTCATCAAATATCTTGTAATCTTAAGAACACGGGTCGACACTCAATGTCTAAGTAGCGTTCGAATTAAATTTAATTTCATAGACAATTCGAAGATAATGTCAACGTCCTACGCCAATAATCTTTTGTCTTCTTTCACTTGCTTTAAATTTTTTATTTTATAAAAAATTGAAAAGAAATTTAATAAGATTCTATTTACAATGATTAGGTACATGAATTTGAAAAATATGGAAGAATAAAGAAAAATATAGAAAGTTCCAAAAAATGTGATTGGATTATTCTTAGAAACAATCTGTAACTAAGTAATCAAATCAAATGATCCAAAAGATACAAAAATAGAAAAATGTAATTTGGATGTTAATTAATCAATAAATGTTGATATTTTAAAAAAATAGCACGTTAATAATACAGTAATTATAAATAAAAAGGTTAACAGGGGTCCTCGTTTTAAACAGATTCGATTTAAATAACCAAAACTTTCCCATACAGAAATTCAAATTTTCATTTTTAACGGTCATTTTTCGTACGTTTCGATTTGGATTGAAATATTTAGGACCTCCCCCCATTGTAATCAAACTGACATGCCTTTCGGGTCGTTTACTTAAGATGCCCAATTTTTATAGGGAGAGGAGGAATCTGAGACTGTGTGACAGTTCTTAACAATAGAATTTTTTGGTTAAAATTTTTGTGACAGAGGGGGAAGGGGTCTAACAATCCAAGATTTTGATGGACGTCATAAGTGAACAGCCACTTTCCTAAATCTCTGTTTTTAACATTAAATTGTTTACTTTATCTTCATACATACTCTTAAATATTTACTTGTGCAAATTTTATAATCATACTCATGAATAAATTTATCTTCTAGCTTATCGCCAGCTCAATGTTCTACAATAAATCCAAGGAAAATGATGGATGCAATTTGACAATCATAAAATTTTCTAAAGACTCAAAAGCAATGAATTTTTTATTAACCATTTTATTACAGTTGCCGTTTACAGAATTGTGAAAAATTTCATAAAAAGACACTTAAAGGAAAGACAACAAAAAGCTTTGCATTGATTGCCATTTACCTTTTTTGTTACTGCTGCTGTGTATTGATCGAGATAATAAAATGCTTTTTTTTTTCTTTTTATCGGTTGCCTTAAAAAAATTATTTTCCCTCCACAGCTTCAATGAAGTTTATGCAAAGTTATTGAAAATTTCATATAAAGCTTCGATCATGAAGATGACAAAAAAAAAGATTTGAAGAACTATGAGCATAAAATAGCAGAGAAAAAATCTCTTACACAAATTTTTCATCCATGTTCTAATTTTATAGTCTTTTGTGTATAGTTTGAATGAACCAATATAAAGAAAGTAAAAAGGGCATGAAATTTTTTTTTGTGTATATGTGAAAAATTTCTATGAAAAGAGGAAGCAAAAAAGTCATAACAATATCGACATGAAAAAAATAAATTCTCAATAATACAACAACAAAAAATTCTTTTATTACAAAAAAGCAGCAATAAAAAGTGGAAAATAAAGAAAGAAGAAAACTTTTGCAATGTCCAAAATTTTTTTTCATATATATTCAAAGCCGTTGGGGAATCAATTTCTTTTTTTGTCAAATCAAGCACAATTTGCATAAAATCATTATACGACATGTATGAGGTTCTTTTTTTCTTCTTTTTGGTGTCACAAATGCTAGAAAACTTTTAAATGAATAAGAAGAAAGGAAGGAAAAAAAATTCTGACGACTAAGCAGAACAACATACAATTTTGATGAGGGATGCGTATTATTGGAATTTGGTATATTGTTTGCTCAATGTTGTGGATAAAATTTGGAATTTGAGATCAAATATTATAAAAGAATAGCAAATCAGGCCTTTTGAAGAATTCTTAAGTGAACGTATTCAAAATTTATTTGAAATTATTTCGAGCAAAATCTATGTTTTATAATTCATGAGAGAAGTTGACTTCGAAGTTTTTAGGCATCAATACATACTTTAACCTACTTAATATAGTCAATAAATTTTTTTCATATCGCGGAGCAAAGGTTTTTGATGCCTTAAATACGTTCTACAAAAATTTAAAGCTCCTCTTCAAAATTGGTCAACTTGAATTTTAAAATCCATGCATCATAATTAATCACATCCACTAGTCCAAATTATACCAGTGAGAATCAGCAAATCTCACCATTTTTCCGTTTAATCCATTCGATAGCACTTTTTTCTCTCCTACATTTGTGATTCAAGATTTGTAATCTGAAGCAATTTCAATTTTAAAACGTATTTGCCAAACATACAGCATGTACATAGCTTGAAATAAGAATCATAGAAATGGCAATCAAAAACGAATAAATTGGATCGAAAATCTCTAAAGCATGTTCAACTGTGAGCAGTTTTTTTTACAATCTACTCGTTTGTTTTTGGTTTTAACATTCACATTCATGATGGTTGAGAGATAGAGGAAGTAGCACCAGGAACAATGACTATAACTGAAAAAAATTACAAAAGTCCTCGTTTATATCGAGGGACTTCAGCGCATTTTTGACGCAGTGATTAGCAATTGATTAAATAGAAAATAATGTCGAGTTTTAAAACTCTATTGCTGTTTCTTTAATCATAATGCAATTCAATGATAAGTTTAAAACTAAAGATCAAAATTCCTTTAAAATTGTTTTTTATAATATTCAATGCAAATAATAGCTTTACGATTTACCGGTTTTTTGAAATTCAAAATTTTCCATTAGCGAAAAATTTAAATTTCTGAACACATCCATTATTTTTCAAATTTCTAAACGCACTTATATTTGTTTTGTATGAAAAAATTAAATGTTAATTAATTAAGGTGTATAAAAGAAAAAAAAATTTAATCCGAAATAACGGTCAAAAAAATTTCAAATTTTTTAACGGTTAGAAAAAATTCAAATTTCTCATCAGCATAGCTTTGCCCTGCATTGTTTACATATTTTTTTTTGAAATATAAAATCGATGAATTAAGCTATTTAATGAGTGTTTTTTGACTTTTCAATATAAACGGCGGGAATAAAACCATTCAATGAAGCTATTAAAACAATTCCGAGCTTGCTACGAAGTCTAGATCATTGGGACCCGAACGACCGATCAAAGTGCATGATTGAGCTTCCTTTTTGAAAACAAATTTTCAAAAATGCGCTAAAAAATTGTAGTACTGAATGAGAAAATGCACTAACAGCTTTTCAGTTGTGATATCGATTTCCAAAAATCTGAATGAGTATGCTGTAGACGTCTCGTATGATTACTGAGTTGATAGTTTGGACGGAAAGCAAAAAATACAACATGATAGATAGGAATGAAAACGTTGGATGAATGCAAAGGTCAGGAAGGCTTTTTGTAAGTGATGATAATCATGCTGAATGGGGAATTTGATGCTATATTTAAAAACCGATCTATTTTCATTCAAAACAATTCTGGTGAATTTTAGTTGTAGATGTAAGTTGAATTTAGATTAGAATTAGGTGCTTAATTGAATGATTGTGTGCTAGTTTGTATAGAGGCCGTTCACTTAGTACGTTACGCAAAAAAAACTTTTTAGACCCCTTTCCCCAGGGACGTAGCCAGATTTTTTTTTTGGGGGGGGGGGAGGGTGTTTCGAGAAATTAATTTTTCATTTTGTTTCTAAATTTATCATGTGTTCTATAAAAGTTACTTTAACGGTCGAGCGAAGCGAGGTCGAAGAAAATTTTCCGAAAAAATCCCAAAAATTTTATTTAGAATTTTTTTGCATGGGATTTTATTTTTTAGATGGGGGTGCCTTGGGCCCATCCCCCTTGTTATGTCCTTTGTATGAAAAAAATTATTTTGTTTAGCCTTTTATTAAATCCTAGACCCCTTCCCCCTAAAAACGAACGAACTAAGTGAACGGCTCCATAGAATGTCAGTATTTTACAGAAATTGTAATATTCAAATGTCTTTTAAGCATGATTCTCAAACTTTTCACTTTGAATTATTAGCTCAGAATATACTGACGTACAAATCCTTCAGAATATTATCCGACTTACAATCCAAAATATCTGAGAACCACTAGCTTATAGTCAAATTTAAAGAACTTATTGTTTTTCAAGTTTTTTTCTTTTGAAAACCTCAAAACCTTAAATTAGATAAATTTAAAGTGAAGCTTGAAGCACCTTAAACAAACAACAGCTAAACTAAGCAATAAGACATCTAAGCAATACAAAAGAAATATATAAGTCACGTGAAATCCACAAATCTACCTTTTAAAGTATTTCAAATGCATTTTCCATAAGCTTCAGTGCAAACAATTGATCACGTACAGCACGAACTTGGCTTCATTTGTTATATTCTAGAAAATGAAAGAAGGAAAATTGCTTTTTATCTCAACACTGGTTGTTTGCTACTCATAAAAAGACTAGTCAAGCCACACAAGAGTAAAGAAATGAACAATATTCATTAAATTATTATTCATCAAAAATTCATTTCATATCCTTATTTTAAAACCATAAAATAGGATGGATATAAAAAAAACTGGCAATAGGACAAGGAAAAAATTTTAATTCATTAACATGATGAAAAAAATGGAATGAAGAAGTTGAGCCTCGTAAAATTTTATTTCCATTCTCATTATCATAATTCCTCTAAATCACTTCATCGACACAACCCCTTATTTTTTTATTGGTGGTACGTCTTCTGCTGAGAATTAACAGATTTGCATCGTAATTTACAGTTGAAATGTGTTTGGGTGTTTTTATATCTCACACAGAAGTCATTTTGTGTTCCTATGTAAGCATTCTGATGATGAGTCATGCTGGAAAAAATATTTAAATATGTGCTGAATTATTATCAAAAAATGTTATTTTTTATGAAATGAAGTCTTTCAGATTATTTTAAGAACTGAAATTTTGGTCGTTCATAAAAAATATCCAACTTTTAAAAAGGTCTAGAATTTAATGTCAATTTTATTCAAATTATTAAAAGTCATTTAAGAATTGCCAATTTCATGTTATCCAAAAAACTATAACATGGACATAAATCACTAATCATCCCTTTAATAATCTCAACATTATTTATAATTTCACAATTTAAGTTGACAATTTTAAAATATCATTTCACAACACTCCATCCACTAAATATGATGCTCTGGAATTTCTACAGTTGTATTAATTGTATTTGTTGATCGTGCACGTACACTATAAAGATCATTTGAACGATAAAATAAATTCTTAAGCTTCAAATATCCATAAACAATTCCGACGACGACTAAAGATGTGATTACCATAGTGAGCAGCACATGCGTTGTTGTTTTATTTTCTTTCTCGTTTTCTCTTTGTTGCTTGACATATTCATACTTTATTGGTGTGGATTTTTGACTGTCGGCTAAGAGATCTTTAAGTTGAGATTTTTGAACAAAATTTTGATTTTCGATGTCCTTTTTGGTAATTTCAATGTGGAGTTGGTCGATTTTGAGTTGGAGTTGATCAATAGCCAATTTTTGTTTTTCTAGTGTCAAATTGTTAAGTTGCTCCATCATATTTCGAATAACTGTAAGATCAGCGCTGTTATTATTGCTTGAAGTATTAACATTCATTACAAATTGATCCTTTGTTGCTTTTGTCTTTAAATCAAGAATATTTTTCTGGATGTGAAACAGTTCAGCTCTAATTATATCGCTATCATATTTCATATCATTGTTCTTCGTCTTTTCAGCATTCATTTCTTCTATAACTTCATTTAATTTCTGTACCAATGCGTCATTTGCCTTATCACCATCAACAGGCTTTATTTTTAGCTGTGATGATGTCATGCATCCGATTCCCATGACATTGGATGAGTTCTTGACAATATTTGAAGGCTGTTTTATCAAAATTGAGTTCTCTTCGAAAGTTTTGTACAGTGTAGCTAAATATGAGCAGTTCCAATTGTTGTCAGCAATTCCGATTTCTGTTAAATTTTGAAATATCTTTTTGATTTCATTGACATGATCGAAGCTTGTTAAGTTATTTCCACTTACGTCTAGTGTATTCAGAGACTTCATGCTTGTCAACATTTTAATGTCAATCGACCTCAAATTGTTGTATGAAACATCAAATGACATGACATTCTTCTGATGACTAAACATTCCATAATCAATGTTCGACATTCCTGTATTGCTGAGTTTTAAACTTTCCAATGACTCCATTTCAGAAAATGTATCGATTTTGATTGTTCCAAGGAATGTATTTGTGGCATCGAGACTGACAAGTTTTGTTGCATTTTTGAGTAGATCGAAAGTCATTAAGCCAGCTGGGATATTTTTGATCTCCAATTTTGTCAAATTCTGCATGTTTAGTGTTAAATTTGACAACTTGTCATTTTCTGAAATAAATAATTGTGACACAGAAGGAACAATTGCAGTAGCCAAAGAATTTTGAGTTGCATTTAAAAAATCCACTGTACAGTTTCCCATCATAAATTCCTCAAGTTGATTTGAGTCCAAATATAGACTCACAATTTTTGAGCAGTTGTAATTGAAGGCTTTTAGTTTATTAAACGACAATGAAAGGATATTAAATTGACGAGGTGAAGTTTTTACTTCTGATGGAATAATTTCCTCAATTTCATTATGATCCAGTAGAAGAATTGATTTTTCTGACTGTCCAATTACATCCAACATTGAATCATAGACTTGCTTTAGTTTATTGTTCTCAAGGTAGACAAATTTCAAACTCTTACTACACTCATCAAATGCATTAATATGAATACTTTCAATTAAATTGTTACTCAAATCCAACTTTTCAAGAGATTCCAGATGAAGGAATACAACATTTCCAAGAACTTTAATTTCATTTTTAGTTAGAATTAATTTTTGTAATGCTTTGTATGACTTAAAATCGTCACGATTTATTTCAGTTAAACCGACACCTGATGCCGTCATTGTTTTGATTTGACTGAGTTTCGAGAATGTTCCAGATGGAAATTTTTCAAATTTAGAGTTTTCGAATGTCAATTCTGAATATTCGATGAGATCCTTTCTGATTTGTTTATTGTAACCACTATGATAGCAGTTGTGGTTGCATGTATAAATAGCAAAGTCCAAGATATTAAGATTATTGAAAATTGTTTTCAATGCACTTTTTGAAGTAATTCCAGTCACTTTACAGTTGACTACACTTCCAACATTTTGTGGATTATCACATACAAAATTCTCAAAGTTATTAACTCTATTGTATTGTCCGGACACACTTGAAATTATCAAAATGCAAACAGCTAATCTCAAAAAATAATTATTTGATGACATTTTTTAACAATCAGAACTGTTCTGTACAAAAATGAAAGTGAGACTAAACAGAGGCTTAAAATCTGTAACAAGAGTGAGAATGACTTTTATCATTGTTTATATTACGAACTGCACAATGAGAAAGTGAAGAGAAAAAGGCAAAATAAGTCATTTCATAATTTTGAATGTGATTGAATGTGAGACTTCTCATAATGAGAGTCAGTGGCGTAGCCAGGAATTTTTTTGAAGGGGGGTTTTTGCTACTTTTCGAAGTTTTTTTTTTTTTTTGGTTCGGATCTAAAAATTTTAATAAAATCTAGTGTGTAAACTTCGCGAAAATAAGGAGGAGGTTTGACCAAACCAACCCCTCTGGCTACGCCTTTGATGAATGAGAGTGTTTGTAGTTTTGGACCAAAACTTTTGTAGCTATTTTTAAATTGCAATAAAAAAATCAATATTCATACAAAAAAATTTTTATGGACCAAAGTTTCAGTTAATTTTTAAAGACTTACATCTGGGTGGATTTCATAAAAAGAACAGTCCTGAAGCTAAAATAAAGAAACAATAAAGTGTTGATTTATGATAAATTTTCAAGACAGCAACAGCCATCACCGCATCGCATCACATAACACACAGTGTGAGAATGAATGCCATAAAAATTGTTCTGCCATTTACTCATTTCACGATAAGAGCTTTTTTTTTCTAGCAACATCTTCTGATATTTATTCATCCACTTACTTTTCTATGCTATGTCTGTGAACGAAAGAAATGCAAACAAACACATGATGATGGTGAAATGGAAGGAAAAAAATCGATCGAAAACATCTCAAAACTCATCATCACAGCCTTTTTTATGACTCTTTGATATCAAAAGAAGATTCTTTTCGCTCACTCGTGCTGCTTTATTGAGATTATATCTTTTTTTGGCAACGAGAAATCATTTCATCGATCTTTATTTTTGATTTGTGCAAGGAATATTTAGAAGTAAATGATAAGAAATTTAGAAGAGAATCAAATGTAAAGTTGCATTTTATAAATAAGTGAAAGGAATTGAATATGTATTGAATATGTATTGACATCTCTAGTTTCAATATGTATTTAAATTTTAATTATGTCAGTTAACAGAATATTTGAAATGGATTGAAATTAATTAGTTTTAGTTTTAAAATCTTTCAAAGTATCCAAAATTTACTATTTTCAAAATCAAAATTTAAACTAGTAATGAAGCGGATCACGCTTCATGGGTATATTCACACCACCAGTAGAACTTCTTTTGATTTCAATTAGAGAAAAAAATAATTATACTTTATCTACTGATTATAGATTACATCATTCATAATTAATCGTTTTAAAACCCTACATCTGTTCAGCGCGTATTTAGCACTATAACTAAAGTACAGCCTGCGTCGGCGCCGACGAAAAATTTTTCGATTTTTCAACTTTTTTGTTACACTGCGCATGAAAATTTTTTTGTCATTATAGTGTGAATTATACCTTAAATAATGCTTAATCTAACACCGAAAATTTCAAATCATTTGGTTAAGTTATGTCTGAGATATTAAAGAAAATGTAAAATTTTTTGCATATTTTGGTCAAAAATGGCACATTTTCGTCCATTGTGCCTCACAGGAAGCAGCTCATGACTCCAAAAACTATACCGGTTTTCCTTGGGTCAATATTAATCAAATGCAAAAAACCCGAAGTCTTAACGTTTCGTTGAAATTGAGTTATCGCGGAAACTAACTTGCTAACTTGCTAACTTGCTAACTTGCTAACTTGCTAACTTGCTAACTTGCTAACTTGCTAACTTGCTAAATGACAGAATGCGTTTTTTTGCGATTTCTCTTGACTGGAAGCACCAAATGAGATGCGGTTTTCACTGTTAGATTGGTATTTTCAGGCACAGACTTTCCACCATAGACAGTATGGGATAAAATTGTAATCCTGAAGCAGCAAGTTAGAAAATGTGTTTTTCAGTTTTATACAAAAGCAACATATTCACCCAAATTGAAAATTTGGTGTGAATATGATAAAGTATGGTTTCGGGTTTTTTTGATAGAATTTGATGTATTTGGATGTTTTTAGGTCCTAAAACACTGAATATGCTAAAAAAATTTCATGATATGCGCATTAAGGGGGTATATTTAGGCAAAAATTCAAATTGACCTAGTACTCATATGTTTCATTTTTATGAGCTGAAACTTTGCATATATCTTCTGTGCATCTATATCTCTAGACGTTTTTGGAATTATTTCATTTGGACTTAATATTGAGGGGAACGAGACAATTTTGTGTCAAAACACGAAAAATTTTTCGGTTTTTCAACTTTTTTGTTACACTGCACATGAAAATTTTTTTGTCATTATAGTGTGAATTATACCTTAAATAATGCTTAATCTAACACCGAAAATTTCAAATCATTTGGTTAAGTTATGTCTGAGATATTAAAGAAAATGTAAAATTTTTTGCATATTTTGGTCAAAAATGGCACATTTTCGTCCACTGTGCCTCACAGGAAGCAGCTCATGACTCCAAAAACTATACCGGTTTTCCTTGGGTCAATATTAATCAAATGCAAAAAACCCGAAGTCTTAACGTTTCGTTGAAATTGAGTTATCGCGGAAACTAACTTGCTAACTTGCTAACTTGCTAACTTGCTAACTTGCTAACTTGCTAACTTGCTAACTTGCTAACTTGCTAACTTGCTAAATGACAGAATGCGTTTTTTTGCGATTTCTCTTGACTGGAAGCACCAAATGAGATGCGGTTTTCACTGTTAGATTGGTATTTTCAGGCACAGACTTTCCACCATAGACAGTATGGGATAAAATTGTAATCCTGAAGCAGCAAGTTAGAAAATGTGTTTTTCAGTTTTATACAAAAGCAACATATTCACCCAAATTGAAAATTTGGTGTGAATATGATAAAGTATGGTTTCGGGTTTTTTTGATAGAATTTGATGTATTTGGATGTTTTTAGGTCCTAAAACACTGAATATGCTAAAAAAATTTCATGATATGCGCATTAAGGGGGTATATTTAGGCAAAAATTCAAATTGACCTAGTACTCATATGTTTCATTTTTATGAGCTGAAACTTTGCATATACATTCTGTGCATCTATATCTCTAGACGTTTTTGGAATTATTTCATTTGGACTTAATATTGAGGAGAACGAGATAATTTTGTGTCAAAACACGAAAAATTTTTCGGTTTTTCAACTTTTTTGTTACACTGCACATGAAAATTTTTTTGTCATTATAGTGTGAATTATACCTTAAATAATGCTTAATCTAACACCGAAAATTTCAAAACATTTGGTTAAGTTATGTCTGAGATATTAAAGAAAATGTAAAATTTTTTGCATATTTTGGTCAAAAATGGCACATTTTCGTCCACTGTGCCTCACTGGAAGCATCTCATGACCCCAAAAACTATACAGCAAATCTATAGACTGTTTCCAACCAGACGCAAAAAACCCGAAGTCTTAATATTGAGTTGGAGTCGAGTTATCGCTCCGATTAACTAACTAACTAACTAACTAACTAACTAACTAACTAACTAACTAACTAACTAACTAAATAACAGAATACGAAATTTTGCGATTTCTTTTGACTGTAAGCACCAAATGAGATACGGTTTTCACTGTTAGATTGGTATTTTCAGGCACAGACTTTCCACCATAGACAGTATGGGATAAAATTGTAATCCTGAAGCAGCAAGTTAGAAAATGTGGTTTTCAGTTTTATACAAAAGCAACATATTCACCCAAATTGAAAATTTGGTGTGAATATGATTCAACAAATTTGAATTTATTAAAATTCACTATCAGTTTAGTCTCAAGTTCTCCTCAATCAACAAAATTGGGCATTAAATAGCGTCAATATTTTCCTCTCCAATACTCTCTAATCTCACAATAATCACCATTATAATCACAATATTGATCAATTTATTGTTTCAATAATGTACGGACGGACACGAGAGAGGAAATGTCTGGGGACTAAGCACATTGTTAATGAACATAAGTACATACATAAACAAACGCTTGTTTAATGAGCATGAATCATAAGATGTGCAAAATAAACAGTAGAATTAAGCAGCTTTATAACTATTTAATGTCAATTAAATTTCATCATCTTGGATTTGAATTTAATGGATTATCAATATTTGTTGAACTTGGAGGAATTTAAAAGGAGTAAGGCTTAAAACATAAAAATTTTGAAACACGAATTTAAACGAAAAATCCTAGAAAATAAACTTGAAATAAACACAAGACAAAGTACAGAATGCGAGGAATGAAAATCAAATTTCTTATCAATTTATGTTTGCTCTGCTGCCATCGATTCTTCTTCTTCCTCCTCATCATCATCTTGATAAAATCTAATTTCTTCCATGGAAGTTCTATTTTTTTCAAGATTTCTTTTTTATTTCATTAGAACTTTGGTACGAGCATAAAGCTTATTCGATTATACCTAGAGAAATGATATAAAATATGATAACGGAAGTTTCAAGTAGATATGAATAAATTGTGGAATTCTCGTCCATCGATAAGAATTTTCTGAATAAAATAAAATAAAAATGTCATTGAGAAACAAATTTTCAGACTTAAGCTCTTCATGTGAGGCAGCAATAAAAAAAAAAAAGTTGTCGAAAATTTCTTTGTTTTTCCTTTCATTTCTTCTTTTATTGCTGCTCATAATTTTCCCTCTTTTCTGCCTTATTCTTCTGTGCTGTGCCTTAAAACAATCAAAACAAAAATAAAAGAGAGAGAGGCAGAAGTAAAAGAAGAACTGAAACTTTTATGTTTGTGTGTCGACTTATAAAACTGAAATTGATTTGCAATAAAGAAGCAAAAGAAAAGGAAAGAAAATATTTAGAACGATTATAGCTGATGATCAGCTTTTGATATTTTGCTAACTCGTGTGATGATGTTTTGATTGAAAAGTTCTTAGGAAATGGACGTTTTCGATGAAAGTTTTTAGGCTACTTGTTTTTATGAAAATATAAGTTTTTGTTATAGGTTGTGTTAAGGCTGTAAAGCTCTTGTAAATTAATTCGATTCGATTTTTTAGGAGGTCTAGTCAGGGGCGTAGCCGGGGGGGGGGGTTGGGGTCAAACCCCCCCCTATTTTCGCTAGATATTATTGAATTTTTCAGATCCGAACCAAAAAAAAATGTCAAAAAGTAGCAAAAACCCCCCTCAAAAAAATTCCTGGCTACGCCCCTGGGTCTAGTTTCATGAATTTTCCGACAGAACAAACACTACAGCCCTATTTTTGAAAACATTATCAATTGGAAAACTTATCAAATGAAAAAAAGTGAAAGTTAGGAAAAGTGAAACTGACAATGATGCTATGAGCTATTGAATAAAAATTTATTTTTTGTCAAGTGATTGAATTCTCGAAAAGATTTTATTTTTCTAAATGATCTTGTTTTCATCAAAATTTCTCTCTTTTTGATAACAAATTATTACATGACTTTATTTGATTCTAAACTTGAAACTATTCACCTTAAAACCATACAGCATGCTCTTTCTAAAATATGTGCAAAATTCCACCAACAATTTTTTCCCCTTCAGTAAGGTTTCAGTCATAAAATATTATGCTCGTGTAGATCATAAAGGCATCATAAAGACTGATGACTAAGATTCTCTAAGACGAACGAGTAACAACAGTAAGAAGAGGATATGAAATGAAATTTGTCAGATGAGATTACAATGAAAATCATGAAGCCTTAACGTAGAATATTCATGAAAAAAAAAAATCAGTGCCTATAATGGAGATTTTCTGTGTTTTTATTACGTATGTAAAATAAAGTTAGACAAAGCCTTTTATGTTGTAAGGATAAGCCGGTAGCAGGAAGAAGATTTATGGGTGTTGAATTAAGTGGATATTATATTTGTTGTTGGCAGGATTAGTGTCTATAAGATTCTTAAATTAACGAACTTTATGTTATGGTTGAAAATTTAATTAAAAGGAAAATCTGAAAAAATCCATGTGCTTATTTTCATTCGGTCACTGGGTCATGCACAGGATGTCATACTCTAATTTTACTTTAAAATACTCTGGTGAATCTTTAAACTTTTCACATTAAATCTCATGGCAAAAGTATGCCACAAAATTACTTTTTCCAAAGTTCATTGCTTCAATTGTTATTTTCATGACAATTCTTCGTACTTTTCCACTTAAATTCATCTCAATTGAAATTGAAATTCAATTAGTCGTGTCAATGTTTTACACAACACGAGAAGACAAAATAATCGAATGAAATAAGAACGACAGAAATTAAATATAAATTCCATAATATGCGTTACAGACGTTAAGAAGAAGATCAATGAATGCTTACATTGAGACTCGAGTTGTAGGTATATGTGAAGAATTATTCTCGAATGAGATCGTAAATGACAAATTTCTGTAATTGAATTGGAATATTTGTGAAAGATGTAATGATGAAAATTGTAACGAAATTATTTTAATGACGATGCTTATGATGATGGAAATGCTGTGGATTAAAAAGAAGTGAAACGTGGGAAATTTGAACAGTTCGAAGAATAGTTTTTTTTTATTTTGAATTATTTTGTGAATTATTTGATTTTAATAAAACAGAGATGACAACCGGCTGTCTTCTACCAACTGGTCGTTACTGGCTACCAGTTGGTACTGGCTGCAGGCAGCCGCCGTTTGTAGGTGTTACCAGCCTCCGGTGACTACTGGTAGTAGATGATATTTGGCGGCCGTTTTCTACTAGTAGACACCGGCTTGCCAACTCTGTAATAAAACTCAAACTCATCCCATTATTCTATTGCCAAATATTCCACATAATCAAAATCATCAAAAATGTAGAAAAAGAAAAGAAATTAAGAAGAAATGAAACAAGAAGTGAGCATTAAATGATACAAAGAAGAGGAAGAAGGAGGAAGAAAAATCTCATAAAACAAAGTAGAATCAAATGTTGAATTTCCTATATCATCTGAGATATCCCCAAAAATTGGCTTCCGTTCTCTCATTTTCTATTTAAACTTTACGTGACTTGAATTCTTCAAACATTCCTTGTATTTTATTTTATTTGTTAAGCTTTCGTAGATGCTTTGGAAGATTGAAAATTTCTTTTCTTAAAATAATGAAATAAAACGGAAGGAAAAGATCTTGAAAAATTTAAAGGTCTTAAAATTTATATGAGAAAATTCTGGTTGGATGAAAAAGGATTGAAAGAGAAAATTTTTCAAGAAGAAAATCATAAATATTTTTGGCTTCTTTTGCTTGCCTCTGAAATTTTCTGTCAGAGAAGATTTAAGCTTTAAGCTATCTAAAATTAATGATAAGAAACATTAAGTTTGACATTTTCGGGTTAAAATGATTTCATTAAATTAGTGACTAACGAAGATGCTTTACAATCTTATAAAATGAAATTTGCATTTTTTGATACTTCTCATCTGGGGTTAATGGCATAAATTTTTATTTTTACAACAAGTTCTTCATTGAACTTGTCATCGACATCTTCTGATAGAAGATTTAACTTATTTTGTCATGAAAAGGGTTCGAGATGAGCAAAAAATGTCATTAATCATTTAAAAATTTGATACTCATCTATAATTATCGATAAGGTTGGAGGCAGTTCCTTCAAAACTGTCAATATCAGATGCGTTCTATTTAACAGAATGCAAATTTCATAGGAATCCATCAATGCAAACTTTTTTAAAAATTGTTAAACAAACTGCTTTTGACATCTTCTTAGAGATTGTCGACCCAAAATTCTCTCCCTTCCTTTGTGCATCCTTCAAAAGAAGTACCAAGAATTAATCAAATATAATTGCAGTTGTTATCCGTAAAATTCCAAATGTCTGAATGCTGTCTTGTTATAAATCAGAAAAGCATGAAAATATGCACCAACTATTCTGACAAAATATCTGTTACTTCTAGCAAAATTTATCTACAGTTAAAAAAAAGGAAGCAAGAAGTCAGTCGAGTATACATGCATTTCACAGTTTGCTGTTACAATCTCATCCTATCCCAATTATTCGAATATATTCCTGCTTTGGATTTTTTTCTGTCGTGAAATCTCTGCTGTTGATTTATCTCGCTGCTGGTGATGTCACTTTGGAAATACAAAAAGTAAATCTACCGACAAGTAACTTCACGAAAATTAATTGCTTTCATCCTTTCATTTGAAATAATGACCTGGTGATTCACGAAAATATGTATGCATGCAAAAGTTACTGGAGGATATCGTGAGCCAAGAGTTATTGCTATGTTACAATTGTGTTCATTTTAGGAATGAAAAATGGAAATTGACGTGTTCGGAAAGTATGCAAAGACAAGTCAATTAGTGACGAAAATTATTTTAATTGGAATGTGACTGTATTACTAGCTTTTTAAGGAGCTTAAAAGTGTCAAATTTCGGTTAACATTCCTACAACAACTGCCATGCTTTTCGAAAAATCATAAGTTCTAAAATGAACCGTTAACCCTTAAAATTCACAAATTCTGTTGACATTCTCTTTGACCTAAAAAATCTCCAACTTAATTTCAACCTCCGCTCTTTGGCGTTCTCATTTTCCTCCTCACCTACAATTTTCCACAAACTCACATTCATTTCTACACATTGAGCAAGCACATAACCGGAACATACAGTTGAATTTTTTTTCTAATTTTATTTGTGATGCCACAATGCACATGCACATTCATACGATGACTATGGGAATGACATAATGCTAGTGAGAGTGGTGGAAGTGAACTAAGCATACAAATTGCATTTTTTTTTTTATTTTTCCATTTTCATATTTTCTTTTTATTTCATTTTTTTTTTCAAACACAAGCCAAATTGCAAAAAAAAAATCTGAAATGTTGAACAAAAAGTCATGAACACAAAAAAATTACTCTACAATGATTTTCTACTAGGAAGAGAGAAACAAACGAGTTGGTGTGTTGATGTAGGTCAAACAATAGAACGCAATTCGACTAGATAATTATGTTCAGAGGTGGAATTTCTTAGTGCTTGCAAATTGAAAAATTTGCTAATTTTTCTAAAACTTTAAAATCAAAACCTTTCAAAAAAATCTCAAAGTTAAGTCATGCCATCAGTGGCGTAGTCAGGGGGGGGGGGGGTGATTGGGTGAGTTTTGAGTTTGAAACTCACTGAGAACTTTCTTTAATTTGCTAGAGCTTTTCGTGAAAAAAAACGAAAAACAACCCCCATCCCCCCAAATCTTTTCATACAAAAAATTGAATTTTCACCCCCTTCACCTCAAAGTTCCTGGCTACGCCACTGCATCCCATTAATTTTTGTACAGAAAAACTTTTAATCAAAATTTGTAAATCATGAATTTTAGATCCAATCTTGATGATTTAATTTAAATCAAATTAATTTCTTTTAAAAAGTTTGCTGAATTTTGATGTCACCAAAATTTAAACTTTAGCAAAAAAAAAATAACTAGAGAAAAATATAGAATGAAATTCATTTGGGGATCCACCACCAAAAACTTTGACAAACGTAAAAATTTCCTTCATATATGTTCATTTGACTTCACTTCCAAACCCTTGAATATTTTTAATAAATGAAAAAATGTTTGTTACGAACTTCAAATACCAAGCAAGCAATCCTCAGTCCTCCTTTATATAGAATGAATCGACATCCTCAACCATACAAACAAACCAAATACACAAACGTATATTTGCTAGAAAAACTTTTTCCTTCATGAAGTGTTGTGAATTTCACCAATGCATCTACCTTCCTGTGTATTTTGCATTAAACTAGATAAAAAAACACGACTTACGTAGAAAGTCAATAGCTTCCGCGTTCGACTATCGGGTCAGCAAAGCTTCGATTTGCATAAGTTTGGAGATTAGGATTCGATCGGGTCAGCAAAGCTTCGCTTTGCATAAGTTTGGAGATTAGGATTCGATCGGGTCAGCAAAGCTTCGCTTTGCATAAGTTTGAAGATTAGGATTCCATCGGGTTAGCAAAGCTTCGCTTTGCATAAGTTTGGAGATTAGGATTCGATCGGGTCAGCAAAGCTTCGCTTTGCATAAGTTTGAAGATTAGGATTCCATCGGGTTAGCAAAGCTTCGCTTTGCATAAGTTTGAAGATTAGGATTCCATCGGGTTAGCAAAGCTTCGCTTTGCATAAGATTGAAGACTAGACTCCATCGGGTCGCAGATTTATTTTTTTCTTATATTCTTATTTTTTGCTAGTTTTACAGATTTTAAACCATTTTAATGAAATTTTGATTGAATTTAGATAAATCTGAGATTTTAATTTCATTCTAAATTTTTTAAACCAACTACTCGGATTAAATTTAATTTGAACGCTTAAACCACTAAATCAAGCTCGATTTGTCAAGAAATGTCCAAAAACGTTAAAATATGTCAAAATATGTCAAAAATGATCAATTCTAAACCAAAAAACTAAAATTAATCGAGTTGGATTAAATTTAAATAAACTGATTTTTTTATAATTTTGATTAAATTCAAACACTACCAATCAAAGCTCAAAATAATTTTTTTTCTTCAATTTTAGCTTTATTTAACTATTTTTAGTCATTTCTAACCATTTTGTAAAAATTTTGAGTGAAAAAAGTAAAATTGGTTAGATTTTGAAATTTTAATCCTCACACATGGATTAAAATTGAGTCGGGATTAACTCTTAGATGGCTCAATTCGCCTAAAATTTCAAACTTTTTGAAAAACTGTTTATTTCATAAAATTTTCCTATTTTCTACCTTCAATTTGATATATCATTCATAAAAAAAAGTTTTGAAAAAATTTTGAATGAGGGGGTTTTGTGTTAAATCCGATGGATTTAAATTTAAGCCAGTTGGATTAAACTCATTTTATGCTCGTTCTCGAAAACAAAGAAGTTTCACGAGTTCCGCCTAAATTTCCCACCTACTAGACCTCCGTAGCTTTCCAACGGTGTATAATTCATTATGTTTAATGTTGACCTGTGAGCTGTAGGTTAGGTGACAAAATTTTCGAAGTGTAACTAATAGGGAAGGATTAAAATAAATCCGACGGATTTAAACTTTTAACTAATTTTCCTGACTCACAGCTTAACCAAAGTGGGTCATGTTTGGTATCGTTGGAAAGGTAATTTTAAGGGCTATTTAATAAAAATTATTTCATTTCAAATCTTCCCCACCCATGACCACCAGACCAACCACAAAGTTAATCCCTCTTTGAAAAACCTCATACATGTTCTGCTGGTTCAGGATGAGATTCTTAAATTTGGTTTTTTGTGCCAAAAAATTCTAAAAAATATTTGAAACATTTAAAGTACCAGAAATTTTCCGTTTTAGTGCTGTTAAAAAAAGTTATAGCAAAAATGAGTTTTGTATGGGTTTTGTATGGAAACCTTGTAGGTGGCACCACGGGTGTAAAATAAAATTTCGCGGATTCCGCCTAAATTTCCCACCTACTAGAACAAAATACCTAAATTTTGAGATATGAATCAATACCTCTCGACCAGATAGGTAAGCTGTAGGTTGGGTGACAAAATTTTCAAAGTGTACTAAAACAGCTTCTGAGCTTGCGCGGAAGCTAAAATATAGAAGACTAAAAAGAAGGCAAAACTTTTTTTTTTCAGATTGCGTATGGGGAAAATAAACAAAAATAAAATTTCCTTTTTTTCTATCATTGCACACTAGCTGCCTCTGTGAAGTGCACTTTCTAATGTATATGAACACATACATGCGATAAAAAAAAAGTTTTGCAAATAATTCATCTGGAAACAAGTGTGCAATTGAAGTGATTTATCAAATACGAGAAATAAAAAAAAAATTTGTATACCGGTGCTTATAACTTTATTCAGATCCTAAAATGTGCTTTTGAAAAGCGACTTTTTATGAAAGTCAATAGAATGTGGATTGTATTTGACTGCCTATATGAAGCTTTTAAGCTAAAGTGATAGATCACATTGAGTTATTGACTTCCGGTTTTTGAGGATGGATGAATTGCAAGTGGTTTTTGTATTATTAGAGCCTTGATTTTGGATTTTTAAATTAAATATTATGAGTTACTTGTTGCAGGAAATGATGAAGATTTTTCAATAAAAGAAACCAAATACAAAATATCCAGTCAGCCTTCTAGTCCATGAAGAAAAAATTCAATTAAAGTTCAATTGAAGCTCCATTGAAGTATCTGGGTCAACAAAAAATATTCAACATACCAAAAGGTAGATGCGTTCCATTTACCAATCAGCCTTAAAAACTCACCGCATATTTTTATTTGATGCCGCACACCATCCGTTTGTGTGTTTAAGCAACTAGAAATTTTTTTATGCTATCTCAATATGCACAACTTTTGGCTACACATCAAAATTGACATTTTAATTGATGATCATTTGAACGAGATTTGTTTGTCAGTTTCATGTGCGTGTTATTAGAGACGGAAGGTTTTGTATGAGGTTAAAAATAGCTTATTGGTTTAGAATCGTAGATACAGTAGATGTTGCTGATTCACGTCATCAAAAAAGGTTAAATTAAAATTTAATTGCTGTGTTTAAAAATAATATCTTTAAAAAACATTGATTTCGAATAACCTTTTTATTTGTGACTCAGTTGATTAAACAAGATTTTTTTTGTAGAATTGGTGATGTTTCAGACTAGAAATTCCATTTATTGAACTTTTAATTGAATATTCCTTAAAAATAACTTAATTGTTGATCAAATTAAATTTACGACTGAAAATTTATAATTTGATCTTAAGTTAATTAATTTTTAATGATTTAATTTCATTCATAATCTGCTGAAATTTTTTAATCATCGGAGAAATATCAATACGCCAACATGAAAGTATTTTTTTTTTTAATATTAAATTAACTGAAACTGTACAGGTGAAAATAAATCGAATTAAGTTGTGAAAAGTTTTTGATTAATTTTTTTCAATGTTAATTAAGCACATCGTATAAAAAAATGGTTTTATAGATAGCTGCAATTAAGTAAAAAATCTTTTGCATTTTATTTTTTTCTGTAATTTCACAATTTTACGTATTTTTTTAAAAATAATCCTTCAAACCATAAATTAACATTTCAGACAGAAAAAATTACATGAAAATTCAATTTTTCACACTACACTGTCTGAAATTTAGGTGTTAATTACAATTCATGCAACACATATTTTGTATGACTTTCAGCATAATTTTACATGCTTCAAAGAGCTTTACAAAATTTACTTAAAAAACTTCCAAGAAAATTGTACAATTTTAAATTTGTTGTACCTTGCAATATTGTTGTAAATTAAGTATCGTGTTGGTCATTATTTCGATTTATATTCAAAATAGTTCATTAGCATGAACGAAATGCATTTAATGACACTGTCACATAAATTATCTGGCACAACCTGTCATTTTTTTCTGATATATTGCATAATCAATTATTGAATTTTTCATAAGAAATTGTAGTTACAGAGATCATCAAACTTTTATTCTCATAGCACAATTTACATTTCATCCATTAAAGAAAAGTTTTATGCAAGTTCTCGTAGTGTCCGTGAAGTACGCGGGAACAGGTTGTCAGAATGCCCTGAAACTTGGCCAGAATTACGTCCATATTACGTCCATTTACGTCCAGCATTCAAATATTTTCGTCCTACCTTCAGTTCCTGGATGTAGCACATTAAAGGTTTTTGGTATCTTTCCCGCGTACTTCTAATTTTTTTTGCGGGAAAGATATGCGGAACTAACTTTTATGGACATATTATATATCAAAATGCATCTAATTATTACGTCCAATTACGTCCTGCAAAAATTTTTGGAATTGGACATGATGGGCAAGAGTTATGGACTTCCAAAGTTTTGGACCAAATTTCTCGAAGAATAAAAAAAAAATTACCTGAAACAAAAAGTTTCGTAAAATTATTTTTTTTATCAGAATTCAATATCTTAAACATTTTTATGATTTTAATCTATGTTTTTGGACTTTTGGCAGTTCCAATTAAATGGTCGTGCCTTAATATAGCACAAGCAGATCTCAAAAAATCCTTAAAATCGTGTTGTATATCAAATAACATCTATTTTTTCTAACAATTTCAAATCTGTTAACATTTTTAAGATCCATTTTATTATAATTTAGATCACAAGGCAGTTTTACTGTATCGAATTAGGAAACTAAATATGACAAACGTCATATTTAAATTTTTTTCAAATTTTGGTCAAAACATATTTTATGTTTAATCATATCTACTTTTTGTAAGAATTTTTAATTTATTGAAATTTTTGATTTAAAAAAAGACAAAATTTTATTTTAAAAAATCAATTTAAAATTTTCAGGAAAAAAAAATTATAAAAAATTAAAAAAAAACTTTTATTCAAATTAAAAGTTGGAAAACAATATTTAGTAAAAAGTTTCTAAAGTTGAGAATACCTAATTATAAGATTTTCTGATTAAGTATCCATAAAAAACGTTTTTTAAGAATATATTTTATATTTAATTTTTTTTTCTCTAAAATTTAAAATTGAATTGATTTTTTAAAATAAAATTTTGTCTTTTTTTAAATCAAAAATTTCAATAAATTAAAAATTCTTACAAAAAGTAGATATGATTAAACATAAAATATGTTTTGACCAAAATTTGAAAAAAATTTAAATATGACGTTTGTCATATTTAGTTTCCTAATTCGATACGGTAAAACTGCCTTGTGATCTAAATTATAATAAAATGGATCTTAAAAATGTTAACAGATTTGAAATTGTTAGAAAAAACAGATGTTATTTGATATACAACACGATTTTAAGGATTTTTTGAGATCTGCTTGTGCTATATTAAGGCAGGACCATTTAATTGGAACTGCCAAAAGTCAAAAAACATAGATTAAAATCATAAAAATGTTTAAGATATTGAATTCTGATAAAAAAAATAATTTTACGAAACTTTTTGTTTCAGGTAATTTTTTTTTATTCTTCGAGAAATTTGGTCCAAAACTTTGGAAGTCCATAACTCTTGCCCATCATGTCCAATTCCAAAAATTTTTGCAGGACGTAATTGGACGTAATAATTAGATGCATTTTGATATATAATATGTCCATAAAAGTTAGTTCCGCATATCTTTCCCGCAAAAAAAATTAGAAGTACGCGGGAAAGATACCAAAAACCTTTAATGTGCTACATCCAGGAACTGAAGGTAGGACGAAAATATTTGAATGCTGGACGTAAATGGACGTAATATGGACGTAATTCTGGCCAAGTTTCAGGGCATTCTGACAACCTGTTCCCGCGTACTTCACGGACACGTTCTCGTAATAGTTTAGACTAAAACCACTTCATTTGTACAGCATGACCAAAGAAGTGTATACAAATACCAGAACAAAGTCAACATCAATTTTATGCAAAAACTATTTAAATTGTCCAACGAATATTGTACAATAGTTGGTGTGGATTGTAAGTTTTTCTTTCAATTTATTCATTTTTCATTTTTCTCCTATTGCGGTTTTTGCGGATTTTCCGAGAAATAAAGCACAGAGGAACTCACCAGAATCGAGTGAGAATGGGATGGAAAAAGTTTTACTTCATTCTTCATCATGTTAAATTACATGTGTTTGTATACATGTCTGTAGTTAGTTATGAGCATCAAGAACAATACATCCATAAACGTATTAAAAAAAAGAGCATTCAGACCTAAATGAGGTTAACCCACTTTTCCATCTCATAGCATTTTATGCTTTTGGATCCCTTAAACATACATACATGCATGCATTCATAGACATCATAATCATGATTACTATCATCATCAAAATCAGAATAATAGGTAAAGAGACGTGCTCTTTCATTTACAGCAATAGCATGCCTTACTCGTCTATAATTATATTTTCTCCATTATTCACAAATTTTCCTTTTAGTCGCATGATTCATTATACTTTAAATTTTGGCGTGGAAAGGATTAAGCAATTATAGATGGGGCAGTTTGTCTTTAAGATTTCTAGAAGTTACTCAAATAACAGAAAATTTTTGAGTATCCTTTAAATGACCTCAAATTATTTAGTACCATTCTATTCATTAAATTAGCTCATGCATACCAATTCTTAACCAAAATGCGCTTAATCCCTTCATACTCAATTTAAGTTCCAAAATTTAATTTACTTTTTTTCACAAGTGATGCAGAGAAGAAAAAAAATATATTTGTACAACACAGCCAAAGCTCTTCTCATCCTGTTTGCTTGTTACTGCATGCAGCAAAAATTTTTGCTTGGTTACAGCACAATCACATAGACATAACTATGCACATCACCGGGAATAAGGATTATAGATGCATAAAAAATTAAATACCTTAATTTTGCGAGTGAAAGAACGGAATGGCAAAAGAGCAAGGATGGTGGGGAGGAATTAAAATTATTCATCATGAAAAATATGATGTTAAAACATATCTTCAACAAAACAAAAAATAATAAGATGAAACAGATACCAGAAAAAAGTGAGAAGGAAAAGTAAGTAATAATAATGGAATGAGATTGTAAATCATCACATCTAGCAAGTTGAGGATGATTTCTTGGATAATAATTTTTTGTGAGGTCATAATATGGGGTCATTCGTAAAATTCGATAAAAATGAACATTTTTGAACACCCCTCTCCCTCCCTACCTTCCCGAAAAAAATATAAGGAGCGTACTAAAATCTTAGACCCCTCCTTAGACCCTACGGGTAACGGTTTTCATCTGTGCACAGATATCTGTTTGCAACTCTGAACTTAACTTAAATGCAGTTAAGAATGAACGAGATCATCAAAAATTTATCCAAAAATATCCTCGCTGAGAAAACTGCGTCAATTTATTATAAAATCGTAAAAAATTTGAGAATGAAGGGATTTTTTTCCTTAACACAATTTGAATGTAAAATTTATTATGCACAAGAAAATTATGTTAATAAACTGAGTGTGAATATTTAAAAAGAACCATCTCATTTGTTTACGACAAAAATGAAAAAAAGAAGTAAGAAGTAAGAGGAAGAAAGACAGCAAACAGTGAATGAGAGAGTTTATCATTTTTATATGTGGGGAGATACGATGAATGACGAAAAGCATGCAAAAGCTTACAACAACATATAAATTCCAAATAATATAACAGAAAAAAGAAGAGAAACAAGGAGTGGAGAAAGTTTTACTGCTGGAAAATTTTACGAGACGCTTTTAAAATGAGACATTAAAATCTGACAAAAAAAAAAGAAGGAGAAAAAACTTTTAATGCAAAACAAGAATGTTCCTATCCTTTATTCTTTTTCAGAGAAGAACAAGAACATCGATGGAAGAACAAGAAAAGAAAAGAAAAGTTTTACGAGACACGAGAATCATTTAGGAGAAAATTTTATGATTTTTTTTTTATTTAACGAATGAGTTATCTGAAAAGTAGCTGTCGCTGTAAAAAGTATTACTTTCATCATTACAGAGCTGCATTCAAAATAAACATTATTTTGAAAAATGACTTTTTAGTCATTGAATAAAGTACTGATTTAATGTTCAAGTACGTTCATTGTATGCCGATGAAATAGGATGTGTTAATTTGAGTTAAAAATATATTTGAAGTATTAGTGACATTACATATTTGACATTTTCTGTTAATCTCAGAGCTCGGAGTCGATGGAATTATGTTTGGAGCGGAGTCGACTCCGCAATATAAATTTGACAAAAAATCCGAGTCGACTTTAAGCTCTGGTTTGCTGCAACCAATGCTGTTTGTAATGACATTAAAATTAGAAATATTTTTGAAAAATACAGATTCTGGTTATTATACTTTGTTAGGGTCCTTCCACATAAAGGATAACATTCACAAAATTTGCAACGCTAAAAATTAGTCTTTTGACACCCCCACACCCCCTGGTCATAAAAATTTATTTGGAATTTTAAAAAACTTGATATGAAGAATAACAAGCATTACAATATTTACGAACGATTCTTAATCCATTAAAACCTACCTTAGTTCACTTAGTACGTTCACTTAGTACGATACGCAAAATGACTTTCTAGATCCCCATCTACCGTTGTTACGAATGGTTACAAATTGATAAGCCCCTTGTTACAAATGGTAACATTTTTTCACCACCCCCCTCCCCCTAAAATGCGAACATATTAGGTATCGTTCATTTATTACGTAACAAAATAACGGTCATATTTCAAAAAAGAACAATGGAATTCTCAGAAATTCTATTGTTCTCCTCTCGACCCCCCCCCCCCTGCGTTACGTAATAAGTGAACGAGCCCTTAAGTAAACCAAATTCTAAAAAAATATATATTACTATACTTAGGAAAATGCACACACCAAACTTTTGTTCTCTAAGTTTAGGAAATAAAGAAACTTTATGCAATCGCATTCTGTAAACTTTTCAAATAACACAAAACTCTTACTTTACAAATCTACTGAGTTATTCCTTTCAATAACCAAACTTGTTTACGTAAAAAAACAGGGACTTCATTTAAACTTGGAAGCACTGTGGTTATAGAAGAAGTACAAACAAATAAACAATCATTTGAGAAGTTTGATAATTTTAATTGGATTGAAAGTTTTCATTTCCTCAACAACGAGTTTATATTAAGAGAACTTTGAATCAAAAGATGGAATTTCTACTAATTAGAAGAGACTTTATGATAAATTTTATTATTCCGTAAAGAAACTATAATTATCAAACATACAGGTATTGAAATTAATTTTAATTATGAAATTTCCGTACTAAATTGAAATAAGTAGAAATTTTTTAGTTTTGTCAATGACATGAGCAATTATCAAGTAGAACTAGACATTCAATAACTTTAGGTATCATTGAAATATTCCTAATAAATATATTTTGATAATCTCTCCAAACGAAAATTTAATACAAATTAGTGGACTTACTTACATTGTAATTCAGATATTTTGAATTTTATTCCATATGAAACTAGGTCAGTGATGACCAACCGATGTTCCTCGGCACACTAGTGTGCCAATTTTTTTTTCGAAAAGTACCACGAGCCGTGTTACGCGTATGGTTTTGGTCATGACTTACTCAAAAAGTGTGCTGCGGCAAAAAAAGGGTTAGCCACCACTGAACTAGATTATGAACAGTAAAAGGATTGTTTTGTCTGATATTCCTATTGAGGACATTGATTAAATTAGAAAATTTTCTCATAATTGTACATTATTGCTAATGAAAATTGAAATGAATGTCTCATACATAGACAATCAGAATTCATAATCAAGGTTCTTGGAGAGGAAAGCAAAGCTAATTAAATTTTATGCAATTATAATTAAAATACGTCTGGAAGATTTTGAAATTCGATTTGCTTCAATGGTAGATGGACTTATTATTTGCTAATTGAACATTTTTTTGTCTGTGTAGTAATCTACTTTATTCATAAATTTCAGTAGCGTTTAATGATGTTTAGAGATGATAAAAAATTTCTTGCACATGTAAAATTTGTCACATCTTCAAGTCAAATTCCCTTAATCCCTCCTTACGTCTCACATCAATTTAAATTTTCTCTGAAATTTTTAATGACATCAGACATAAAGTAATACAAAAACATTTGACATTCAATATTCATATGTTCTCAAATTATAATAAACGTCTTCAATTCAAATGCGACAGCAACAAGAACATCAGCATAATCATCATCATGATGATGCAGAATATAAAAATTAAATAGGATATATGTTCCTTTAAATGTTTACGTTTGCACAATAAATCTCTCAATGTATGTGCATATATATTTATTGTGAGAATGAATATAATAAAAAAAAAGAAAACGAGATGGAATGAGGATCTAAAGCACTCAGTAAAAATGATGCTCTGAAAACATAAAACAATAAATGAACAAACATAAAATGACTCAATTAAAATTTTCTGTTTGCATTTTATGCAAGCAACAGCAAGTTTCCATCATTTTATGTATTGGCTTTACAGTCATAAATGTAGATTTTTGAGTGTCAGTTTGGGGATGCTAGATTGTATTTGATTCATTTTGTCTTGAAATTTTTATGCAATTCATTAATTTTTTAAATGTATATGGTCGTTCGTAAAATTCGTAAAGTCCAAATTGACCATTTTTAAACCCCCTCCCCCTGATCGCAACAAATTTTGGATGGGGCCATTCACAAAGTACGTTTCGCAAAAAAATGACTTTTTAGACCCCCCCTCCCCCCCTTTTTACGCTTTTTGTATAAAAATTCTTTTGTTTAATTTAATCTGTTACAAAATCTTAGACCCCCCTCCCCCTTAAAAAGCGAACGTACTAAGTGAACGGCCCCTATAAAGTTTTTAAGAATTTTGTATGAAGCTTAACAAAATCATGGAAACCTCTCACCCTCCCTAAACGTTAAAAATTTTACTAACGACCCCTAATGAAGTTAAACTTCATTAATTATTAAACATCAATAATAAGTTTTGAGAGAAAAATCTTTAAATGGGTCATTTGTAAAACTCGTAACACTTAGTGAGGGGGGAGGGTCTAAGATTTTGTTACGATCCTTATATATTTTTTTAAATCATACAAAAATATCATACGAAATTTTTTATATAATCGTAACATATTTAGTTATACGAATTTCAAGAATGACCCCCAAGAACATTTTAATTTGACAATTTGATGATTAATTCATTGGTCACTAAAAGCGAAGTTAATTTTTTTAAAAAAAATCAAATATTTATACTCAATTTAATCATATACTCTTGAAAACCTTACTTCAAGATTAAACAAAAATGCGCCACAAAATAATTTCTTCACAAATATCCCTAACTTTTTTCTTCATATGTTGTTCATGGTGAGGCTTAAACATTGCATGAATAAAACAACAAATCCGAATACAAATTTCTCTCCCTTCGCTTCTGATTTTCACAACAAAAAAAAAATTGTATTTTATATTTATCTCATCCATGACAACCATTCTTGTACTTATTGTGTGTGTATATGTGTGTCCCCAACCACACTCAAAAGCACGCCATATGTTGCAACTCTCATGAAATTTTATAATATATAAAATATGCTCAGCATAAGCATAGAAGAGCCAATAAATCACAAACAATAACTTTTAGTTTCCTTCATACATTCCAGTATTATTATTATGTATTGTTATTATTAATATTATTGTTGAATAAATTTTTGCTGTCGCTTATGCTTGCTGTTTAGAAATTTATTGAATACAAGCAATAAATTTTCTATCCTTTTTAGAAAGCTTGAATTTGTTATTGATATTCATATTTATTTATTCCTATCTGCATATATTGGAATATGATGAAATCAGTCAGGGGTGCTGGAACTTTTGGTTTCTAAATTCTAGGTAAATCTGCAGAAAAGTGCGACCTACTGTGCCAATATTTTTGTAAGTTTATTTGAAAGCTCATCGTATGAAATTGTATAGTTGGACATTTAATCATCAAATTCCAAGAACTATTAAGTCCATTTTCAAACATCAATTCGATTTTCCAAGGAAATTTTTTAACGCATTTGCAAAATTACACAAGAATGTACACTTTACCATAATATGTAGTTCAACTCCACTGCAACACATCACATATGATGAGGGGAAAGAATTTTTTTAATAAAATGACTTTTTCTATGTTTGTCAACATTGTTTGCTATTTTGCATATTTTATTGGATCACTAAAATTTCAATACCAATCAATTCATATCCTTACCATCTCATACTTCAAAAGATTTTTTCGACATTTTCAATTAAGCGGATTTAATTTCGTTTCTCAACTGAAGAAATGTGATTTTTAAATGAGTATTGATCAAATAGTACCAGTGGCGAGGCCAGGTGACTTTTCACCCGCCTCACTAGCAAATTTCTTTGATTTGCTAGGACTTTTCGTAAAAACAACGAAAAATTATCTCCCTCCCCCCCCCCCTCCCCGTTTTTTCATAAAAAAATTTAATTTTTACCCCTCTCAAAATTTTTGGCTACGCCACTGAATAGAACATAACCTTAATCTTAGCAAATATGATAAAAATTTTGAAACCTGACCTCAACGTAACACAACATAATATGGTATAACTAGTATAACGGTGGTCACTCGTGACCGACGAAAGCGCATTTTCCACGATCAGTAAATACACAAAGAATTAAAACCCTAAAAGTATAAAGCCTAATATTTAACTACAACCATTCTTTATTTACCAGAAATTTAAAATTTATAGATATTTAATAAAAAGTTATCATACGCGACATAGAATTTAAAAATAAAATAAAAATAAGCAAAAAAAATCAGACGCGGGCTAGGATCGAACCCATGACCTTCAAATTAGGAGTCGCGCGTTCTTCCAATTACGCCACTGCTGTTCATTTTTTTGAAATATTCACTTGACAATTTGATTATTTATATTGATGAGTTTTTTTTTATAAAAACGTATAATTTTATAATTTTCACAAAATTTTCCGGAAAAACTATGAAAAATCCATGAAAATAGAAAATTAAACAATAAAAATATCAAAAAAATATAAAAAAAAGTAATTATCTATGAAAATATTAAAAATTTTAACAAAAGTCCTCGGAAAAACTCGGGAAAATTGTGGAAATGGAAAATTATGACATTATTCAATATTATATGTCATTAGAAATCAAAAAAGTATCAAAAAAAGCAAAAAAAAAAATTGTCATCGGTGGGATTTGAACCGAGGACAGCTAAGGTTTTGAAAAGTCAACATTTTAGTGCATTCGACCACACTAACACATACAAAGAAATGGCATTTTTGGTACTTTTTACGCTGGTTCCAGCAGAGGAAGTGACCATTCGTGCTGATTTTTTCGCCAGCTCTAGCCAGACATACTACACACATTTTAAGCCAAAAACCGCATCGAAAAAGCTTAAACCTGAGGAGGAGATAGCTCCACAGACGGACGGACGGACAGACGGACGGACAAAGTGCGGATAATAGCGTCCTTTTCCCAAGAGGAAAATGCGCTAAAAAATGTAGAACTAGTTTTTAAACAATTTCCCGCCAAACTATCTCAACTACCTTCGAGACTTCAATAAATTTCAAACATCACATTACCGTAACTTAAGCCCCAAATGACTCTCTTCTTCTCCATTCATCTCATTTACGATGACTTTTACAGAAAGACATAACGGACTTAATTAGCTAAATTAGCTTTTAATAAAAGTAAAGTTAATTAAAATAAGTTGAAGCAAGCAAAAAAGTATGCAAGAAATTAACAAGATTTGCTAATTAGCAAGTTTGCTTGCTTTCCCTTCCTTACATAATTAATATGCTTTTAAGACTCATAGAATATTTTTAGATTGGAATATTATGGAAATTTTTGCTGCATTTGAAACTTACATATTGTTACTAATGAACAATTACAGCTTATAGTTTTGACCTTGACCTACATTTTGTGAATGAATTTTAATGTAAAAAAAATATTCGCATAAATTTCTATGAAATTGAGTTTATCTGGGATTTGCATCATAAAATATATACATTGAAGTCTAGCTGAGCGGATTATGGCTCAATCAAATCATCTATCATTTACAATAGGAATTTTTAAAAAAAGAGTAATCCGGAATAGCAAACTGATGGAAGCAACCCCTAAAAATTTGCATACTGTTTTCTAAACAATATTTTATTTTTGAAATCTATCCATCATGTGTCATCATGTCTGTATTTTTTCAACATAACATGAAAATTTTTATTAAGTCATAAATTACCTTCATCTTTTGCATATGCGTATGTATGTACATGCAGTCTTTTACTGTAAAAATAATATTACAAAGTTTTTCAGGTTGTCAGATATTTTTCACTAATTCGTTTAAAAAAATTTACAATCAAGCTAAAAAAATGGAAAGGATTATTCATTACTACCCCATTGTTTTTATATTTAATCTGTACACATGCATTGCATGCCTGTCATATAACAAGAATATTACAATGATGACGATGATGATGGAAAAAGTAGAAAGGATTGTTGTTCTGTATGAAACTAAATAAATACAAAAGCACAAAAAAAAAGCTCGTTAACATCAGCAACGTGAGCAGGGGGAAAAGAACTTTGTGTAAAAAAAAATATGGTAAAAAATGGTAAAATTTTACCATTTTTTTACCATGTTTTACCAAATTTTACTACATTTTACCATCTTTTACTACATTTTACCAAATTTTACTGCACTAAATTTTTACATGGATTACATTATTTCGGATGAAAAACTCCTCGGAAAAGCTATTTTTCGCGTTGATTTTCTTAGTTGGTATGAAAAACCCCTCGGAAAAGTGATTTTTCGGGTTGATTTTCTTAGTTGGTATGAAAAACTCATCGGAAAAGCGATTTTTCGGGTTGATTTTCTTAGTTGGTATGAAAAACTCCTCGGAAAAGCGATTTTTCGGGTTGATTTTCTTAGTTGGTATGAAAAACCCCTCGGAAAAGCGATTTTTCGGGTTGATTTTCTTAGTTGGTATGAAAAACCCCTCGGAAAAGCGATTTTTCGGGTTGATTTTCTTAGTTGGTATGAAAAACCCCTCGGAAAAGCGATTTTTCGGGTTGATTTTCTTAGTTGGTATGAAAAACTTGCTTGAAAATGAGATCTCATAACTATCAAAAATTGAAAATTTATTATCAAAAAAATTTTTTAAAACTTTTTACAATTTTTTCCCAGATTTTACCCGATTTTACCAGTTTTTACCACATTTTACCAATTTTTACAACATTTTACCAGTTTTTTACCAAATTTTACCATTTTTTACCAAATTTTACTGGTAAAATTTTGCTATGGTAAAATGTGGTAAAATGGCAAAAAAATTTTACACAAAGTTCTTTTCCCCCTGAACGTGAGTGAACGAGGACTTTACGCTAAAATGCAAATTGGTGCTGAAAATTAATGAGTGTTTGTTTTCGTGTTCATTATGTTGCAGTCGTAAATTAAAATGCTTTCATGGCCCCTTTCCCAAAACAACAGCAAAAAAATAAAAATACGATGTCGACGATATTTATAGCAGCAACAGTAAAGAGCTTACAAATTATATGCTTTTTACTATATCCAAACATACATGAATGTGCAATGCATGCAATTATGAACGGTTAATGGAATAAAATATATATGAATAAGGGTGGAATGGGATAAAGAATGTCCAACCTCATCTCACCTCACCACTCATTTGCAACATCATAATTAAATTGTATGATGATGTATTGCACCAATGGCGCTTATAGCTATTAACTCACATACAATATTTACAGCTTAAAAAGCTTTTTTTCCTGTGCTTCATACAAAGAAATATTGAAGAGGTGTTGTGGGGTTTGGTGAGCCGTAGGCGCATTTAATTGAATGAATTGTGACTGAGTATGAGTCGATGCTGTTTTTTTGTAAGAATATTTATAAGTGGATGTTGGAGAATTCAATTCTATTCATCAAAATTATTTTTATTAATCAGAACCAAGTAGCAAGTCATACGCCACATGTTTTATTTTTAGCATAAAATCCTATATTTTTAATTGCAAAATCCTTTTACTTATACAGAAAAAAATTCTTAATGATAGTAATTCTATATGATTCTCTCAGCTTACATTCATCCACCAACAATACTCTCACCATAACGTCACATTGCGAACTTTGCTTTTAAAAATATGAAATGAATGAATTTTTTACACCATAATGCATACCTTGCTCCCCATACGATGTATATATGTATCGTGATAATGTTTATGCATTCATTTGTGTGATATCACTTACGTTATATTTATCATTATTCTGAGATCACTATTGACACTTAATAACATCATGCATTACTTAACCTATACATGCAATCTACAATCATACGTTCATTTTTAATTAAAATATATTGAATGACTTGCAATTAAATAAATTGATATTGATTTTCATAAGTAGACATTCAACGAGATGCAATGACATAGAGTACAAGCCATATGTGAAATGCACGGGAAAAAGTTTATGACAACATTTCATGCAATTGCGTTATAAAGATTCATTCTACTGACATGATGTTTATCATCTGAATCATACATTTTAGTTCATCGTTGCTTGCTGTTTTACTGTTAGGGGTTAAGAGAAGGAAAAAATGTCGATAAAGGTTTGTGATGTTGGGAGCAAGTTAATTAGAGAGTGGGTTGGGTCTAAAAATATTTTTATAATAAGTATTAATACACATAATTTTAATATTTTGGTATTTAGATTAAAATAATCCCCAAAAATGGATCTGGATTTGAATACATTGAAGCAGTGAAAAATGAGAAAAATGTGAGAAATAAAAGTGAAAATTTAAAAAAAATTGTAACCGAATCAGTCATGGCTAGAGACAGATAAAATTCGCATCTATTTTTTGGAATTTTCGCATCTATTGCCACAAAAAGACGAAATTTTGCAACTATTTCGTAAATGCGAAAATTATCTGTCTCTAGTCATGGCACATAAGTCATATGTTACGATGCGTCCATTAATACTACATACAGTAGTATCCCTAGCCACCTGTACCTGCAAAACATAAAACGAGATTCTTTTAAAAATTTCCACGCTCAATTTTTCACTCCTCCTATATACCATTGCTATGTGAGTGGAAATTGCATTTTTAAATTAGTTTCGTTATGAAACTAGTTCATGTGAGAGATCTCACGGAAATGAGATTTGAAGAAACGGAAGGATGAAGCATAAATAAAATCGAGAAAGGAAAAAATTCCACCTCACATAAACTTTATTTTCAATCATCTGCAATTCACAGCATACATATAACATAGTCTACAGACAATGAACATTTTTCTTTCATGCTTCTCACTTAATGAATACAAATGACATTCATTATGTCCCCCCAAACAAAAAAAAAATAAATTTTTTTCTCCATTTTTCTCATAAAAATCTCTTTCTCGTTGTCTCCTTTTAAATCTTTTTATGGCAATAAAGCACAAGAAAATTGCCAAAATAAAAAAAAGAGCTTACAAGACGCACATAAAAAGGATGAGCAAAATGAAGCGATTGATTTAAGCAACAGTAACTGAATGAGTTGGCAATAAAAATTCCTCTTTCCACAAGACACAACAATAATGAGGGTAATAATAAGAATTACAGAAGAAGCAGCATCAAGGGATGATGAACATTTTCTCTCGAGCGACTTTTATTGCTTTTCAAATTCACTGCTTGAGCTTTTTTTTGAAGATACATGCTGTGAATCGAAAGTGTTGAGAGCTTTCAAATGAATTTGTTGAACTTGACCATGTGATTGCTCAGCTAGAGATATAAGTTTTATTTGGAATTCATCCCTTGGTCACCAGGAATTTGAACCTCAAATGTCGTCAATAAAACTATAAAAACATTAATTTGAATCCAGACTTAATATTCAATAACAATATCAATTTGTAAAATTACTTAGGCTATTTCCCATAAAAAAATTAGTCCTAAAGTTTACAACAGCTGAATGAATGTAAATTTTGGTAATTGTAAAGCACATAAAATGATCAGATTTCAAAAAATTCGGAAAAGACAAAATTTATGACTGTTTCCGACTCTTTTACATAAATGAAGAAAAATAGGATGATAAAATGAAAGAAGAAGAAATCCAGCCCAGTCGAAGTTGTAATGGCAATAATATCAGCATTATTCTGCAATAAAAATTTTCTTCCCATTTTTATGAACCTGATGGCAAGCACAATTGTGCCTTTTCCGTTAGACGGAAGGCAAATGAAACAAATAGAAATGGAGCTGTCGGTAGAAGTGAAAAGGAAAAGCAAGAAAAAGGTCATAAAAAGGGAACATAAATGCTAAAGTTAATAACTAATTGAAAGATCCAAATGAAAATGTTCTTGTAATGGAAAAACTTTTTTTACTTCTCGATTCCTTCTTCATCTTCTCTAGTTGTTTTGTTTAAGTCCTTTTCCTATGATTGCTTATGGAATGGATCCTAATAATGACATTAACAAGGTCATTAAATGTCCATTTAAAAATTAATATAAGAAAGTAACTTTCAAATGACTGAGGCGATGTAATAATTAGACGTAAACTGCCATAGCTTGCAGTAAAATATTCCAAATTTAAAGATTTTTTATTAATCATAAAATTTGTTTATGGATTTTTTTTTTTTTTGCAAAAGGTCTAAGCAGTTTTGAAGGCCAAAATTCAGATGATCCTGCATAATATAATCATCATAGGAATTTGCATAATTATTACAGATGAGAAATTATGGTTTCAGTAATTATGTGAATAATAACTTAAAATTAAAAGCAATCAATTTGAGAGTCAAATATTAATAAGTTTACATAGCTAGGAGCAGTAATAATCAAGTCTATTTATGTAAATATTGCTAGTTTTTTAATCAAAAGTGAGTTCAACGAGTGCCAGTCAATAATTTTTAACTTCCACGCATAGCGTGTAAGTTATTGGTTTCACGTAAGCCCCTTTTTTCACGTTTTTTGGACTTTTTGCGAAATCTACGCAATAAAACCCCATACAACCTGATATTGAAATCACCGCTATAGAATTACGCGTCGAATGACACAACTTTCAGTTCATTTGGACATATTGTGCATGCACACGGCCCAAAAAACATGTTTTCAAAACATGATAATTTTTGTAATATGGGTTGTAGCTTCAGGAAGCATATATTTTGATAGGTTCTTTGGTGCCATTTTATCAGGCAGACAGTGAACCTGTGGGGAATGCTATGCGCTTTGCATGATTTTGAGGTTATATATGATTTTTTCATCAGAGTATGAACAGTACTTTTTATGAACCATTTTCGAGTTTAACCTTCCCTTTAACTTTTTTGAGAAGTTTTTGATACCAAAATGTGCGTCTTGATGAGTAGATTAATAATATACAGAAATTTTTTGATATAAAGGCCATTTAAGGGGTCAAAAAACCAAAAAACTGATTTTTTCGACCCAAAAAATTTTTTTTCGACCTCGAAAAATAAATAAAGACAGTAAAAATTTTACGAAAAAACTAAATTTTTTTCTTATTTCTTTCTATCATTTTCACCATTTCAATAAATATGAAATTGCACTTTTGAGAGAAGTCTTGGATAGGGTAGGGGGGTTGTGGACGAGCTGTGCTACACTCCACTCCGCTCCGCTGCGCATCAAAATTATCAAAAGTGCAATTTCATATACACTGAAATCGATTCATCAGATGCATATTAAAAATATAACTTTATAATTTGAAAAAAAGGAACTGTAGCCAATGAAATCAATAGAAGTTTTATAATACCTTCGAATAATGTGTCAGTGAACATACATCATAAATATATGGATAATATTTATTTAGAAACATCCATAGCTTAAAACAGAAAACTGTAATCTATAAAAAACAATTTTATGTTTGTACTCCAAGCTATTGTAAGGTGGCGTGGAAGTTCGTGGCTTTCTATGTAAGTCGTGTTTTTTTTTTTTTTGCTCATTTTAAAGTCAAAATCGAGGGGAAAACAACGTGATGGAAAAAAATTTTGGTGGGAAATTGATGGAAATTTTCCACCAATTTTCCACTATGACAAAAAATTTCACATCAAATTTTTTATCACTTTAAATTTGTTTATTTAACACAATTAATTCAACTGAATGTTGAAAATTGATGCGATAATTCATTTTTAACATGGGTTTTTCATCTCAAATAAATAAATTGATGCGAAAAATCGCTTCCAGGTTTCTCATCAAGTTCTTTTTGCATGATATAAATCTTCTTATGTCATTTTTTTACTTAACAAAATGTACGAACAATTCTTAAAGTCTAGTGAGGGGTTCCATCCAATGTTGCTTTAAAATATAATTTTTTTCGTATGATCATCAAAATTATTTGAGTTCTTGTATGTGATTAAATAACCTTGACTAAGAATCAAACTCACTATCTCTAAATGCTTACAAACAAAGTTTATTTTGTTCCATTTTTGTAAGCGCGTATTTTCTTCTTTTTTTCTAATTAAACTGTGTGAATTTTTTTATCGCTTTAAATTTAATCAAGCGTGATATGAGTTTTATTTGTCGAAATAAAAAAAAAAATCAATTTGGGAGAGTTGTTTAGTCTCGAACATCATGTCGACAAGTCCATACGCAAAAATTTTTGTTTTAATTTTTATGCTGTCGTGCGTAAGCTGTGCCAATATATTGTACCTTCATGGGATTATTTCACCATCGCATCATTTATGGAATCGTATTTTGGCAAAAGAGCTAGCAAATCAAGGCCATAATGTGACTTTTTTGTCGGTCGATAAGCCAATAGGTGAAACTAAAAATCTTCATTACATCGTGTTCGAGAATGCATATGAAGATTTTCATAATAATGATCCAAATGGCGGCGAATTTGACATCATACAATTCGCCAAAAATATAAACAATAATAAGATTTTATTCGGCACACGTGCACTTACTGGATATGCATTTTAAAAGAACTTGAATTCGACTTTGATTGTGTGTTTACGTGCCTCTCTGAATTTTTTTAATTTTTAATATTAAAGCAAATCGAATTCCAAAGTATTTTGTGAGCTGACTTACGCATAAGATCCCATAGATTGCTGTCAAATTAAATTTAGTATCATATATATTGAATAAAGTGATAAAAATTATAAATTTTAAGAATACTCAAAAAGGTTGGAAAAATTCAAGACAAAAATTCGTCGTTCTTATTGGTTGCAATTCAATTTATAGTAGAAGTTTCTGTAAGGTTATTTGTGGCTGGATTAAGTCAGGCGTATTCATTGAATATATGCGATTTGATTAACAGGCAAATAATACTAGAAGCCTCAAACAAATTGAAATAATATTAACCAAGAAACATCAAATAATAATATTTACATTTTTAAAAAATAACGGTCTCAGTCACGTGATCAACTTTAAGGTTAAAGTCAATTGCAATTAGAATCATCGTACTGGAATCATTTTCAAATTTCAAAAGACCGTTGAATCATGAGTGAAAAATCCAAAAGCAATGGATCTTTTCCTTAATTCACTGCTTGATAGCCAGAGACCATCACAAGTCGCAAAAGGAAAGAAAACCAGCAACAAAAAAGCTCCAAAATACAGCAAACCCATAAATTCCATATCCACTTATTTCCAAGACAATACAAGTACGCCCAATAAATCGGATGAAAGCTTCTCCTCAACAATGTCGTATGAATCAGTGACTGTTCTGAATGCTGAAATACCAGAACTTCCCGTAATGACAAGTGTACTCAAATCTAGAAAAGAAGCATTGGAAGAAAAGAAGGCATTAATATCAGAAATTAAGGACGTGCAAATTAAAACTGTCTTACTTGGAATAGTGTCCGATGTGGAAAAATATGTCGAAGATAGTGACAAAATAATGCAAAGTCACAACGAACTCATTCGTAAGCATAATGAAAATTCAGCAGCAATTCAATCTAGCAGTCGATCAATTAGCAATTTGTCTACTGGAATCGGTAAATTGACTGATACAAATAATGAACTGAAGGACCGTGTTCAATCACTCGAAATCACCAAAGAATGTGCTTTTGACAGTCATTTTGTGAACATCATACTTGTTGATGCAAAAGAAGCTGATGAAATAGAAAGTGGCACGATAGGTCCTAAACAAAAATTTAATAAAATATTAAGCACCATGAAAATTGTCCCACCAACAGAAGTTGTCGATGCAAAGTTAATTAATGGACGTAAATTTATTAATGGGACAAAAAAACTAATTAAAATCTTACGAGTTCGTTTTTCTGATTCGGTTTCACCTGGACGTATCTTCAAACAAATTGTTGTTCACAATAAGGAGCTTGCAAAGACTGGTCAGAATAATCTTGTCAAATACTATGTTGAAACACCTACTAGCAAAACTGCTTGGACGCTGAAAAAGATATGTTATGAATTAAAAAATGATGGTGTCTTACATGGCGTACGATCATCTGATCGTGGAATTTTAGTGTCGTATAAAGTTGTTGATAAAGATGATGAGAATAAGACCGTTTTTCGCTCAAGTGTTGTGACTTGTGAGAAGGATGTCGATGAACTACGAAAGCAGTTGAAAGTTGAAGATGCATATGTGTCAGTTAAAGATAAATACAGCGCTGATTATTGGAATGCTGCAAAAAACAGATCTGAAATGACACAAAAAAGGGGAAGAGAATGTGATGAGTTGGATACAGTTAGTGAACCGAAAAGATTATCCTCAAATACATTGAATCATGTCTGATATGAAACCTCACCAACTCAGCAAGATAATATTAATGATGATGCTATTTTAAGCTCAGAAAACATTGTTAAAAATTCTTATGAATCCGTCCCAAGGATAATAAAAATGGAACTTAATGACAAGGATAATGAGCAAAGTTTTTCAATGCTATCATGGAACGTACGATCATTTAGATCACAAAAAAAATTTACAAAATTTAAAGTACAACTTGCTGATTTGGTGAATAACAAAAATAAAATTATTGACTTTATAGCAATAACTGAATCATGGACGAATGAACTTGACAACTTTAAATTGTATGAAATTAAAAACTATAATTCAGTTATGCTATCGAGAGACTCATCTTTAGGAGGTGGAATTATGTTGTATATCCGTAGAGGCTTATCATTCAGCGTGATTAGAAAAATATCAAACATCCATGTTGAGTCAGTTTTAGTTGAAATAATGGCATCCAATATTAAACAGAAAGTCCTCATCATTTATCGACCACCATCTGGAATACTGAAGAATTTTTATGAGTTTCTGGATGAAACTTTGAGTGCTCATGATGATGTAATTGTAGCTGGTGACATGAACATAAACGCGTTCAATCTTGATGGATGTAAGCAATATCACGACTTGTTATTAATGCTGAACTATGAAATTGTCAATAATGGCGTTACAAGACCGTTGTCAGGAACTTTAATTGATCATGTTTTACTGGAAAGAAACAAAGGGAAAAAATGTAGATTATACACATCCAAAAGCATGAAATTGTCTGATCATAATTTTATAGTTTTAATATTGGATAATTTTACTCACCGACAAGAATGGAAACACTCAAAAGTTTCAAAACTTAATTTTGCACAAATTAAAAACGACATTGGCTCTTATAACTTTGATGCAATTATTGAAAATAGCTGTGATGTCAATCAAGCGTTTAATAACTTCGTAATATCAATTCAAACAATCACCAAAAATGCACAGCTCACCTACAATGTAAAACAAAAATTAGAAAATATTATTCCACCATTTGTTGATAAAAAGTATTTGGACATGACGAGAAACATTAACAACATTTATGATAAAATTAGGAAAATGAAAAATCAAAATCAGCCATCTGACTTGTTAGAAACTAAACTTATATCCCTTGAAAATGACCTGAAATTACACACTAATGTTGCAGCACAAAACTATTATTCAAACTTAATTTCGGAAGGAAAAATGTCGTCATGGTCAGTCATCAATGAAATTACAGGAAGATCCAAAAAGAATGATAATTATGTCATTGAAAAAGTAAATTGTGTTTTGTCTGGTAGTCAGGATATTGCTGATGCATTTCAAGATAAATTCAGTTCTGTGGTCTGTCAACAGCAAAATAGTCCGTCAATGAAGTTCCTGGGAGAACCACTTTCAAATTCAATTATGCTGAATAAAGTATCTGAATCGGATGTTCTTAATTTGATGAACGATTTATCTATAAGGAAGGCTGCTGGAAGTGACAAAATCCCTACAAGAGTTTGGAAAGAGAATGCAAATACTCTTGCACCAATTTTAACCAGCATGATTAATGAAGTAATTGAAAGTGGCATTTATCCAGATGTACTTAAAACTGCATCGATTAAGCCAATCCATAAAGGTGGAAGTAGAACAAGTTTGGATAACTATAGAGGAATTTCGTTACTTCCGACTATTAACAAAATACTCGAAAAAATCCTATATGAGCAGTTAGAAGATTTTCTTTTGAAACACAACCAATATGACGAGCTACAGTACGGATATAGAAGGCATTATGGGACACAAGATGCTCTTTGCAAATTATTTAGTACAATATCAAAGGCATTAGACAAAAATAGAATTGTTGTAGCTGTCTTCTTTGATGTATCTAAGGCCTTTGATAGCATTAATCATGACATTTTACTATTCAAAATACAAAATATGGGAATAAGAGGAAGAGCACATAAATTAATTAAAAATTACCTGATGAATCGATTCCAATTTGTGACAATAGAAGATGCTGAAAGTCTTGCTTGTTTAATTTTGAATGGCGTGCCTCAAGGTAGCAATTTGGGTCCTTTGCTCTTCAATATGATGCTGTATGATCTCAAGTTTTTGAATACAATCTCAACGATCTTGAAATTTGCTGATGACGTTGTTATGATCCATTCCTGTGATAAAAACACCGACTACACAAAATCTGTGAAAAATGATGTAGAAAAGATTAAAGCTTATTATGCTAGCAATGGATTAAGTGTAAATTTACGTAAGTCAAAGTACATGATATTTGGAGTCAATGCAAATGAGAGTTTAGATGCATTTATGAAAGAAAATAATATTGAAAAGGTCGATGAATATAAATACCTTGGAATTACAATAGACAGAAGACTTAAACTGGATCTTCATGCTGATGAACTGGTTAAAAACTTTCTCAATCAATTAATGCGATGCGAGTTGTCAGACATTATTTGCCGGATCATTCAATGCTCCAGTTCTACAATGCATTTATTGGATCACATATGTTTTACAGCGGCTTCTTATTGTGTAGGATGAATGTTGAAGATCTTAAACGACTGCAAAGGATACAAAATAAGTCATTAAAAATTGCTTACAATTTGGATACTGGATTCCCAACACTGGATTTATTCACAAAAATTGCTCACAATGTACTTCCAGTCATTGCAATAGCTTTTTTCAACTTACTCTTGCTTGTTAAGAAAGAGCTTTTATCGAGAAGCTGCACAGATGAAAACTTTATAGAGATTCAGGAAGGACGTCGGAAATGTCAGCTGAAATATAGCAGATACAGGAAAATGGTTCTAAAACAGGACTTTTCTTGCCTTGGTCCAATTGTCTACAATCAGCTTCCACTAGAAATACAGGAAATTAAGAACTACAACTTATTTAAAAGGAAATTAAGGACTTACCTGATACAACATAAGCAAAATTTTTTAAAGGATAACGAACCATTGAATATAAACAAACTATTTACATGAAAACTTAAAAATTGATGCGAAACTTGAGATCTTGGTGATGCGAAAATAATTTGAAATCTATGAGACCGTTATATTATCTAACATCAAACTTCATAAAATGTTGAATATTAAATTGATTTTCCAAGTATTGTGCTATTTTAATATTGATATGCGTGTGCGCATCTTATCATTTATATCATTATTATTATTGTTTTAAAGTTTTTTTTTTCTTATTGCTTCTAAATAGTTTCTCTAAAACTTTTTTTTTCCTCTTTAGTTCTTTTTCGACTAATTTATCTATATATATTTTTTTTTTGTATGTATGTATATATTTTAACAACCCGTGAGGGTAATAAACTAATTCAATTCAATTCAATGCTTTGCAAGTTTGTGAAACAATCTACAATACGAAAAGCGGACTCGATAAAATCTTGAGCTACCCGGATGACTTCAAATTTGATTTAGTCATCAACGATTTTACGTTTGGAGCATGCTTACTTCCAATCATTCACAAATTCAATTATCCATCAATTATTGGTGTTTCTGCATTTCTCAATCCATCATATACTGATTTTATCATTGGTGGAAATAAGCATCCTGCATATGTGCCACATTTTGTTGCAAATCTGCCACAACTTATGACATTTACACAAAGATTTTATAACTTCTTGCTGTATACAGCAGAGAAATTGTGAGTATGATGCTTTATTAGTTTGTGAATGAATGTATATTGTTTACTATGTCAGGTGTCTGTAGAGATTATGAAACACAAATATTTGAGTAATTTAAAGCCAGATAAAATGTTTTTCGACTTCCAAAATTTTTGCTGATAAGAGTTTTACCTTTATAAGTTGCAACAAATTTATGTCTGTGAATTATGTTAAAAGCTAATATTGTCTCAAATCATCTGGATAAATATTGATCTTTGTTACTGTAAATTGGTCTCATTTGTTTTTGTTGCTCTATTACGTGTGACTAAATTGAGCTTAAAATAATCAAGGTCACAAGCGTTCACGTTTTACATAACGTAAGAATAACTTTTAGCCTTCTTTTATCTTTCTTGAAAAAAAAATGATTTTAGAATTGATGGAATTTGATTTATTTGTAAAGTCTTATTTGTAACGTAAAGAATCTCAGAGACACTTCATATAAATTTTATTTGGCACTTTATGTGACCATATGGCTTTTATAATTTACTTAATAATTTCACGACCTCTAAGGTCCATTTGCTTAACAACAAAAAGTAAAGAAGATGAAAATTCGTCTAAATTCAATTTAATTTTTTTGCAACTTTATTCAATTGTCGCAATAACACACATCATAAACGACTTTGATCGTGAAAAAGAATATTATTTTTATTATAGTCCAAGGTCAGTATGTTCGGATGTTCGGAATATTATCTTTTTTTTTCGTTTTTCTAATTTATTAGATCAAGCCAGTTATTTAAGTTGGGTCCCATCAAAAATTTAAAATTTTTGCATTCTTTTGAATACTTGATGTGTTTGTTTACTTGATGTGTTCCTAAACGATTTTAAAATTACATTAAAATGTGCCACCACTGGTTGAGAATAGATCTAAAACAGATTTTCTAAGGTATGCATATGTTCATCTTATACAATTTCAATTAAATGCACTCAATTAAATACTTACTAGTCTGAAATACTTTAAATAGTCAGAAAAATGTCTCAGTCTTAATTTAAAGTGCATATAGATAAGTTTACTAGAACACTTGTTTTTTATTTTCTTATTTAAATCCCAAGTTTATGGTATAAATATTCTATATCTAGTCAAAAGTGTGTTGCCACCTTCACATCATATTTCAAATAGAGCGTTACAAAAATTGATTTACACAGTCAATGTCGTTGACTGATCAGCAAACTTTGCTATCTTTCCTATCATATTCTTTTAAGTAATTGAATGATTAAGTGATTAAAAAACTTTCCACGACTCACAAAAATCTTATATCGTTTGAGTAGTGATAATTACGACGTCGACGAGATGGGTTCGATTTTGAAAATAACATTTTTTATATTTTTAATTATTGGTCAAGTTTATTGCGTAAATGTGCTTTTCATACATGGAGTACTGTCACCTTCTCATCATATATGGAATAGTGTTTTAGCCAAAAAACTCGCAAGAAATGGATTTAATGTGACATTCTTGTCTGTTGATCCACCAAAAGAAAATGTTAAAAATCTTCATTATATTGTGTTGGAAGGAACTAGTGAAAATCTTTATCAAGGTGAAAAAATTGACATGATTGCCTATTCGAAAGAATACACAAGGAACAAGTTCAACGCAGCAAGAGTACTTACTGATTATTGCGCTAAAACTTGCAATGCTGTTTATAAGTCACAGAATGGAATTGACAAAATTCTAAGCTATCCAAGTGACTTCAAATTTGATCTTGTAATAAACGATTTTTCCTGTGGGCCATGCTTGCTCCCAATTATTCATAAATTCAACTATCCATCAATTATTGAAGTTTCAGCGTTTTTAAATCCTCCATACACTCATTTTACAATTGGTGGTCACAAATATCCAGCATATGTTCCACACTATCTTCTCAACTTTCTACCTCCAATGACATTCTTTGAACGATGCTACAATTTAATCATTTACATAATTGAGAATCTGTAAGTTAATATCAAAAGGGAATAAAAAGATTTTTGGTTATATTATTCACATAAGTACAGGGGCGTAGTCAGGAATTTTTTTGAGGGGGGTTTTTGCTACTTTTCGACGTTTTTCTTTTTTTTGGTTCGGATCTGAAAAATTCAATAATATCTAGTATAAACTTCGCGAAAATAGGGGAGGGGGGGTTTGACCCCCAAACCCCCCCCCCTGGCTACGCCCCTGCATAAGTAGCCACGAATACTTTCATTCCATTTAATTTAAGGAATATAATTTTAATTGCGACCAAGTCAATCTTCTAGTAAATTTCAATTAATCAATTTGAGATACATACAAGCTACTATTATTGATCTTCTAATTAAAAAGTCAAGCGTAAAATGATTTTGCAAAATTTTGAAGTTTGAAAACTAAATTGCATTAGAAACCTCAAAAATCATATTCAATTAGAATTTAAATTGATAGAGACAGAAAAAAATTGTAAGATCAAAAGTCTTCACACAATCAAAATTGTTTGCTCAGCAAATTTTGATATCTTCCCTATCACATTTTATTAAGCGATAAAAAATTCTCCGAAATATTAAATTCTAAAATCACTCCGTTAGTAGTCATTCAACCGGCGACGAGATGTGTTCGATTGTGAAAAAAGTATTTTTTATATTTTTTATTGTCGGTCAAGGTTATTGCGCAAATGTACTTTACATACATGGAGTACTGTCGCCTTCTCATCATATATGGAATAGAGCACTTGCTAAAGGGTTAGCTGATGCCGGTCATAACGTTACTTTTATTTCAACTGACCCGCCAAAAGGAAATACTAAGAATCTTCACTATATAGAGTTGGAAGGAAGTTATGAAAATTTAGAAGAAATTATGTCATTAAAAGATGGACATGGAGAGTTTAATATTTTAGATTACGCTAAAGAATCAGAAGGTAGCAAAATAAATGCTGCAAGAATTTTGAGTGACTATTGCACCATGTCTTGTGAAGCTATATTTAATTCAAAAAATGGTATCCAAAAGATTTTGAGCTACCCAAATGACTTCAAATTTGACATTATAGTTCAAGACTTTACTTGTGGCTCGTGTTTGTTACCATTAGCTCACAAATTCAATTATCCATCCATCGTTGGTGTTTCTGCTTTTTTGAATCCACCGTACACTCCGTTTCTGATCGGTGGCAACAAATATCCAGCATATGTTCCTCATTATTTGTTGCAATATAAACCACCCATGACGTTCTTCCAACGATTTTACAATTTTTTGATTTATACTGTTGAAGACCTGTAAGTTATGATTATGGATGTTATTTGAATAATACCTGACTTGAAATATAAGGGGATTATTTAGTGGTTACAAAAAAATTTAAAAATATTTTTTGTGTCAAAAAAAAGGGATGGACTTAATTTCAAAACCATCTCAAATTTTCTTAGCAAAATATCAAAAATGTGACGTCATTTGTTTCGTGTTTCTAGTAAGGCTATCTCATTTTTGAGCCAGATAATCTTATCAGCAATTGAGTAACATAAAACAACGTTAATTTAACTTTTTCTCAATTTTGTATTTCACAGATCATTTGAGTATGAACTCTACCCAGGATTAGAAAAAACTGTCCGCAAGAACTTGAACTTTAAGGATCTTCCACCACTAAAGGAAATTGAACATAAAACAAAACTTCTTCTCCTTAATTCCGATCATGCTATAGACTATCCAGAACCATTGCAACCAAATATGGTTTTAGTTGGTGGCTTACAAATTACAGAACCAAAAGAACTGCCAGCAGACATAAAGAAATTTGTCGAAAGCGGCAAAAAGGGAACAGTTTTGATGTCATTGGGAACAAATATCCTCTCAAATCTTCTCGGTGATGCCATTCTTACATCAATTTTGAAAACATTTGAATCATTGCCAGAATATAATTTCATATGGAAATTCGAATCAGAACCACATGAGCTACCAATTAAGCCAAGCAAAAATGTGATGGTATCAAAGTTTTTACCACAAAATGATTTACTTGCACATCCTAATTTGAAAGCATTCATTACACATGCAGGAGGATTGAGTACACAAGAGAGTTTATGGTATGGAAAACCAATGGTCGGCATACCATTTATTGACGATCAATATCGTACAATTGAAAAATGTGTTACAATGGGTGTCGGAATTAAATTGGAAATTGCAAAATTGAATGTCGACATTTTCAGAAAAGCAATTAAGGAAGCAATTGAGAATCCAAGTTATACTAAAAATGCACAAAAAATTTCAAAACTTTTCCAAGATAAACCGAAAAAGCCATTGGAAACTGCTGTATGGTGGATTGAATATGTGTTGAGAAATCCTGATGCTCCAATTTATAAATCTCCAACACTTGAATTGGGATTCTTAGCGTCCAACAATTATGACATTTATCTTGTTATTATTGCATGCCTTCATATTATTGGATTTTCTATAAGAGCTGCTTATTTGAAGATTTTCAGCAAGAAAAGTACGGAGAAGGTTAAGAAGAATTAAATTTTAGAAATTTAATCAAATTAAAAATCATTTCAAATTTTATTGATTTTGAGATTAGTGTGACAAAGTGATAGAGATCGATAGTTAGATGAAAGATGGAAATTTATTGATTTTAAGGTTGATATTGTTTCAAATTGATACGAATATTCTAAATAAATTTTTGTAACTAAAATTTCTGTGAACTTTATTATTCAGCTTTAAATTTTTTTTTGCAATGATCCGTTAAAGCAATGTCTTCCAAACGTGTGCCTAATGTGCCAAACGCACATGGCATGCGGTTCATGACATTTTTAGAAAAATTTGCCAACACTCTACAGTGTTGTGACAAAGAGGTTTCTTATGAAATTTTTTTTTTTACTTTAGAGCAGTACCGACCATCCGGTGTGCCGAGGCACACTAGTATGCCGAATTTTTTCCCCAAAAGGACCACGAACCGTGTTCCACGTGCGGTTTTAGCTATGGCTTATTCATGAGGTGTGCCTCGGTACAAAAAAAGGTTAGTCACCACTGCCTTAGTGTATTCATTTCTAAGCTTTTATTCAATTAGATTAAAAATAAACAAAAAAGTTTTCCAAACAAAAACTTGACAATTTTCGAAATAGATTTAACATCCATTACAGCAGTGTCCAATTTAACAAGAAAATCTTTTATAATGGACACCATTATGCCTAACGCTACGCTCGTGTACTTTTACTTCTTTTTCACTTAAAACATTTTATTCTAAAATTCTATGCTCATTATTACATGTAAATAGTGTGTAGCGTCTGAAAGGACCAACAGCAAAATTCGCAATAACATCCAAAATTTTTTGTTCTATCTTGTTCTTCGTGCCAAAAGGAAAGCAAACAAAAGTTGCGGGCATACGGAAAAAAATATACAAGACAGCCTCAAAAACATTTTCCATGTTTAACTGTTGAGATTAAATTGAGTTGGGGAAGTAGGGAAGGCAGCATACACAGAGAAAAAAAAAGTTTATCTGATTTAATTCAATTTTTGTGCTCAAGAGATTATCTCAATTAAGGCATTGAAATGATTTTGAGGAAGGTTAGCGCTACTTTACTTTCTTCTTTTTTCTGTGTGTATGTTTGCATACTTTTGGAAGCGACTGATTAAATTTGCTTAATTAAATTTCTTTCTTTTCTTCTTTTTAGCTTCCTTTTTTTGTGTTGGTTCATTAAACTTTTAGCAATTTTAATTTTAATTTTTTTTGCTTGTCCTCAATTTGATTCCAGTTGTTGTAGAATGGCTTGTTATTTCTCTTGTTAGAATCATCCCACGCTTGTCAATTTGCTTGACAGATTGATGTCAATATCAGCAATAATGTTCCATTTATTATTGCTGAACATTTGAGACGAAGATTGAAGATTTGCTATTGTATTGGTTAATATTGATCTTAGTCTTGGAGATCTTTAAGAAGTCTTTAAGAAGCTCGTCACAATTTCTAGTTTTTTTCTAGCAATTTTTGTTCGAATCCCCCTCAAGGGTGTGGAACTGATCAAATTGATTTTTGATACTTTTGATCTTTTTTGATCATTTTTGATCAATTTGATCAGTTCCACACTCTGGATCCCCCTCTCTCTGTCACAAAATCTTCAAACAAAGAATCCAGTTTTTGAAGTCTGTCATATAGCCTCAGTCCCCGTTACTCTCTAGAAGTTAAACGTCAAAAGTGAACGTTTATTAAACACAGGCGCATAGCCAGAATTTTTTTCTAAGGGGGTCCAAATATTTTTTGTATGAAAAAATTATTTTTTCTTCAATAAATGAAATAATTCTGTCTGATCCCCTTTGGACCCCCTTGGCTACACTCCTGACTAAACAGAAACTTTTGATCCGTCCACTTTAATTTCATTAATTTTCAGACATTAAGTCAATCCAGCATTAGAATTTTCGCAAGTTCACTTTTCTTGTTTCCCTAATTGTCTGTTTCTACCTCTGACATCTAAATATAGAATGCTGCATCATCTGCCAACCAACATAAAAAAGGAGTAGAAAAATCCTCTACATTTGAATAAAATTCATGTGATAAAATTTTATGACACAATTCTGATTGTACATGATGTGGGGCATATGCAGTATAGGAGTCGTTTTTTTGTTTCCATATTCATTTCCCATCCACTTTCTCATGTTTTATTTTCCTGTGGAGTAAGTGAGTCCTTTATGTCAGCAACAGCAGTTACTGTGTTCATTAAAAATTTAAGCAGAAAAAAACGAGAGAGGAAAATGCATAACACAGCATTCAGACTATAAACAAAATAACAAAAAAAATTGTTGAAGCAAAAAAATGAAAATCACTGTAAGACTCGCGAGGGAGTTGCTTCATCGCTTCAACAGGCAGTAATTTATTGCTCCATAGCCTTTGCCAGTGCCACGAGAAAAACGTTGAGAATAAAAATTCACCGGAATATATACATACATATGTTATGTTTTGCAAATGCTATGCTCTTTACTCCCACTCTTGTGAAACCTTTTTGTCAATGATAATGATACTGATGCTGATGCTTTTGATGTAATAAGTTAAAATGGTAGAAAATGAATATTTGTGAGATCCGAGTAGCACATGTTGATTAATCGATAGGAAATACCATCTCATGGTGACATGACATTGACCTTTAAGCAAATTTCTCGTCGCGACTAAATATTTGTCGTCGAGTCGACCTCAAGTTGCCCTGAAGTGGTTTTTCCCCTAAATTAACCAAAGCTACTATGGAGAATTTGTCTTAGGTATAATTTAATATACAAAATTAATATCCAATCAGACACCTAATCATGTTTAGTTCTTATGATTTATCAATAGCTCTTTATGCTTCCATAAAATCTGATGTGAATAACTCGAGACTTTTGATCGTTACAGTTTCCCGATAAAAGTGCAAAAATTACACTTTTGTCTGTCTACCAAGAAAAATTCGAAGTTAAATACCCCTTTTTCAAAAATTCAAAAAACTTTGAACTCAAATTAAACCATTTTTATAAAAAAAATTTTTCAAAGAAAATGATTCAATCCATATTCAGGGCTACAATTAAGCCAAATTAATTATAAAAAACCAAAAAATTTATGAAATTCGAGAAATAGTGCAACGTATTTTTTTGAATTTCTAATTTTCGAATGTGCATATTTGAATACCCCTAGACTTTCAATAAGTCTGTCGAACTTGAATTATTCACATCAGCATAAAAAGTTTCAAAATTTTTTTGAAAGTCAAACTACCACCACTCAACCAGCTTAACATTCAGTCACAAAGCAAATGTCATAAGCACCTTATTTTTCCACAATAACACTTTGACAACATTTCATTCATACAGAAATATGAAAGCAGCATAAAAACTCAAACAACTTTTTAACAACATCAAAATCACTCTCGATTCAGCCTGTGAGAAAGCTCCAATTAAGCTTTTCTAACTACAGTAAACTTTCTCGTTCTCAACTCAACCGCTTATCACACCAGAAAAAGGAAAACTTTCATTCAGTTTTTAATTGAAATCACTGCGTCAACATGAACTCACTTCATTAAGGATTTTTTTTGCATTGAAAAAGTTTTTTATTCGATAATCGGAATTTAATTTGGAATAATAGTCAACTGATGCAATTTGAATCTGATTTCAAGTCATTAAAATTTTATACTAAAAATTAAATTTAACAAATGGGTATTTTAAGGAAGCAACAAGCGTGAAAAAGGAAAATTTTGAAAAAAATCAAAGGCAATGGCTAAATGGATGAAAAATTCGCCAACGTCTGGGTTGCAAAAAACATTTTTAATTAGACTTTGCTAATGCGTGACGAGGGTCAACATTTTTTGTGCCTATTTGTTGATTTTTTTTTCTTTTTCTCTTGAAAATGAACATTCAATTTTACTTTTAAAGTTCTTCGAAATCCTTTTTTGCATTCTTTTCTTCCTCCGCATTTTCTCTATTCAAAAGAACATTTAGAAACAAACAAAGAAGAAAAATAAAAGCTATCAGATGTGATTTAGATTGAACTCGTTTAAGCATTTAATCCTTTTAATGGAAATGGGTCGGAATTTTTCCTTTGCCTTTCACTTTCCATTGTTTAATCAATTATATCTTCTATCGCATTCTTTAAAAACGGATTTCTATTTAAAGAGTTAAGGATGCTTTGGAGGCCTTCACGTAGGCTTGAAATTTAAGAAATTAAATTTTCAATAGTTCTCTTGAAATTAGATTTGAATGGAATTAAAATATTTTTGTTGTGTTGAGTTTAAAAACTATTTAAGGTGAATTTAGTTGTTCTAAATTTTTTGCTTTATATTCAGTGTGGATATATTCAGTTTTGAATAATTTTTTAAATTAAATGAAATTTTGAAGATTGATGAACGATTAACACAGACCCGGATAACACAAGTCGGTTAATCGAGAGGAAAAACCACGCTGGGACGACGTGAAGTCGACCTGACGGCAAAAAATGCGTCACAATGAAAAATTCGCCGATACAGGAGGGGGCCAAAAGGGTCCGAGGAGGTGTGAACCCTCCTCCCTCCCTTTTTCGATAAGAAGATAAGAATTTCTTTATTTTGCGAAAGGTTTTCTGGGGCAAAATGCATTTGAACCTCCAAATTTAAAATGTGATTGAGTATCTAAAAATTTAATCAATTTGCGAAATGACAAATGTTGTCAAAATCAAATTAATTTCAAACAACAGATAGACTTTAGATAGACAACAACTCTGCTCCCTCTATTACGTAATACACCTTCTACTCTCTCTCTCTCTCTCTCTCTCTCTCTCTCTCTCTCTCTCTATTAGGCTTACTATATTTCCTTTTGTTATATTAAAATTCAATTCCCTCAAGTTATTTACTCATTTCTCTCTTTATTCCATCATCTCATATTTTTAATGATACTATAATTGACAATATGAAATTTAATCCAAATGTCAGTAAATATGACTCTTGTTACCAACTGATGACAATAATAAAGTACAATAGACACTGAGTAGCATTAAAAAGAAAAAGGATGAAGTTTATGTTGACAGACATTGAGCAAAAGTGTTTAAGATGTGAAGTTCAAGCTAAAAATATCACAATTGAGTTATTTTTGTTACCATCCACTTACTCAATGCCAATGGCTTTATTTGATCTGCTTTACTTCCTTTCTTTTCCGTTTTTTGCGTCAACACAAAAAAGCTCACTTTTATTGTCATTTCATTCGGAAGTGATTTCATCATCAAAGTACTCGTACGTGTGATAGAAAGTGATGAGATGGCAAATTAAGTAGAATAAAGAAGACACGATGAAGAACTTACGCGTAAGTTTGCCTTCCTTTTTACTGAAGTACATGGGAAAAAAATGATATCAAATACTTGAGATTTTTTATCTTTTTTGTGGCTTTTAGGTTCTCAGCGATGAATAAACAAAGAAAATGAAAGATCAGCGATAAGAAAGTGAATACTGCTTCTGGCAAAAAAGCAAAGTGTAAGTTTGATAAACTCTTTAATCTTTATTGTTTTTCGTCATTTTTGCTATCAATTTTAGTTCTTGATAATTTGGAAAAGTTAAGTTTTTTTCCAAATATGATAAAAAATTATTTTTAGCTATCTGTTCATGAACTTGCACAAAGTCTGCTTGCGATTCTTATCACACGTCTGTAAACCGAATAAATAAATTCCGTCATTTGCCAAAAAAATAATTCGCTAAATATATTACAACAAAAAAAAAAACTTCAAAATAAACCCATCTGCACGCACAAACCGTCAATACAATCAAATAAATTTTCCTTTCATCCTCACACAACATGCACAACAATGAAAATGTTGTCAGCAACAATGAACGAGCGAATTTATTGTGGAAATTTTTAAGGATAGAATTTTTTGGTAAAAGGAATTTTATCATTCACCACAGAAAGCCTCCAAGAAGAAAAATAAAATAAAATAAATTCATTTTACTTTGAACCGAGAGCAAAATAAATACTTTATAAAAAAAACTTTTTAAAAAACCACGTTTTTCGCGTGGACTAAAAAGTAGAAAATAACTTTGTTTTGGATTAAATATAATTTTCTTTTAAGAATTTAATGTTTCAAAATTTTATTGTTGATTCAAATCGCATATGACCTAGTACGACTTAATGTTATCGTATACTTTGACAACCAAAAACGTGGGCGCATTAAAGAAAAAGTATTTAAATTGAAGTTTCTAAATTGCATTAAAATTTTTCAAACTATAATCTATTGTAAACAACTGTTCATTGTGAAGTAATGCGCCCACGTTTTTGGTTGTCAAAGTATACGATAACATTAAGTCGTACTAGGTCATATGCGATTTGAATCAACAATAAAATTTTGAAACATTAAATTCTTAAAAGAAAATTATATTTAATCCAAAACAAAGTTATTTTCTACTTTTTAGTCCACGCGAAAAACGTGGTTTTTTAAAAAGTTTTTTTTATAAAGTATTTATTTTCTACTTTTTAGTGTTATAAAGAGCAAAAAGTAAAAAAGTATTTTAAAAATTTTTTATAACTTTTTATGAGCTTTTGATGATCTTTTTGTAAAAGGAAAAATTACAGTGAAGTTTTTTTGTCACAAAATCCGATAAAATTTTTTCTATCGCTCGAACATTTTTACAGTTGCCATATGAATCAAAAGTCTGGGTACGTATTTGGAAAATTTTCACACCTTCACTCGCTTCGCTTCGTTCAGGATGTAAAAATTTGTGAGCTTCGCTCAACCTAGTTTGAACTTCGTTCAAACTTTTTATGTTCGAGCTTCGCTCGAACATTTTTACAATTGCCATATGAATTAAAAGTCTGGGTACGTATTTGGAAAATTTTTACACCTTCACTCGCTTCGCTTCGTTCAGGATGTAAAAATTTGTGAGCTTCGCTCAACCTGGTTTGAACTACGTTCAAACTTTTTATGTTCGAGCTTCGCTCGAACATTTTTACAGTTGCCATATGAATTAAAAATCTGGGTACGTATTCAGAAAATTTTCACACCTTCACTCGCTTCGCTTCGTTCAGGATGTAAAAATTTGTGAGCTTCGCTCAACCTGGTTTGAACTACGTTCAAACTTTTTATGTTCGAGCTTCGCTCGAACATTTTTACAATTGCCATATGAATTAAAAGTCTGGGTACGTATTTGGAAAATTTTCACACCTTCACTCGCTTCGCTTCGTTCAGGATGTAAAAATTTGTGAGCTTCGCTCAACCTGGTTTGCACTACGTTCAAACTTTTTATGTTCGAGCTTCGCTCGAACATTTTTACAGTTGCCATATGAATTAAAAGTCTGGGTACGTATTTGGAAAATTTTCACACCTTCATTCGCTTCGCTTCGTTCAGGATGTAAAAATTTGTGAGCTTCGCTCAACTTTGTTTGAACTACGTTCAAAATTTTTATGTTCGAGCTTCGCTCGAACATTTTTACAATTGCCATATGAATTAAAAGTCTGGGTACGTATTCAGAAAATTTTCACATCTTCACTCGCTTCGCTTCGTTCAGGATGTAAAAATTTGTGAGCTTCGCTCAACCTGGTTTGAACTACGTTCAAACTTTTTATGTTCGAGCTTCGCTCGAACATTTTTATAATTGCCATATGAATTAAAAGTCTGGGTACGTATTTGGAAAATTTTCACACCTTCACTCGCTTCGCTTCGTTCAGGATGTAAAAATTTGTGAGCTTCGCTCAACTTTGTTTGAACTACGTTCAAAATTTTTATGTTCGAGCTTCGCTCGAACATTTTTACAATTGCCATATGAATTAAAAGTCTGGGTACGTATTCAGAAAATTTTCACATCTTCACTCGCTTCGCTTCGTTCAGGATGTAAAAATTTGTGAGCTTCGCTCAACCTGGTTTGAACTACGTTCAAACTTTTTATGTTCGAGCTTCGCTCGAACATTTTTATAATTGCCATATGAATTAAAAGTCTAGGCACGTATTCAGAAAATTTTCACACCTTCTCTCGCTTCGCTTCGTTCAGGATGTAAAAATTTGTGAGCTTCGCTCAACCTGGTTTGAACTACGTTCAAACTTTTTATGTTCGAGCTTCGCTCGAACATTTTTACAGTTGCCATATGAATTAAAAGTCTGGGTACGTATTTGGAAAATTTTCACACCTTCACTCGCTTCGCTTCGTTCAGGATGTAAAAATTTGTGAGCTTCGCTCAACCTGGTTTGAACTACGTTCAAACTTTTTATGTTCGAGCTTCGCTCGACCATTTTCAAATTTTACTTTATGAATCAAAAATCTGCAGTTGACTATTACAAATTTCAGGAATGTTAGAGGTGGAGGATTACAGGAATGTTGAATTTCACTTCACTAAGCTTTGTCCGTTCGACTATTATAGATCACAGGAATGTCGAACTCCACTTCGCTTCGCTTCGTTCCGTTCGACTGTTAAAGATTACAGGAATGTCGAACTCCACTTAGCTTCGCTTCGTTCCGTTCGACTTTTATAGATCACAGGAATGTCGAACTCCACTTCGCTTCGCTTCGTTCCGTTCGACTGTTAAAGATTACAGGAATGTCGAACTCCACTTCGCTTCGCTTCATTCCGTTCGACTATCATAGATTACAGGAATGTCGAACTCTACTTCGCTTCGCTTCGTTCCGTTCGACTATCATAGATTACAGGAATGTCGAACTCACAAAATGAGATCCAGTGAGCATTCACGATCATAAAATGAGAATAAGTAAGCATTCATGATCATAAAATGAGATCCAGTGAGCATTCATGATCATAAAATGAGATTAAGTAAGCATTCATGATCATAAAATGAGATCCAGTGAGCATTTATGGTCATAAAGTTAGATCCAGTAAGCATTCATGATCACAAAATGAGATCCAGTGGGCATTCATGATCATAAAATGAGATTAAGTAAGCATTCATGAACATAAAATGAGATCCAGTGAGCATTTATGTACGAATGATATGCAGTAATCATACTTGTCCATCAAACAAGATCCAGCAACTTTTTATGTCCTCTAAATGAAGATCCAGTAAATATTTATGTCCTTTAAATTAGATTTAGTCACAATTTCAGTCACAAAACACAAAACAACAATTAATTTAATTAATTTTCAAAATGGGCAATTCTTTGGATGAATTTTCTTCAAAAATTTCGGAAGAATTAATTTTTCTCAATATTTTTCCATTAACAAGCTTAGTTTTAATAGCTAGTTCAATGAATAATTATTAAAACTATCATATTTTGCTATTTAAGCATATTTAAAATGTCTAATTTTAAAGATATTTTAATATTTTTGTCAAAATTGCTGTCACCCAAAATGGAATTTTCATCCGAAGAATCAAAATTTTAAGAAAACTAAACACATATTAAATATTGTAATGATACAGGTCGATAGTATTTTTGAAAATCTATCTAACTGTATTTAAACTTCAATCCAAATATGCTTAATATGATAGAAATTTTAATTTTTAACTCAATTTTTTGGGTGACAGCAATTTTTCAAAGCGCTTCAAAAAAAATTGAATTTAAAAAAACCGTTATTATAGAATTGAGAAAATATTGTAAAATTTTATTTAGAGCCTTTAATTTTTTAAGGCCAGCAAATTATGAAGATTCGCAAATAATGGTTGCGTTTCAAAACATAAAAAAAAGAAAAAAAATAATAAATATACTTTTTTAATGAAAAATCGGAAACAAATTTAACGGTTTTTTGGAATTCAAAACAACTCAAGTAGAGTAAGAATTGCAATCGACTTTTTAAAATTCAACTTATCCAAAGAATTGCCCAAATGAGATTTAATTTTGTTTACAACAAAGGGAGTCCACTTTTCAAAAAATTTACCCTTTAAATAAAATGTGATTTTCAGTGCAATATTTATAAAACAGAAATAAATAGTATAAACATTATTGATTAAATGTTCATATACGATCATTAACTAATTGATATTTTGATGTTTTGTTGTATTTTTCGTGATTTTTTAAAATATTGAACAATTTTTAATATTGAAGACCCCCTTGTTTTTTTTTCGTTTTGGCCGTTATTTAAAAATTTAAATTTTTACTTTGAGATTCCATGAAAAAAATATTTTTATGATAAGATTTCATCATAAAACAGCTTTTAAGTAATGAAATTAATAATTGGTAATATTAATTAATATATAAAGAATCATTTAAGATTATGTTCATCATCTAACACATGATGTATGAAGCAAAGAAAGCACATACATCATTGATGTCGGATTATTTTTTTCCTTATTTAACTTTTAATATTTAATTATAATTAAATGATGCATTTATCAAATATGAAAACGATGGAATATGAAAATGTCCATTGGAATACATGCATGTAAAAAAAATCAGCCCAAACGGAGCAGTAGAAGTGGTCGAAAAATCGATCGACTTTTTTGCTCTCGACAGATAAATAAACAAACAGAAAAGAAAGCAAGTTAAGAAAAACGTGGTAAAAAAAGAAAGAAATTCTTTTGTCAGAAACATGACAAGATTCTTATTACAATAAAGATGAAAAATTTTATGACTGTGTATTGAATACTTATTGGAAAGATGAAAATAAATTGATTTTGTTGTTGAAAGAATTGAGAATGAAATAGTTTTGTTGGGTTTTTGATTGTATTACTGCTTGATGAGATGATCTGAATAGTTTCAGTAATTTTAATGCTGTTTTTTTAATTTTAGAAGTCATGGATTTAAATTTTTAAAGTTTTTGTAATTTGAAATTCATATTCACACCAAATTTTCAATTTGGGTGAATATATTGCTTTTGAGTAAAACTGAAAACCACATTTTCTAACTTGCTGCTTCAGGATTACAATTTTATCCCATACTGTCTATGGTGGAAAGTCTGTGCCTGAAAATACCAATCTAGCAGTGAAAACCGTATCTCATTTGGTGCTTACAGTCAAGAGAAATCGCAAAAAAACGCATTCTGTCATTTAGCAAGTTAGCAAGTTAGCAAGTTAGTTTCCGCGATAACTCAATTTTAACGAAACGTTAAGACTTCGGGTTTTTTGCATTTGATTAATATTGGCCCAAGGAAAACCGGTATAGTTTTTGGAGTCATGAGCTGCTTCCTGTGAGGCACAATGGACGAAAATGTGCCATTTTTGACCAAAATATGCAAAAAAATTTACATTTTCTTTAATATCTCAGACATAACTTAACCAAATGATTTGAAATTTTCGGTGTTAGATTAGGCATTATTTAAGGTATAATTCACACTATAATGACAAAAATATTTTCATGCGCAGTGTAACAAAAAAGTTGAAAAATCGAAAAATTTTTCGTCGGCGCCGACGCAGGCTGTACTTTAGTTATAGTGCTAAATGCGCGCTGAACAGATGTAGGGTTTTAAAACGATTAATTATGATGTAATCTATAATCAATAGATAAAGTTTAATTAATTCTAATTGAAATCAAAATAAGTTCTACTGGTGGTGTGAATATACCCATGAAGCGTGATCCGCTTCATTACTAGTTTTTTTTCAAATTTAATTTTAAATGAATTAAATTATTTAATTTTTATTTTAATAATTTGTAGCTTCAATAAAATTTTAAAAATCTTAGAAAATTCCAAAATTATTCATTACTCTACAACCCTAATTCCTATTCAATAATAAAGTACAAATTCAGTAAATCTACTTACAACTGTCTTAAAAAAATTAACAAAAAGTCATTTAAAATTTATAAAAAATAAAGTGATGACAAAATGCTAAGTCTATGTTAAATGAAAATCCTTTTATTCTTTCCTCTTTTCTCATTCAGCATAGAGTTAAACTGCAACCCTCATTGATGCAAAACAAATTTATTTCAAATGAAATTAAATAGGATTTTTGCATCATCATTGTTGAATTCAATTGAATTATATCCCTTCACATTTTAAGTCTACAATTCTCATTTTTATGTCGCCTTGAAAACTACAGCAGCCTGTCAATTTTTCATCTGACTTTGATTATTCAACTGAAATTATCAGCACGCTGATTTGATGACTAGATTTAAAGAGATTTTTTATATCACATTAGGAAGGGATGACTTTCAAATTCCTAATCCTTTTAAAATATTTTATGTGCTGATCATTTCTGATAAATCCATTTAATTTCAGTTATGCCGCATCAGTGCAAACGCTGAAATCTCAGCAAACTTTTTGGTTATCGATAAAAATTCGCAAACAAAATTCATCTAATCAATCAACCATCATAAAAAATGTTAAATCAGTAAATTTATAGGAAAACGCTGATGGGAAAAGATAAGTGGAAGAAGAATACTTTTTTCTGTTTCAAACAAAAACTTTTACATTCAAAAAAGATTTCTTTTTTTTGCAAATATTTTCGATTACGATAAACCTTTTTTTTGGGTACATTATTTGGGAATTGAAATGTTCTTGTTTGTGTTTTGTCTACTTGATCTATCAATTTTGATGAAAATGAAGAGTTAAAGTTTTTGATTGTTGGAATTGGAGCTGAATTTATTATGTTTTAGGATTATGAAAAAGGTTTTTTTTTATTTTGATGAATGGATGAATGATTCTTAAAAAAGAAAAGAATTATTCAAAAATTTTTTGTATTTTTAGCAATTTTAGATATATACGTTTTGCCTCATACTAGTAAAAAACCATTTTGATCCTGTCCATTAAAAATCAAGGCTTCCGTAGATTATAATCTTCAAAAAATCCCATGCAAAGATTATAATCTTTAAAAATCAAAGATTTTCATCTTCATACAAAGATTATAATCTTTGATTTTTAACGATTATAATCTGCGGAAGCCTTGTTAAAAATTAAAGTTAGAGGGGGTTCTCGAATTAAACAGTTACAATTCTTTTGATACAATTTTTCTATAGGGGAGACTTGATTTGAACAGATTCGATTTGATTAACCAAAAATTTCATTCACAAAAATTCAAATTTTCTTTTTTAACAGTCATTTTAAATAATTATGTTTTGATTTGAATAAATTCGATTTGAATAGAAAAATTTCGTAACAAAAAATTTATTCAAATCGAGCATCTTCTGTATTTAAATCAAAACGTTTGAAAAATGACAGTTAAATATTGAAATTTGAATTTTTGAATATTCTAATCGAAAAAAATCCAATCGAGAAACCCCATCAAAATGAAAATTTTAGATTTTTTTCGCATTCAAATGCGTGGCATTCATCCCACACAAGTAAATATTTTGTCTTATTTTTGGATATTTCGAGCAAAATAAAATAAATTTTCTTGTTTTCATCCGAAAAAACAAAAAACAAAAAACGAGAGAGAAACTTTTTGGAAACGCAAGGAAGAGCACATAGAAATGAAAAACAAAAAACAAATAGAAGTATCGAAACAAAAACTTTAAATGAGATCACGAACAAAAAGAAGAAAACAAAAGGAAGAAAATTTTGCACATTTGAGAAATCTTAATCGTTTCCCATAGCTTTTCATTTTTGTTTTATATCTGTTCAACGTTTACTTTTTCTTCCTCATTTTTGATTAAAGAATCAGAATAAATTGCTTAGAAAAGTATTAAAAGCTGATCATCAGCTATAATCGTTCTAAATATTTTCTTTCCTTTTCTTTTGCTTCTTTATTGCAAATCAATTTCAGTTTTATAAGTCGACACACAAACATAAAAGTTTCAGTTCTTCTTTTACTTCTGCCTCTCTTTCTTTTATTTTTGTTTTGATTGTTTTAAGGCACAGCACAGAAGAATAAGGCAGAAAAGAGGGAAAATTATGAGCAGCAATAAAAGAAGAAATGAAAGGAAAAACAAAGAAATTTTCGACAACTTTTTTTTTCTCATTGCTGCCTCACATGAAGAGCTTAAGTCTGAAAATTTGTTTCTCAATGACATTTTTATTTTATTTTATTCAGAAAATTTTTATCGATGGACGAGAAACCCTCAATTTATTCATATCTACTTGAAACTTCCGTTATCATATTTTATATCATATCTGTAGGTATAATCGAATAAGCTTTATGCTCGTACCAAAGTTCTAATGAAATAAAAAAGAAATCTTGAAAAAAATAGAACTTCCATGGAAGAAATTAGATTTTATCAAGATGATGATGAGGAGGAAGAAGAAGAATCGATGGCAGCATAGCAAACATAAATTGATAAGAAATTTGATTTTCATTCCTCGCATTCTGTACTTTATCTTGTGTCACATAGATTTTTATTAAATCGTGTATTTTTTGTGCCATTCATACCCAAGCAAGAGAAATTGAAGAACACCTAAGAAACGACATCAATAAAATAACAAATCTGAGAGGAAACTACTACATCTGTGGAGACTTCAATGCAAAACACCGAGAATGGAACTGCAACGTAGCAAACAAAGCTGGCAAGATACTTCAAGAGATGTCAGGAGAATTCATGATCTATTATCCTGACTCTCCAACTTACTATCCTGAAGATCGTAAGAAATCATTATCAACAATTGATCTAATGCTCTCTAATTCTATTCTAGGTACATCAGAATTGAAATGCACAGAAGCAATGAGTGATCATTGCGCTGTGTATTTTCAAATCAAAACATCGAAAATTGAAAAGACTGATAATACAGTCTACAAATATGATTACAGAAAAGCAAACTGGAAGAAATTCAAATCATACATCACACGTCGCATCGAAAACAACATCACTGAAAATTCCTGCAACACAACTGAAGACATTGAGAAGCACATTAATATTCTCTCTAAACTCATCATGGAAGCAAGAAATTCAAGTGTTAAAATGAAAAATATCAATTTCGAATCAACAAAACTCACACCAGAAATCAAAGACCTGATCAAAACCAAACGAACTCTTCGACGAAGATGGCAGCGATACAGAGATCATCAAACCAAAACTGAGCTGAACTTCATTCAAAAAGATATCAAAGATAAAATAAAAGAGCTCAAAAACATCAACTGGAACAAACGTCTCGCCGATATCAAACCATCAAATCAAACTGTCTGGAAGATCGCAAAACACTTTAAGAAAGGGTCAAAATCAATGCCTCCTCTGACAAATGAGGGTCAAACTCTCATCACAAACAAAGAAAAAGCAAGCGCACTCAGCGAATATTTTCGTCAAGCACACGAAAATCCTCTTGCAAACAATGACCCTCAACACACATCAGAAGTCAACAACACAGTCAAAGAGGCACTTGATCAAGATAACGAAGAAACAATAGAGTTAACAAGCATTGAAGAAATCGCAAGTATCATCAGAAATCTCAAAAATCCAAAAGCTCCTGGACCAGACGATGTCAACAACATCCTCATCAAAAATCTTCCACCAAAAGGAATCGAATATTTGCAATTTATCTTCAACTCTTGTCTCAAACTCAACAGTTTCCCGAAGATCTGGAAACATGCAAAAGTAATTCCAATACCAAAACCTTCAAAACCAGCAAACGAATTAAGCAGTTACAGACCAATTAGTCTTCTCAGCACAATAAGCAAAATATTTGAAAGAATACTCCTGAGCAGAATCAATGATCACCTCGAAGACAACAACATCATTCCAAATCAACAATGCGGCTTCCGTACTGGAAGGTCAACATCACATCAGCTCATCAAAGTGATCAAGACTGCAAAAGAAAACATCAAAAACAAAAAGTCAACTGGCATGATCTTCCTCGATGTCGAAAAAGCATTTGACAGAGTCTGGCACAACGGACTCCTGTACAAAATGCTCCAGCTGAGATTTCCACTGCCACTTATAAAAACTGTAAGATCCTTCCTCAGTGAAAGAACTTTTTCAGTTTTTATAAAAGGTCAATTCTCAGACATCAAACTCATCAAGTATGGAGTACCTCAAGGAGCTGTGCTCTCCCCAACTCTCTACAACATCTTTACGTATGATATTGTAAGAGAGACAACCGACAACATCGCACTGTTCGCAGATGATACAGCATTGCATCATTCTTCAGAAAACTCAGCCGATATTGTCACCCATCTCCAACACAAAGGAAGAAAAGTCCAAGACTACATGAACAAATGGAAAATCAACATCAACAAACAGAAGACTCAAGCTTTATTCATCACAAATCGATACTCCAAGCAACTTCCAAAAAACAACAACATCAAATTCCTTAATGAAAACATCAAGTGGGAAACTGAAGCCAAATATTTAGGAATGATCATCGACAAGAGAGTGACATTGAAGCAACATGTAGACTATGTGACCAACAGAGCACACATCGCACTACGACAGCTTTATCCCCTCATCAGCAGAAATTCACATCTCGACGTACGAAACAAACTCCTCATCTACAAATTAGCAATCAGACCCATCTTCACATACGGCTGTCCAGGCTTTGAAAGCATCGCAAAAACTCACATTCAACAACTTCAAGTACTACAAAACAAATTTCTTAGAATACTTCTCAACAAATCAAGATATGATAAGATCGTCGATCTACATAACGAAGCAAAAATTCCAACCATCAAAGATTACGTCGGAAAGTTGCAAGCAAACTTCACCGTTCGACTTGCATCGCGAAACACCGACTAAACAATCATCAATGAAAGCAAAATAATTCAATTAAAGCAAAATTAGGATAATTAAGACTATTAAAATGTCTGACACCCTAAAAACTACAGCTCAACATGTATCTTAACTTTGTACATAATTATATTCTAAATTTAATAAATAAAGTTTAATTTAAAAAAAAAAAAAAAAAAAAAATGTGCCATTCATAGCTTTATGATTTTTTATATATAAAAAAAATAAATTCTGGATTTATTTGTAATCTTAGAGTATTTCCACCATCAGAAATTAATTAAAAACTTTATTAATTCTGAGTAGTTCAAACCTTAAAAAAATCAAATATGAAAAAAATCAGTAAATGAAATTATTGGAAATTACTTTAAACACCCGAGCCTTTATCTGTAGAACAAAATTTTAATAAATGAATATAAAACTGATGTGATTCTTAAGAGGATTTCAAATCCTTGTTTCACTAAAAAAACATATCCAATTTTTTAAAATTGGCACAACACAAACAAATTTTTGCAATCAGCTTAATACAGATGCAAAAGCGTATTAATATTTCAGTAATGAAGAAAAAATTCAAAGCTGGAAAATTTTCACTTAACAAAATTGCATTTGTTTCTGTAGTTGAGTGGCATTGTACTTGTCGAGATTTTCATTTTCATTACCAATGTCATAAAATGCAGCAAAAACAGTGTCGAGACAGACGCAACAAAAAATTATTTCAATTTTAATCAATTTGTTAATGAAAATTCATATCTGGATCAGAGTTGGTATTTTGAGAATTTATTCATTTAAGGGCAAAATATTTTTTATTTAAAATTTTTAACAAAAATTTTTATCAAAAAATTTTTATCAAAAAAATTTTAAAAAATTTATAAATTTTTTAAATTAATTTTAAATTTTTATCAAAAAATTTTAATTTTTATCAAAAAATTTTAAACAAAATTTTTTGAATTTATCAATCCTAAAAAACTCAAGATTTCAAAAAGTTTTTTTTTGATTAAAAATAATTTTCAACTCTGAATTTTTTGGACAATTATTGAGTGACATGCTTAAACGACATCATTGCCAATTGATGTCAATTTTAATTATTTCAATATTTAAATTTTTTACCATCCAATTTAATTTGTGATATTGATATTAAATTCACAGCTTCAATTAGTAAAATGACATTAAGGAGTCGTTCACTTGTGACGTCCAAATTAAAATCTTGAATTTTTAGACTTCCGTTCCGGCTTTTGTAACAAAACCTTCAAATAAAAAAATTTCCATTGTTTAAGATTGTCGCTCAACCTCAGACCCCACTCTTAAAAATTGGACGTCATAAGTGAATGGCCGCTTAAATGATTTATTAAATTCTTCAGTATTGACAGCGGTTGTGTTTTTAAAAAATCAATGTTTGAATGTTTTGAAAAGGATGAAGAAAATGAGACAATATTTAAATATTCAACAAGATTCGCGTGGTTATGTTCAAACTTTTCAAATTGGATACGTTCAAAATTTAATCCAAAACTTTTTAATAAAACTAATTTAATTATTTTTTTTATAAAGTGCATTCATTGAAGCTATAATTTAAGTCTTCTTTTATTAAAAAATTTCATCATAATCAGGAACAGCTTCACACCATAAAATTTCTATTCAATAAAATATAAAAGGGACTTATTTAGTTCCATTGACATTTGAATAGAATTCTTAAAATTAATAAAGAGAATATGCAAATAAAACATAACCACTGCCTTTTTTATTATTGAAAAAACAAGTTTGTTGAAAATTTCAAAACAAGTTGAAATTTTAGCTTCAAAACGCATTTTTTAAATAGCCATTAAGCTAAGCTGTTTGAAAATCATAAAATCTGAAGAAATTAAAGACAAAATTACAACTTTTAAAAAAACTTAAAGAATTAAGTCAACATTATGTCAAGGTTTTAGTCACGATTGTTATCATTATTGTGATTTTTAATAATGCAATTTATGGTAAAAGTCTCACCCCATTCCACATTTAAACAGCACACAAAAAAAAAATAATTTCAAGTTTTTCGTCTCTTACAATTGATTTATTAACATCCTTTTTTTCATGCTAATTAAATAGACGTAATAAATTCAAATTTCAAAACACACCAGCAGCGTCAGCATCAACCAATATTTTAATATACACAGCAGTCAATTGTTGAACCTAAATGGGGTTCAATTCTATTGAATGTTGGCTTCATAATCATAACTTGTACATAGGGTAGAAAGAGAAAGAAGAAGCAAAGAAAAAAAAGGGTATTGAATTTCTCGAGTAGTCATGTAGTTGTTGCTACTTTATATATTATGTCAACTTCTTCATTGTGTCAGAATTTTGGACTGGAAATTCAAAACAAGCTGGTAATTTGTGTCATTTTTAGAATAATAGAGTTGTTGATGCTATTTATAAATCAATATGGGTTGAGTTGTATTAAGTTACAGTTAATTATTTTACATAAGAAAGAAACTAGATTTTTGCTAGTTTGGGATCAAGATTACGACTTTTTTCAATTCATGTTAGCATATGCTGGATTTTACTCAATTATTATTCTTCTGTATCTTGAATATATATTTAAAATATTAAATCCGTCAACCTTAGTTCAAATTGTTTTAAGTCCAGAATAAATGACAGCAGATCTAACAACGTAAAAATACAAAGCTGTCAAAAACACTAAAGGCTCTAATATGTACACAGAAATGCCTTTGAACCTTTGTCATGTAAGACTTTCTATCAACTCACATGCCCGAATAAACATTGAGCATGCTCAGTTTTTTGAGCACGGTCCTGAGTATGCTCAAAAACACTTTTTTACGTGCTCAGCTGAGTACACTCACTTGAGCATACTCATAAGTATACTCTGAGTATGCTCATAAAAAAAATAAAAAATATTGATGAGCATGTTCAACTGAGTATACTTATAAACGTACTCAAAAATATTGCTTCACGTACTCAGCTGAGTACACTCACTTGAGCATACTCATAAGTATACTCTGAATATGCTCATAAAAAAATTAAAAATATATTGATGAGCATGTTCAACTGAGTATACTTATGAGCATACTCAAAATATTGCTCCACGTACTCAAGTGAGTACACTCACTTGAGCATACTCATAAGTATACTCTGAATATGCTCATAAAAAAAATAAAAATATATTGATGAGCATGTTCAACTGAGTATACTTATGAGCATACTCAAAATATTGCTCCACGTACTCAGCTGAGTACACTCACTTCAGCATACTCATGAGTATACTCTGAATGTGCTCAATAAATTGTTTCAAAAATTAAATTAGCACGTTCGATTGAGTATACTCATGAGCATGCTAAATTTTAGAAAATCAAGTATGCTCATCTTGAGTATACTTTTGAGTACGTGCTGAGTACACTCAAAAAAAATTCTCTCATTAGACTATTACGTGCTCATTTTGAGTATACTCTTGAGTATACTCTGAGCATGCTCACTAGAATCCTTAAAAATCTTTGATTTTTAAAATTTTCTCTAAGTTTTTGAGTATGCTCATGAGTATACTCAAAAATTTTGTCATATTTTTATATACTTCACAAGTGAAAGATTAAATTAATATCAATATTTTTTTGGGAATTATGACTTTTAAACATGTTAAAAGTCTTATAAGACATGATGAGACCCGTTTTAGAGTATTTTACATATATAATAATTTATATGTGCCTTTTGCCAAAAATTATTATATAGGTAAAAAGTAGCAGTGGCGCAACGGTTAAGGTGAAGGTCTCAACAGCAACAGAGCGGTCATGGGTTCGAATCCAGGTAAAATCAAAAATTTTCTAAGTTTCATTTCAGATTTACTAATAAATAAAATTTATCTTAGAACAGTACAAATGCTACAGATTAATAAAAAATATTCCAAAAATGTGAAAAAGTATAAAAAAAATATTTATTTTTTAAAATTTTGAACGATTATTTGAGTATACTCAGAGTATACTTATGAGCATGCTTAATGAGTACACTCATGAGTATACTTATGAGCATGCTCAATTGTATGCAATTAGTATGCTCTGAGTACACTCAATGAGTATGCTCAGAGTATGCTCAAATAACGTGCTCAAATGCGTAAAGTAGTGCGATCAAATTTTGTATGAATGAGCATGCTCAAGTGAGTATACTCAGCCAAAAGTTGAGCGTACTCTGAGCGTACTCTTTGTCTATTCGGGATGTGAATGTAAATTTTGCTGTATTCGCCATTTAAGAAGTATTCAAATGGAAGAGCGGAACTAACATTGACTGAATAGCATGAGAAACCTTCATTGACTCAACATGACGTTTCAATTTTTCTCGTTCACATTGCTGGCTCTACTCTGTTCCATTTTTTTGCAACTCCGCAAAATAATGAAATTGTTGGAAAATAAAAAATGAAAGGCACAGAAAAATTCGTTTTTTTTTATCGCATGTTGAAAAGTACTTGAGTGAGTAGAGGAAGGTAAATAAGGCACAAAAAGGAAGACATAGCAGTAAGTCATTCAGCTTGTAAGCAAGCTGTCGGCAAAAATAAAAAGAAAAGAAGATCAGTTAAGGATAATTCAAAGATTTACTTCATATCATCGCATCCTATCCAAACAAACGCAAGACAAAAGGAATCAATAGAACTGACTCATTGTCAGATATCCATCAGTCATCATTAACATGTAGATTTTTCATTTTTATAACAGAACAAATTAAAAATAAATAAACACGAGATGTAATGGAGACAGAGTTGGAGGAGCTGTTTTTTGTCCAGTTGCTGCCTGAGTACCTACATATTTAAATCCGACAATCTTGTATATTTGCAAATCAGGAATCATTTTTGACTAAGACATAGACTCAAATCATTAATGAACTTTTTATTAAACATTAGCAAAAATGAAAACAATCCATTATCACAAAATCAACTCTGACTCAAGAATTTCACATCAAAAACCTTCAAAAATGAGGAGAAAAAAAGTTCAATGCGAGAAGATAAAAAAATTTCACAAAAGACGCCGAAACGAATTTTATGAGCTCAAATGAGTTCTTTCCACTTCACAGTTCTTTCAGTCTTTTTATATTGTTTTCTTTTCATATTTTGATGAGCCGTGAGCATTGTAAATTAATTTTTGTTTTTTCTTCCAATTTTTTTTTTCAATTCACATATTTTTCATTTTTTGATCTTTAGCTAGATGAGATGAGCCAGCCAATAAGTCAAAACGAGATGGAGAGAATTATTAATGAAAAATAATCAATAATTCTCGTTCTTTCTTCTTTCAACTACAAGACCAACATGATGTGTGTGTGCCGGCTCCACATGTTTCCCAATTACATACAGATTATACACCTTCTTCATCTCATCTGTTTTGTTCTGTTCTCTTTTGTGCTTCTTCCCTTTTCTTTTCATATTTAAACTTGTCTTAAAATGATCTTCTTGTGCTGTCTATGGAGATCTCTTTTCTCATTTCTGTTCAGTTCTGTTCCACGAAATGAAATAAAGTATAATCGTATAATAAAAAATATAATAAGAGATGAAATGAGAAAATTGAATTTATGCGGAGATTCTTCTTCTTTCTCTATGTACCTTTTGTTGTGACCTTTTATAGAGGCTTGGTATCATCACATCAATTTAAAAGACCTCTCACACAGCACCAAGAAGATGATAACAACAGCACAAGACATAAACAAGGTATGAATGATATGACAGCAGGTAGAAATTTCTTCTCATCTTCCACGTTCCATTTCATTTGAATTTTAATAAGCAATATTTCTTATTTTTTGTTCAGTCGATGACTAACATTTAGTGGAAATGAGATAAAGTATTATTTGACATTTAAGGAATTTTGATAAAAACAACGGCATGAACATGAACATGCTGATTGTACTGCTGTGAAGATTTATGCCAAGAATTTTTGGCTGTAAAAGTGAAAATTATTCTTCCTAAAATGTCATTTTACTTTTGAAATCGGAAGTGAATTTTTTGTAGACACAAATTTTCATCTCAGTGAGTCTCATAGACATAAAAAGGAACTGACTTTTAGGGAGGATGATTTTCTATTAAAATCTCAATGACTATGAATATTTGCAAACATTTTGACCTTCAATTGTTATGTATCCACTGGATAATCATCCCCAAGCCACCTTCCCATTAATAAAATTTCCCACGTAGGATTTGTGAACAAAAAAAGTTTAGAAGTAAAATAGCAAAAAAAAAAAAAGAACTGCCATAAAATCGTGTCATTCAGCAGTTTAATTAAAACCACAATATGGGTAGCAATAATTCATTTGAATACACAAAATTTTAATGGTTAAACATTGTCGTTTTTGCCGTGCATTTATCGCGGACGAAAATCCTCTGCCGTGGCTTGTTTTTTAGACATTAAGGATTAAAGTAGATGGAATAAAGGACTGAACAAACAACAAAATGAATTTTTCTTATTTTTTGCTATTTGTGGAACAAACAAAAGATTGAAAATGGAAGAGAAATGAAGAAAATTAGGAATGAATCACGAAAAGGCCGTGAAAGGTCAGAACAGTCCCTTTTTCATAATTAAAATGATTTTTTTTCTGATTCCTCACTTTTTGATTATTAGTGCTGTACATATCTATGACTCATGCAATTGCAACCCCTCAATCCATAAAAAATTATTTTTTATGAAGTGTATGAGGCTCGCCTCTTTACAAATAAACCATCACTATTGATCTTATTGTTACTGCTTATTTTCTATATTGTATGTCTAATAAAATAATTACAAAAAAGGAACCGACCTGAATGAACAAACAAAAAATAATTTTTTTATTTTTCTAGAAATTTTTGAAACCGACTGTTCAGGTTTTAGATGAGATCTAATCGTGTAATTTCAATGCATTGTTAGAAATTTTTGAGGGTTGGAACCAAAATGTTGTTGAAAATGCAGTCACGATGCAGTCATGCAATGCACCCTTCTAAAATTAAGTTTCATTTCTGCCTTTAGTTATTTTTATAGCTTAAAAAATAGAAATTGTGCAATTTAAAGAAAATTTAATTGAAAATCACAACACATCACACAGCTTGTACTTGTGCAGAATTTTAAATTCATCATTAATGACTGAATCATTTTCCAAACTTTATCTCCTCTCTGAAATTTTTTCTCCCTTTATGCACTTGGCTCACGTAAAAGTTTAATTAGATTTTTCTTTTCCTTTATTCACAATCTCATCACACGAGTGCATCAAAATATATACCGTAACTATGACTAGACTAAAGCCTCACTCACTCATATATGACTTTAGAATATTTTTTATGGGTTGAAATTTATGATCTTCGCACATATTGCCTTATGCCACGAGATTTTAATGGCATCATTTACATAATTTTCCACTTTGGTATGCTTTTACATGTTGAAAGATTACGGTTGATGTCTGTTAATAAAATAAGAATCGACCGTTTTGTGTATGAAAATGCTTTATTTATTTTTATCATAGAAAGTTTTCTCCACACGCCCTTTAAATTTATGAGCTTATAAATGAATATTTAAACGATGAATAATTCGTAGAAAATATAAAGCAACTAAGTTATATGTCAAAATATTTTTGGAATGTTTGTCAACAATGTTTGCGATAAACGCATCAAAATGTCATCGATGATGTCTTTGTGAAAAGTTGTTTGTCAAGATTTCTTAGAAAATTGTCTATAACAGTGGTGGCCAACCTTTTTATGACCGTGGCACACTTATTTAAGAGCTAAACACTGGCATAAATGATTGAAAAAGCAGACTCTACTTTCACAGTCAGATAGAGTTTCTTGTAATTCAGTAGCAATTATGGTAAAATTGACGAAATTATTTGAATACATTGTTTTGATTTGAAGCAAGATGAGGTGCTTGCATTAGGAATGTCTATAAAATTCTTATTTTGTTAACCTCCATCACTTTTCATAATTGCCACAAGTTCACAAGCAAAATAATTTTACTTTATTGAAATTATGTCGCTCATGAAACCAAAACTCATCTCTTTACATTAAGATAATTGAAGTACTTTACATTATTACCCCAAAAATAAATATTCACTATCAGATACCAGATTGTCATCCTTGTAGCATTTCACTATTTCCCTGTCTTCTTACTGTCAAATTTCATGACAATTTTAGCTTTTAGCTGTCAAATCTCACTTAAGATAATTTATTTTCTGTAAAGAAGGAGAAGTTGCTCGATTGTGCTTTATCGATTGATGCTGATGTTTAGTCAAAACTACCAAGTAGATATGGCAACAATCTGTTAAGTGTGCCATGATGTGAAAATAATTGTTTCTAAATATTTATATCATTCCACTTTGGGAAATTGGACTGCATGTTGAGGTCTAGCGTCGAAATTCAACACAGCATCTGAACTTCTTAGAAAAGTTAATTGACATTTTAGAAGAATTTCACAAGAACTTGATAAAACAATCAATAAAAAAATTCCCTTGAATTCTGTCTTGTGCTGTATCTCACACAAATACAAGTCATATTATGTATACAATTTGAATAAATCTCAAATATCCAAATATTTGAGTATGACTAATCCTATCAATGTTTGCCTCAAAAATAGGCCAAAATACGACAAAAGGATAAAAACTATTGATTTTCCTGCAATCTTAACCAGCTCTATTCAATGTGATCATCAATTTATCGAAAGATTTACTAGTACATCCTTTTCTAGAAAATAAGTAACAATACCATGAGATAGTAATTTATCCTTTCGATTTTTGCATATCAATAGAGCTTCAATTTCCATCTCCATCTTTTATTTTTCCGTACTTACTTCTCAATATTTTTTATGTAAAAGGAAAATAAAGATCGATGAAATGATTTCTCGTTGCCAAAAAAAGATATAATCTCAATAAAGCAGCACGAGTGAGCGAAAAGAATCTTCTTTTGATATCAAAGAGTCATAAAAAAGGCTGCGATGATGAGTTTTGAGATGTTTTCGATCGATTTTTTTCCTTCCATTTCACCATCATCATGTGTTTGTTTGCATTTCTTTCGTTCACAGACATAGCATAGAAAAGTAAGTGAATGAATAAATATCAGAAGATGTTGCTAGAAAAAAAGCTCTTATCGTGAAATGAGTAAATGGCAGAACAATTTTTATGGCATTCATTCTCACACTGTGTGTTATGTGATGCGATGCGGTGATGGTGGTTGTTGTCTTGGAAATTTATCATCTATCAACATTTTTATTCTTCTTTTTTGTTTTTCATTCATACTGTTTGATGATATTCATATTCACACCAAATTTTCAATTTGGGTGAATATATTGCTTTTGTATAAAACTGAAAACCACATTTTCTAACTTGCTGCTTCAGGATTACAATTTTATCCCATACTGTCTATGGTGGAAAGTCTGTGCCTGAAAATACCAATCTAACAGTGAAAACCGCATCTCATTTGGTGCTTCCAGTCAAGAGAAATCGCAAAAAAACGCATTCTGTCATTTAGCAAGTTAGCAAGTTAGCAAGTTAGTTTCCGCGATAACTCAATTTCAACGAAACGTTAAGACTTCGGGTTTTTTGCATTTGATTAATATTGGCCCAAGGAAAACCGGTATAGTTTTTGGAGTCATGAGCTGCTTCCTGTGAGGCACAATGGACGAAAATGTGCCATTTTTGACCAAAATATGCAAAACATTTTACATTTTCTTTAATATCTCAGACATAACTTAACCAAATGATTTGAAATTTTCGGTGTTAGATTAAGCATTATTTAAGGTATAATTCACACTATAATGACAAAAAAATTTTCATGCGCAGTGTAACAAAAAAGTCGAAAAATCGAAAAATTTTTCGTCGGCGTGTACTTTAGTTATAGTGCTAAATGCGCGCTGAACAGATGTAGGGTTTTAAAACGATTAATTATGAATGATGTAATCTTTAATCAGTAGATAAAGTATAATTATTTTTTTCTCTAATTGAAATCAAAAGAAGTTCTACTGGTGGTGTGAATATACCCATGAAGCGTGATCCGCTTCATTACTAGTTTTATGTCTTGGAATTTATTTATTGCCTTCTCATTCCATTCGTTATGATTTGATTAAAAAATTATTATTTTTTCATCTTCTTTCTTTTGTTGGTTGCTTATGCTCGGGAATTATGGTGATTTTCTTTTAGAATACTGGATGATCTTTTTCTTTGTACATAAATATAAAGAGTCTCGATTCAAGTAATTTTTTGGTTCTGGAAATCACTGAAATCAAAACTAAGTAAAACTTTTTCGGAAGTTTAGATGCATCTACTGCTTAACGTACGAGATCAAGTCATACTTGGCCTCTGGGTAACGTTGGATTGAGGAACGGGTCAAAAAATTCATGGTATAATTTGAAACATCGGAACGAGAGCTGCAAGATTAACACAGAGCTAGAGTATTGTCAGAACAGACCTAAAAGGATCACGTGCCCACAATTGATTGGAATCAAAAGCTAAATATTGAAATATGCACATCAAAAAAATTAAAGTGAATATCGAAAGGTGAACTAGACCAGATCAATATTAGCTCGAAGAAACCAATTAAATCGGACATAACTTTATAAAATTTATGATTATGATTTTTTTAAAACAAAAACAATGCCCTAAATATCTTAATATACTTCAAGTCCTCGTTGTTTCCATGTTTTCCCGAAAGAAATAGCAATTTCAAGAAACCACTGAATTGGTATTTTCCTTTAATAATCTTTTTTTCTTTCTTCTTTTACTTCCATCGTTCGAAATATCTAAAGAAAATTTTTTATTACATCTATTGAACATCTAAAAGAGAGCAAAAAAAAGCATAACAGAACAAGAAGAAACAAATATTTCGATTGGAAAATTCAAGTCACGAACGTGTAAGCATTAAATGAAACTTGTATTTTTCCAACAGAAATAAAGGAAGCAAGTAAAAAAAACTATCTTAAGACAACATCAATACCATTATTGTTCAATATTAATTTTCCTTATGGGAAAGGATAAGCGAACATGATAGGAAATAGCATGAAGAGGAGAGATGATGATGATGATGATGGTTTGGTAATACAATAATATAGTGATAAGGATACTCCATGGAACTTTATATTCAATTTAGAATTCATCTCAACAATCCAGACATGCTATATGCTGTGCTTTTCATTTATGTCTATATGAATGTATCCATATCCAAGGATCTTTATCAATCATTATTGAATTTTGATAGGAACATACAAGATATACTCATGAATGTTCATGTTTGGTGTATGTACATACATATCACTACTGAAAGCTTCCTACATTAAATTGAAGGATGTGAGTTGGTAACTCTCATAGTTCATATGTGGGTTGAGTTAAAAAAGTGTAAAATGAAGCTTTTGCTTAAATGAAAATCAAAATAAATTGATTAGGGGTCGTTCACTTATTACGTAATGCTCTGAGGGGGAGGGGCAGGGGCGTAGCCAGGAATTTTTTTGAGAAGGTTTTTTGCTACTTTTTGACGTTTTTTTTTGGTTCGGATCTGAAAAATTCAATAATATCTAGTATAAACTTTGCGAAAATATGGGGGTTTTGACCCCCAAAACCCCCCCCTGGCTACGCCCCTGGGGAGGAAGTCTGAGAGTTTGTTATGGTCTATTGTTCTCAGAGCTGATTCTTTTTTTAAAAACGTTAAGCAAGGCAGGGAGGTTAAAAACCCAAATTTTAGCGTTCTGTAATAAGTGAACGGCTTCTTAGTATACAATAACGATTGAATCAATAAACGGACATTTTGAGGAGATTCCATCAAGTACTTTGAGCCAGAAAAATCCAAAATTAATCATTAATTAAAATGCAATAAATTCTCAATCTCTTACTTAAATCGATTTCCATAATTTTCAAGGCTGATTGTCAGTCAAGATGATGAGGGTATTTATCCATAGAAAGAAGGTAATTTGCATTTGGAAGATTTGATTAACTAAGAATTAAATTACTGTGAATATTTTTTTCTCTCTGAATATTGATGAAAGCTCTGTGAACGCATAATTTTAATAAACTCATAAAATTTTTACCGCAGGTATGAATATCTTATAGAGCTCATTAATATATTAATTTGTGGTATGTAAGCATGGAAAATACTTGTTGTGATTAGTTAATGAAATTTATTACACCTACATAAGAATTAATACATGATGATTTATTCAGTATCGAAATTTGAGATGATTTTTGAAAAGATTTTTGTATGCGTGATTTAATGTATCTTGTAACCTTGTTTATTTTGTATACATTTTTCAAATTTTCGAAGCATTATTCTGTTGGAAATTTTTTAATGAATTTCAAAAATATTGAATATTCAAAGTTGTCTCAAAAGTTCATCAATGGATATTAAACAGAAAAGCTTCATTTTCGAAAAGAATAAAACAAGATAATTTTGTGTTAGCGTATCGGTAAAATTATCAAAATCATGGTACCAGGTGAATTTGAATGGAGTGGTATTTCAGAGTTAGTACTGAATTTACATTCGATTAGCTGACTTGTATTGGATGGAATGCAAAACTTAAAATTTGAAACAGAATTCTTTAAATAGGATATTTATCCAAATTTTGCCCTTTTACAACTACATTACTATCTAAGGGACCGTTCACTCAGTACGTTACAGAAAAAATGCTTTGAACCCCTTTCAACCCTTGTTACGAATTGTATCAAAAAAAAATTTAAAGTGTTTTAAAATCCTTGACCCCACTTTTTTTTTTTTTTTTTTTTTTTTTTTTTTTATTTATTGATTCAAATACATATTTTAGTTCTGAGAACTGTATAATATTAAATATTAAAATAATTCATATTGTGAGCAAAAGAAAAATTAACTAAAAGTAGAAAAATTAACTAAAAACTAACACTTTCCACTCAATATGAACGCATTCGAACGTTCTAAGTGATTGGCCCCTTAATTTTATCCAAAAAAAATTAATCAGTTCATACATCCTGATAAATAATTTCACGCTCAAAAAATGAGAGAAATTATGATAATCTATCGATTCTATCTCCCATTTCCTATTCCCAAAATTGAATATTCAGAAAATTTGAATTTTTTAATTATGCGATTTATCTACCCATCCATCCGTTTATTTATCTACCAACCGTCTACCTCCATTACGGGAAAAAATAACAATAATAACTGTTATTACTGTGGTGAAAGAGAAAAATAATTTTTCTCATCAGAAAATTTCCCTTGCAACATGTGAATTAATTCTCTGACGGTAACGTTTAACATACACTATAAGCCTTAATCCTTTTGTTAGTCATCTACCCGGAAATAAATGCTTACATTCTTTTGTTGATGTTGTTGTTATATTATTTCAAGAGTTTTTCATCTTTTGCGTGGGATTTGTTTGAAAGTGACGGGAATGAAGATTCAAATTTGGTATTTTAGAATTAAGTTAAAGATGTTACTTATGATTTCCAAAATTTAGGAGGGGGTCTAAATCTGTGTGACAGTTTCAAACAATAGAATTTTTTTTGAATGAAAATTTTGTGATAGAGGGAAGAGGGGTCCAAGTTTTTTTCTAAAAATCCAAGTTTTTGATGGACGTCATAAGTGAACGCCTCTTAGCGACCGAATTTAATCCTATTCTATAAAAACTTCATAATTCCACTAGTCATCTAACATCAGACTTGTGCATCAACATCATTCCATGACAATCCCTCATCAAACTAAAGTGAAAAGTTTCAGTACTCTTTTCCTCTTGAAAAGCTCTCAATTAAAATGGTAATTTGTTTAATTAGCAACCTTTTCTATTGGCACTCATCAACCAAGACGTAAAATGCTTTTTAGGAATAAATGGCAAAGTTTTTCATTCTTCTTTTGATTCCTTTTGTTCACAGCCATGAAAGAGGAGAATGAAGAAAATGCAATTTGATTATGTCGAAAAAAGAGGCTTCGCGTTGATGCCTTTTCGAAAACTTTTTCTTTGTTTTGAACAGTCATCAATTGTAAGCCGATTTCATGCTTCTGTTGATACTCAAGAGTTTACTGAAAATGAATTTTTCTTTTGTGTTTCACATTCCAAAATGATTCAAAAAGAGACGAAAATTCTGAGAGAGTAAAAATGGTGAGAGAAGGGATTTGTCTCTCACGAGAGAAAGTCTTACATAATGTTTATAAACACAATTCAATGTCAAACTTAACGGCAGTGTATTATCGACAATTGCATGGTTCGGTTGTGCAACTTTCTATTCCAAAATTAAATTTTCTCCCAAAAAAAAGTCGTAAAGAAGGAAATTTAAAGGAATTATTTTTGTTGACTCTTGAATCCCAACTCGAGAAACCCAATCTCATTTGTCTTGTCCAATAACCCGTTTGCCTCTCTTGACATGTCACAAATTTGTTTTCAGTATATCGGTAATTTTGTTTCGAGAGACTTATGAGCTTGAAATTTAACGAGAAGTTTGGATGACATTTAAATCCGATTTGTGGCTGCTTAAGTTTCTTCTATGAAATTGACCTTTTACAAGGTTTCAGAAAATTATCTTTGTCTTAATACTGTCAAAGACAATGATGCAGTACCAAGGAATTGGATGCTGCTAGATCAGGATTCTCATTGTTTCTACACAAGCTTATCAATTTCTTCGAATTAGTCAAAACAAGAATGTTTGTTGTTTTGATCCAAAAGATGGTTTGCTGGTTGCTTAGTGATACTTTCGGGCTGTGATTTAAAATACTGTACATTATTTTTCAAATGATAACATCCAAAAATATTTCGATTGGATAAATGAATATATTATGGACAACAAACATTTTTAGCGCATTTTTGCAAAAAATGACGCTTATATTTTCACTTTGTTCGGCTGGCTGGCTGGCTGGCTGGCTGGCTGGCTGGATGAGCTCTGAGATCTCAGAAACCAGACATAGTTAAGAGTTCTGTTATGATGAATTATCTTTCTACTATCGAGTTATTCCGGCCTCGCTTATTAAAAAATCGTTAAATGATCTACAATTCCTGTAATCAACGATTTAACATTAAATAAGGAAAAAAATTGTTGAAAACCCCTCGATAAAAATTTGAATTTTTTTTGACCGTTGGAATTTAAAATTTTTTTGACCGTTATTTTTGGTCAAAATTTTTTTCTTTCTTTTTGTAAGGTTTTGTATTTATTATTGTGAGAACAGACTTTTCATGCATAGTGCATGCTAGAAAGACGGAATTTAATGGATTCTGTTATTATTATATAGTTTATTTTTATAAAAATTGTATTTTCTTGCAGGGTTTTTTGATGATAAAAGAAGAATTAAGGGATTTTGTAATTTAAAGCAATTTGAATTTAATCGATTTCTGATCGCTGCGACAAAAATGCGCTCAAGTCCCTCGATTAACAACACGAGGACTTTGAACATTTTTTTGTTTTTCTTTTAGACCGACTAATGAGATTTCTATGGAAACATTGCAAGGATTAAAATTAAGGATACTGATATCTAAACAATATCTCCATTTTTAAAAAAGGCTATGAAATTTTGTAGAAATTGACAACATAAAAGTTTATGCCCTTATACTTTGCAGTCGATCATATACATATTTACGATTAGGACAAATAATAGTCATTTTGACATTACATATATTATGAACGGCTAGAGAATTCTACTGATTTTGATTCATAGACTAAAAAGCTGTTCATTTAGTAAGTTGCACAAAAACGACTTTTAGGCCCCTTTGGTTACAATTATTATTATCATATTAAAAAAAATATATAAAATGTGTTCAGTACAATTCTAGACCCCCCTAAAATGTGAAAGGCCTCTGAGGATACAAGGCTCATTTTTAATTTTGAGATTTGAAATATGCTCGTGCATAAAATGAGAATTGTGTTGCATTTCCACTTTGTGTATATCAATTCTTCTGAAAATGTATTAATCTAGCATCTCTGAACAAATACGTTACGAGCAAAATTTGAATTTGTTCTAAAATAAATCGCATTAGTACGGCTTATTTTAGAACAACTTGTCCGTTAAAATTTTAAGAAACAAATCAAGATTTATATGCTTTCTACTTGTTTTAATTAGTTTAAATTGTTTTTATATCAAATTTTATGGCTGAAATTATGGAAAAATCATTATTAAAATAAATAAAAGCGTAGGAAAAGTACTTAATTTTGCAAAAAAGAATTTTTTCTTGGTCGGATTATATGTAAAAAAAGGTTTGAATTTCCGATTTATTTCAAAAATTGAGGGCCTTTTAACTAAAAAATTAACGGACAAAACAGCTGTTCAGAGATGCTAGGTATTAATATGTGCTAGATTGACGTAATTAAATCCCTACTTAAATCAATAGAATCTGATACTTATGTAAACGAAAAAAACTTTGAAGTCAATAAAAAGCTCAATAAATATGTAGTTACATGAATACAAAATTTCATATTTACATAAATTGCCTCTTATGGCTGCATAATGATATTCATCTGAAAATTTTTTTAATAATTTTTTATGAGTTGGCTATAAAATGCAGCCAAAAATCCTAGAATATACTTTTACTATTCCGTTCCCAACAAAATGCAAATCAAGAACCTTAAAAAAAATTAATTTCCGATCATTTCTTCAGCTGTCTCATTTATCATGTCAGAAATGTAATATTATCATACATTATATTCCTAATTATAGTTTTCAATACCATTAAACTGCATGCATGCATATTATATGTGGTGGAATCAAACAACAAAAGTCTATAATTAATTAATAATAAAATACCACCATAGACACGAGAGCAAATAGAACTGACTCTTTATTTCATGCAATAATAGTTTTCTGCTCTTTTTTGTCTATGCATTTCGTGTGAGGCATGCAAGCATGAACAAAAATATATAAACAAAATTGACTCCTACACACAACATATTCACTGTTCACTGCTTTGTTCATAGAAACATATTATTTTACATCTCTAGTTCCTATATGAAAAGACAATGGGAAGAACAAGGAACAAACAAAATAGAAATTGATTCTTAATGATTATTAATAAAAATTACATCCATGTCTGCATATATTTATCCACTATTTGAGTCTATAATTTTACTGCCGTTACAGTTTTTTAAAAATTAAAAATTTGATGGCGGAACTAATTTTATTTTATCGTTCGTTAACTTCATGCACATTATTTTAGGAGCTGTTTAATGCTTGAAACTATAAAAATTTGAGAAGTATTATGTGATACAAATTAAAATTAGAGGAAGTTGATGAAAAGTTGAAAATGACCTTTAAAAAGTGGACTGAAAGCGCACATGTCAACATATATGAAATTTAAAATTTATGATTTTTGTGAAAGCAAATCAATTTTTCATTCAGTTTTAATTCTTTATAAAATTTAATGCTTCTCAAAATTTTTCAGGTCTTGAAAAATTCATTTGTTCAAAAATCCAATCAAATTTCTTTAATGGTTTCTAAGTTTTGAAACTTTTTTAGTCTAAATTCATTTAATTTACTACAAATTTTTCAAATTATTGTTTCAAAATCCTAATCAAAAATCATCCTTAAAAAATTTAACCATCTTAAAATTCTGAAAATTTAAAAAGAAACTTCATAAAAAATTTCAATAAAAGATATTTAAGGATTATTTTGGTACTAATTGAAATACCTTAAAGATCAATTTTTCCGTAAGTAAAAAATTAATTGAAATTCTTAGACAGATTCCATGGTGATGATGGCTTTTAATTTCAAGGTAAACTGTAAGGCATCTACAAATCTTTTAATTAAAATCCAATTTGAAACCTTAAATAAATGAGCTACAAATTGGATACAAGCAAAATTCTTCCAAGAAAAATTGAATTTTTGAGGCTAATTTCTAATAGATTGCAAAGAATGAATATATTAGGAAGAATAACTTAGAGTGTAATAACAAAATATTGAATTATTGTCAATTTTTTAGCAATAAATAAAAGCCTATTTAGGCGCTTATTTTTTTTTTTAAAAAAAAAAAGAAACAAAAAAAAGATTCAGCAATAAAATCTCAAAAACCATTAAATTCTCAATCCACATGACTCACACCAATTGACCCGCCTGATCAATCAAACAGACAAAATGCAGACATAATAACTTTACTTTTTTTATTGCCTTAACCAACTAAGAATTTTTCCACATAAAATGCATTTAAACAACAAGTATTAAGTATCCCTTTTAAGAACAATAAAAAAATTCGATTAATAGCCAGCAATAGGTGCCATTTAGGCCATCAACATCCGTTTTTTTCTCCCGTCTCAACCGAAAAAAAATTAAGAGAAACCCATTGAAGTTCATAGATAAATACACACAGATAGATGGATGGATGAATGGATACAATAAATGTGATGTGTACCTTTTTATCTCGTTCTGTTCTTAACGTACATATACGATAAATGGGCTTCTTTATGCTACATAGAATGGATGTTATATCATAAAATAAATTACATTTCAAGAGGCACCGTTGTCTGCCCTTTCCTTAGTTGCATTCAATTTTTAAGGTAATTTTTATTGAGATCGTTTAAGAGAAGAAGTAGGAAATTTTGTAAACGAGATTAAAGTGGAGATTTAAAAAAATATACGTAAGATGAAACTTTTTCACACGTAGATGTGAAGTTTATTGAATTTTTTTTATGTTGAGGTCGTAAGATTCCTTGTCTTACAAATCGATTCGGAAAGTCTTTGAATGGAAAATACAGAAAAGATTTTTATCATAAAAAAATTCCTCTTTAAACTTGAAAGAATATCGACCTTGAACCAGTTTTGAGAGGAATTAAATGAAGCAGAAACATACTTAATGTGTTATGTTTCTCACGTTTTCACAAAAAAATTTTCATTGGGAATTTTCAAGATTTTTAAAAAAAGTTTTTCGCAAGGAGAGCATTTTCATTTTTTTGACTAGTTAGGCATATTAGAGAAGAACTACATGAAGTCATATAAAATCTCAAGATACATTAAAAATTCAATCGTGCAATTTTTAGAAGACACTGCTCTAATGAAACTATCAAGTTAGGAATTTTTAATTTACTTTTGTCTATTTTTAAGTCACGCTAAGTATTTCGTGATTATCCTATAAAACCCGTCAATTTTCGTGTGGGAAAATATTGTGGATGTGTGACAGTTTTAAACAAAAGAATTTTTTGGTTTGAAGATTTTGTGACAAAGGGTGGGGGGGGGGTTCTAAAAATCCAAGTTTTTGATGGACGTCATAAGTGAACGGCTTCTTTGTAGACTCCGCAAAAGCAAGCATTGCACAATTTTTATCAAAAATTTTATTAAAAATAATACAAATACCTAAAAATTCCTTTTGATCTTCAAATTTAAATCATGATTTTAGTATAGTAAAATTTAGAACATGCCGAACCTGCAAGGAGTCGTTCACTTAAGACGTCCAATTTTAGGGGGGTCTGAGGCTGTGTGACAGTCTTAAACATAATTTTTTTTTTGTTTGAAGGTTTTGTGACGTAGTGGAGGGGAGTCTATAAATCCAAGTTTATAGATGGGCAAGCCCCAACCTAATAAATGGAAATAAATTTTAAAGCACAATTATTGATTATTTTTTAATTCATCTTCATTTCATCGAAACATTACACATTCATTTCCCCAAATAAACCAAAAATGCAAAGGCAAACAAATTTGAAATCACAGCAAATATACACAGTAGCTTTCATAAAAATTCCCACAATTAGATCACTTAAATACCTAATTTCCAGTATTTATCTCTCAATGTGTACAATAATGGTAATTATTTTAACTTGATTCGAGAGAAAATATGTAGAACAGACATAAACATTCATGCTGAATAAAAAGTAAAAATGAAACGGTTTTCAATCGTAACGGTTGAATTGTACGTACGATTAGATCCAACAGAATGTGGACATCAAAATCTGAAAATGCTCGCAAAAACCATAACAACATTTTTCTTTCTCATTTTCTACTTTCATTCTTTTACTTCTTTATTGCTACTGCTTAGAATTTAATTCGCAATCAGTTTTGAGGTAATCGTTGAGCTGAGTGGATCGTAAAAAAGTTTAGTCTGTGATTTAAAAGAAAAAGATGTTTAGTTGGAAGCTTCTGATTTTAGTTTTTCTATCAATTCTTAATGCAAATTGCAGAGTGCAAAAAGCATTAAAACCTGCAAACTTTGAAGCTGATGTTCCTAAATTCACGCCATTTGAGGATGATGAAATTTTTGGCAATAAAGGAAGGCACTTAAAAACAACAGAAAGTTCAACATCTCCATCACCATCAGCTGAGACATTAACGAAAAAAATTAGCAGCAGAATAAAGATGCCTGAAAAGTATGTAGCTGAACTCAGCAAAGTGAAAGACGTGCGAAAAATTTCCAATGACTTTGGTTCATTTGATTTCAAAAATTCAGACGAAGAACCTCAAAAAGAAGAAGCTCAGCAAAATTTAAATGATGATCGAAAAGATTCTCAAAATGATGAAGAAGAAAAAATCGATGAGGAAATTGAAGTAACAGAAAATCAGAATTCAACGCTCTTTAAAGTTGGTCAACTGTTGAATGTTACAGTTGATTCCAAAGATGACACAGTGAATGTTAATTTAGATCAACGTGCTCTGCAAGAAATATTTACAGGTAGCTATAGAATGGAATTGATTGATTTTGTGAAGTCTTAAGAGAATTGGTTCTTGATGTTTTTTGTTTAAGTTGTTGTTATTTATAAAGCTTAGGGGTGTCAATTACTTGGGGGTGTCAGGACTTGTACAAGTCCTAAATACCCAAGTCCTAAATACCCCAAGTACTTGTACAAATCCCAAGTCCTCAAAAATGAACTAAAACATGACCCTAAAGGTGAAAAAATTTTTTTATTGATATTTTTAAAGAATAGAGTTATTTAAAACTTATTTTGATCGTTAAAATTTTATTTTCAAGTCATTGAACTCTTTTAAATGTAAATTAAAATTGAAATTGTCCATGTTCATCAAGAATTCGAAATATTAATCAAAAAGTCTATTATTTCAAAATTTTAACTGAATTAGCTCCATTTTAAGTTTTTTGCATGTGAAAAAGACAAAATTCAGTTAAAAATTCAATTTTTTTAAAAAAATCTTTAAAAATTTTATCTTGAATAGCTGAAAAATTACTAAAAATTACTAAACTATTGGATTTGTACAAGTACTTGGGGTAAAAACCCAAGTATTTGGGGTCCCCCAATTCCTTGCCAAATTCCCCAAATACCCAAGTACTTGGGATTTGTACTTGACACCCCTAATAAAGCTGTTATTAGAGTCTTAGAGAGATTTTAGAGAGTCAAAATTCAAAATTTTTCGAAATTAATTTTCTACATAAGGAGTCGTTCATAAATGACGTCGAAAATTAACGGCTATTTTTCAAAAAAGAATAATCGATTTCTAAAAAGTTTTACTATTGTTTTCAACCTCAACCATATACCCCCCCCCCCCTGAATGTAATTTATGATTGACTCCTAATTTATGGTGAAATTAAATCGTCAAAAAAATCAAAAATGGACTTAATAAGCACCAATTATGCTGATGAGAATCAAACTGTTCAAAAAAATATTTAAGGTTTACAAACTCGTAAAAACCCGATTTTAACTTTTAATACAAAATTAATCAGCATATTTTTTGTCTTTTTCGTCAAAACAGACTGATTTTATACAGAAAAATGCAGTGTAAGAACTTAAAATGTCCAGTCATTGACACTATTTATCTTCAAAAAAACATCAGCAACTACACATTATTCAACCATTCTTTTAAACATTTTCACTTAAATACCTTTAATTTAAAAAAAATCATTTTTTTCAGGTCGCGCAGATAAAAAATCTGGTCTTAGCAAATACCTTGCTCTTTTCATTCTTCCGTTCCTCATCCAATCAGCAATTTTGCCATTCATGGTTGCCAAAATCAAGTTGCTTTTAATAAAGTCATTGTTTGCTGGAAAACTTGCAATCATGCTTTTTCTTCTTGGTGCACTAAAGACTCATTCTGCAAATGGATACAGGAAATCTTATGAAACAGCTCCATTTTTAATTAATAATTTCCCAACACCATTCTTGCCGGACAAAAGAATCCAAGACAATATTCATGAGGAAAATGAATATCAAAAGAAGGCTGAGCCATTTGTGAGAAGTTTGAATTAATGAATGTCGTGTGAGATTTGTTATTTTTCAAGAATTTAGTGGAATTTAAAGTTGATACTTTATGTTAATGATTCCAATATTTGATTAATTAATAGATTTTAGCATGATTTTAATAGAATATATTTGAGATTCAATAGCTATTTATTATTATTAGGAACTAACAAAAACTTTGAATTACTTGAAAATGCACAAGTATTTGATTAAGGCTTTGTATGCTTTGAAGTAAGCTAGGATCTAGCTAAAAATTTTTGGACCAATCTTTAGTTTTTCAAATGGAGCCGTTCACTTTAAGTACGGATAAAAAAAAGTATTTTTTTTTAGAATCCCCTTCCTCCTCGTTAGATTTCTTAAGTGAACGATTTCATAGGCTTTAACCCCCAAAAAATTTCGTTGACCTTCCAGCCAAACTAATTAATACTTGTTCATTTTTGACTTAAGACAAATAAGTTTTAAATTTGGAGCAGTTTACATATAATGCTTAAAATTTCCTAGCTGTAAGTCATAACAAGACATAAGAAGTAAACGATCTAAAAGACGAATAGAAATTCAATTAACCACACAATTATTGACTTCGCATTCTTACATTTTCAGTAGCAACTACAAAAATTAAATAAATTAAAGTAAACTTTAGTAATCACAGTAATCTAAAAAAAAAAATATTTTTTCATCGCCAAAATAAAATAAGATGAAGTCAAAAAGATCATACAACTGCCTATTCAGGACGCTCATCATGCTGTTTATTTTAGAAATCCTCGCAGGAATATCAATAGCATTAATTTGTGAATATGTCAAATTAATCATCTAAAGTCATTTCTTTCAAATTGACAAGCATGAAGTCCAAAGTGTAATTTTCATCATCAAACTTTATGGACTTCACATGTCAATTTGCTACTGCTGTAGAGTTGCTGTCATTTTACTGTTTGATGATATTTATATAAGACATTTGGGCGTTCTCATCAAGTTGTGGATATTTTTGACAATCGAAAGTGCCATTGGATGTCTTTTCACGACATGGATTTTTGTTGATACGATGAATTATGTCACAACGAATTTTGAAGCATCTCTCGTCAAGGGACTTGAATTATATCCACATGATCCTCACTGGGTTTTGATATGGGATGACCTTCAATATGACTACAAGTGTTGCGGTACTCACAACCACACAGACTGGATGAAAATTAAATTTTCAAGAGACGCGACGAGAATGTCAAAGGAAGCTTCTTCATAGCTGCCTTTCAGCTATGCCAAAGGCATTATTCCTTTAAAAGCGAATTTAAATGATGAAAATATTTACACTAAAGGATGCTTTTATGTCATTTTGGAGATTATTGAAATGCTGATTTCACTGATTTCAATTACAGTGTCGATGAAAGGTGGTGCCAACTCATACAAGAGTTATGATTTTTGAAGTGTAACTTTAATTTTTAGAGCCGAAGTGACACGGTGGCAGAATGGTTTAGTACTTCGGTACCTAATTATTACCCTGCAATCATGGGTTCGAGACTCGGCATGAGAAATTTTTCACGTGTTCTTTTTCGAATCATTTGTACTGAGAACGCGACTCACAGCCTCCCTTTGAATGCAGAAAGCAGTAATGTCAACAATAAAGTGGTTTGTATTTCACGTTAAGCTGAAGGTCCCAGGCGTGAGCGACATACTCATCACAAATTCCTCACTTTTAATGCCTGAGGTAAGTGAAATTGGAACTTTGAAGTCAACGCCCTAACAGGCAATGATTACAATCAGATACGATATTTGTGATTACGAAACGGTTTTGTGATGACGAAAATTTTCGTCATCACTCCATACATTCATTTGATTACAGTACGGTACCGACACGATCGCGCTAATTTGATTACAATCACTGATCGCGATCATTATCGTATCTGATTACAATCACTAACTTGCATGCAAGTGGAAACTTGCATGCAATTTTTTAAATTTCATAATCACTGATTGTAATCACTGATCGTAATCACAATGATCGCGATCAATGATTGTAATCACTGATTATGATCATTGATTGTAATCAGTGATTGTAATCATTGATTGTAATCAGTGATTACAATCACTTCGGGGGGGAATGATTACGAAAAAAATTAAAAAAATTATTTTTTTCGGTGGGGCCGAAATTTTCTAAGCATTTTTTTTTTTATTAGTATTAGTGTTATTAGTATTAATGTTAGTATTAGATATTTTGTATTAGAAATTTTTATACTTAGAAATTTTTTCGGTCACCCATCCTTCGTCGTTGCGTTGCTTAACTTTCGAGATCTCGCGTTTTTCCTTGAAGTCACCATCTGTAATTATATAATAATTTAAATATGGCAAAAGACATATTTAAGTTACTATATAATTTTGATGTACTTTTTTACAGTTTTAACGCTCGATTAGTGTACGGGGGTTGATTTTCAACTGTTAGAGAAGTTTTACATTGTTTAATAATTAGTTTAATCAATTTTTCTCGTGATTACGATCGTGATTGTAATCAGTGATCGCGATCAGTGATTACAATCAGTTGTGAGTGTGATCAATGATCATGATCAGTGATTACAATCAGTTGTGAGCGTGATCAAAAAAAATTTATTGAATTTCGAATTTTTTTAATGATTACGAAAAGTTTTCTTTGATTACAATCAATGATTACAATCAATGAACATGATCTTTGATTATGTTCAGTGACCACAATCATTGATCACAATCAGCTATGAGCATGATCAATGATTATGTTCAGTGATTATAATCCTTGATTACATTCAAAGTTGATCACGCTCATTGATTACAATCAGTGATTACAATCGTTGATCGTGCAAGTAAGTTTTTTAATGTTTCTGAAAACTTTATGTGATTACAATCAGTGACCACAATCATTGATCACGCTCATAACTGATCGCGCTCATTGATTATGTTCAGTGATTGTAATCAATGATTACGTTCACGATTGATTACGCTCACTGATTACAATCGGTGATTACAATCAACGATCATGCAAGTTTTTGTCAAGTTATTTTTTTTAGATGATTTTAAAAAATATTTGATTACAATCAGTGATTACAATCAACGATTATATTCACAACTGATCGTGATCAATGATTATGTTCAGTGATTATAATCGAGTGATCACGATCGCAATTGATTATGTTCAATGATTACAATCAGTGATTACAATCATTGATCGTGCAAGTAATTTTTTAAATGATTACGATAATATTATTTGATTACAATCAGTGACCATAATCAATGATTATGCTCATGATTGAACGTGATCAACGATTACAATCATTGATTATAATCATTGATTGCGTTCATAGTGATTATGTTCATTGATTACGATCAGTGATTGTGATCACGACTGATCACGATCAATGATTATAATCAGTGATTACAATCGTGTAAATCATAATTTTTAGCGCATTTTTGAAAACTTGTTTTCAAAAAGGAAGCTCAATCATGCACTTTGATCGGTCGTTCGGTCGTTCGGTCGTTCGGTCGTTCGGTCGTTCGGTCGTTCGGTCGTTCGGTCGTTCGGGTCCCAATTATCTCTTGATCTAGACTTCGTAGCAAGCTCGGAATTGTTTTAATAGCTTCATTGAATGTTTTTATTCCCGCCGTTTATATTGAAAAGTCAAAAAACACTCATTAAATAGCTTAATTCATCGATTTTATATTTCAAAAAAAATATGTAAACAATGCAGGGCAAGCTATGCTGATGATAAGTTTGAATTTTTTCTAACCGTTAAAAAATTTGAAATTTTTTTGACCGTTATTTCGGATTAAATTTTTTTCTTTTACACACCTTAATTAACATTTAATTTTTTCATACAAAACAAATATAAGTGCGTTTAGAAATTTGAAAAATAATGAATGTGTTCAGAAATTTAAATTTTTCGCTAATGGAAAATTTTGAATTTCAAAAAACCGGTAAATCGTGAAGCTATTTTTTGCATTGAACATTATAAAAATCAATTTTAAAAGAGTTTTGATCTTTAGTTTTAAACTTATTATTGAAATGCATTATGACTAAAGAAACAGCAATAGAGTTTTAAAACTCGACATTCTTTTCTATTTAATCAATTGCTAATCGCTGCGTCAAAAATGCGCTGAAGTCCCTCGATATAAACGAGGACTTTTGTAATTTTTTTCTTATTTGTTTGATTACGAAGATTCATATTTGATTACAATCGTTGATTGTGATCAGGTGATTACAATCAAACTTATGCAAGTTGGCATGTTCTGATTGTAATCACTGATTGTAATCTAACGATGCGATCACGAAAATATGAAAAAAAGGTCGATAGTGATTACAATCACTATCGTGATCGCGTCGGAATATCGTCATCATTGCCTGTTAGGGTAACGTTTCGACACTATTTGGAGAAATAAAGGGAACTATTTATCTAGTTTTGGAGCAAATTTAAAATATTCTGACTTTACTCTTGATATTTACAGGGGGTCCTTGATAGTTACAGGGGGTCCTTGATAGTTACAGGGGATCCTTGATTAACATTACTGCTTTAAGACCGAGAAAATCTTATGAAAATCGAAAATATGCAATTCGTGGCCCTATTGTACATATCTTAAAATGTGGGCAAATTAAGAAGGAATTGACTTCATTAAAAAACTTTAAAAATCAAACTAAGTCTTTTTAGATTAAATTATTTAACTTCTTTTAATTCTGTTTACTCACTCTCATCCCACCAGATTCTCATTATCATCATGATGCGGACGGTATTTACTTACAAGAGAATTTACACAGAAATATCTCCAGATTTTGAAAGTGAAGAAGTCTTTCAAGTACTTAAATAGTTCAGCATTAAATTCCAAATGAATGTTTTATATTTCATTCCATATGCTGTTTGATACTATAGACGGCTGCAGAAAATGAAACTGGTGTAGAATATGGAGCATGCAAGAATGAAAATATGTGTCATCGTTATTAAGTAGGCTACGAGAAGTTATTTCTTCCATTGGATCTTGTTTTATGACGTTTTGTGTGTTCTCATTTTTTTCTTGTGACTTTTTTTTATCTTTGGAAACAATCCAGTCTGAAATATAAGATATCATAATTAATGGCCAGTCTTAAATTACAAATTTATAGCAATAAAGCAAGCAGAAATGTAAAATTATTTGTGTATGGAACTGACCTACCAGAAGAAAATAAAGATTAACGTACTTTTAATGCACAGCACGTGCTGCCACAGATAACACACTTTCAGTTCACTTCTTTTCAGTCACCACAGTCGGATCAATGATTTGTAAATCGATAAAAGTTGACTGTAAATACAGCGAAGATATAATGACTGAATTTTTGTTAATGATGCAAAATTTTAATTGCGGAAAAATTAAATCCTTCCGTATGATTAATTCTGGATACAACCTTACCTGATGGGTTGATTTTGACAGGAATTTTCATGTTTGTTTATATTGGTGAATGTTGACACAGTACTTTCAGTAATTTTGTGCAATAATTAACAAGTTGGATTTTTCTTTATCAAAATTAGGACAAATTTGAAACGTCGAAGCTTTAAACCAAGGCGTACACACTCAGAAAAGCCATTTTTGCCTCGACTTTCTTAGTTGGGATGAAAACCCCCTCGAAAAAGCGAAAAAGTTAGTTAAAGAAATAAAAAATTGTCTTCGGACGCCTGGCGTTTTGTCAACTCTGATCACTACCAGGGGCGTAGCCAGAAATTTTTTGAGGAGGGGGTTTTGAATTTTTTTTGTATGGAACGAAAAATTTAGGGGGGGGGGGGGGGACGGTTGGTATTTTTTTCTCAAAAACCTTAGCAAATTGAAGAAATTTTCCAAAAAGAGGGGGTTAAAAGCCCCAAAAAAAAAATTATCGGAAGAAGAAATTAATGATGAAGTGAAAACACTGATATTAACAGCTCAAGACACATCATCAACCATTATATCAACAGTTCTTTTGCTACTTGCAATGCATAAGGATATCCAGTAAAAAGCTGTAGACGTACTTCAAAGAATTTTTGGAAAAATACTTGATGCTTCAAATCAGGATTACGAGAAGTTCAATTAACTCAATTACCTTGAAATGAGCAATCGTGTGCTATTCGTGTGAATTCTGATGACATAAATCAGTCAAGGATTCTGCCTGCAAAAACACATTTTGGGTGATGATGCTAATCAATTCCATCCAGAAAGATTTGAGAAAGAGAGTTTTCATAAAATCTCATATTGTGCCTTCATTCAATTCTGATAAAAAAATGATAAAAATACAACTTGTGAATATTTTATTACGATATGAAGTCATACCAGTTTGAAAATGAATGCAAATGTAATGGAACTAAAAAACTTTGGCAAGGATATAAAATTAGTATAAAGGAAAGGGCGATTGAGTAAAAAATATGCTTCTCAAATGTCATAATTTGTATGGTAATATAGACACTAATAAAACTTATTATTTTTGGATTACTACACATACAAAAATTATTCATGTCTCAAGTTTTACAAATACTGACTACTGACGTTTAGAAATAAAAATTATTTTCACACTTATGAAACAGAAGCAATTCTTAATTCCAAATATCATTTTGATGCCATAAAATTTTATTGAACTATTTTTTTTTTTTAACCTTAAACTCAACTTAAAAATTTTCATTTTGCTGCTCAGTTACCTCAGAAACATCCATAGAAAAGCATCGAAATGATCGTTGTAGAGTTTTTAATATTTTTAATTTTAATTTTTGTTGCTAAACATTTTTGGATCAATAGAAGATTTTACTATTTGGCACATAAAATTCCTCAGAGTAGCTTTGATTATTCATTTAAAGGACTTTATCAAATTCTAACAGCAGATGGTAAGAAAATATTTCACATTGCCCATGAGGCATTCAATGGAAATGAAGTCTGTACGAAAGCATGGATTGGACCATCTTTATTCGTTGGTGTTGTCAAGCCAGAGGATGTAAAAAAAGTCCTCAACTCCAAAGATTGTCTTGACAAGCCATTTGTAATTAAATTTGCAAACATACGAAAAGGTTCTCTATTTGGTGATTTAAATTTTTGGTATCCTCATCGCAAGCTCCTCAATCCATATTTTGGCGCCAAAAACTTGTTGAATATAATTCCAATTTTCAATGCAAAAGTGAAAATTTTGATGGAGAATTTTAAGAAATTGGAAGGAAATGGAGATTTTAATGTATTTTACTCAATGACTGCCTTAACATTGGAAACAATATTGAAGGTTATGGACTATGAAGTGGACATACAGAATCAGAAAAGTGAAATAAAAAATGCTTTTATTGAGAATTTGGAAAAGTAAGTAAAGTTTAAATCAGGAGCGTAGCCAGGGGGGTTTTTTGAGGTCAACCCCCCCCCCCCCCCCCTTCCCCCCGTTATTTTCGCGAAGTTTATACTTGATATTATTGAATTTTTCAGATCCGAACCAAAAAAAAGTCAAAAAGTAGCAAAACCCCCCTCAAAAAAATTCTTGGCTGTGCCCCTGGTTTAAATATTAAAAACTTGCATTTTTGGAGTATATCTATTAGTAAAAAAAAATCTTAAATCTCAAATCTCAAAAACAAAATATATTTTGAACTTAAAAAAATTTATAACCTGAAATTTATTGATTTTTCTTACTCTAGATTCATGGAAATCATCACAATCAGAATTTTTCAACCATGGCTTCATCTTGACTTTATCTTCAATTTCACAAAAATGAGTCGATTACAAGACAAAGTTCTAACAGACAGTGGAGTTATCTTCACAAATGATGTCATTAAGAACGCTAAGAGTTTAAAGGAAGAAGAAGAAAACAATAACGAAAAGTCTAAAAGCTTCATTCACGCTCTAATAAATCCAAAATATAATTTCTCAGAAGAAGAAATTCATGATGAAGTCAGCTCAGTCATGTTAGCTGCCCAAGACACATCAGCAATTGCATCATCAACGACACTTATGTTACTTGGAATGCATAAAGATATTCAACAAAAAGTTCTGGACGAGCTTCATGGAGTTTTTGGAAAGACACTCGATGCTCCTTATTTGGATTTTGAAAAAATTAGTGAACTTCATTATCTTGAAATGGTCATCAATGAAACAATGCGACTAATTCCAATTGTTCCTTACATCTTGCGTATCAACTCAAATGACATTGAGATCAGTGAAGGATACGTCATACCTAAGGGAACATTCATAACAATTCCAATCTATAGAATCCATCGATCTAAGAAGATTTGGGGTGAAGATGCAGAAGAGTTCCGTCCAGAAAGATTTGAGAAGGAAAGCTTCGAAAAGATTCCATCATATGCCTACATTCCATTCGCAAAAGGACCAAGAATGTGCATCGGCTATCGATATGCAATGCTGTTGATGAAAATTCAACTTGCGAATATTTTATTAAAGTATGAAGTTGACACAAGTATGAAGCTTGAGGATGTTGAATTTCAACTGCACATTACGATGAATGCTGCTCAAGGATATAAGATAAGAATTAAAGAAAGAAATTTAAATTGAAAATTTTCTGGGATTGAATTAAGTATTTGTGGTTATGGGTTAGAACAATTATTATCGGCATAGAAACCTTGCCTTAAGGTTAATGCTGTAATGACTATTGTAGAAATAAAAGCTTAAATTTTAATAAAAAAAGGTGCTAATTATCTCAAAAATATGAAATATATAAAATGACTTTTGTAAATCACGTTATTCAGCATGACGAAACAGAAGCGCCATCTTTTGAAAATCAAAAAACTTTGTTTTGATAGATCTAGCTAAGACACATACTTACATTTACATTTAACCATCTGCACATTTTTCAGTGTGTGGGAAAATGAAAACAAGGTAAATGTTTTAGAATCAATATCAATAGCAAGGAACCATACAAATCCCGAAAGGCACAAGTCGGTTAATCGAGATTAAATCCGGAACCAAGCTGGAGTGAGGCCAGCACTAAGTTGGAATACAATTTAAACCGGAGTGGTGCTGGCCTCTCTCCAGCTTGGTGCCGGATTTAATCTCGATTAACCGACTTGTGCCTTTCGGGAATGTTTATATTGTACAATAGAAATCACGTTGCAAGTTCTTGGGGATTTTTTTTTTTAATTAAAATTAAATTTAGTGGTGACTATTGTAGAAATAAAAACTTGAAATTTAATAAAAAAAAAAGGTGCTAATCCAGGTTTAGCGAACGGTTCTTATTTTTCGATTTCGAAATTTCAAAAAGTACCTTATTTTTCCGTTAAAATTTGAATTTTGAATTTCGAAAAATAAAGTACACAAATACAAAAGAAATGAAAATTTTGAAAAAAAAAATACAATTAATCTATTAAATCTTATGTTTAACTGTACCAAAAGCATTCAAATATCATTATTGACACAAACCAAAGTAAATAATAATACTGATTGCTCATAATTAGTTTAAATTATCGTAAAATTTTGAAAGTAAAAGTTCGAAGCTTTAAAAAAAACTTTAAATTTTTGAAAATTTAAAGCCAAAAGCTCTGTTCGTCATACCTGGGTGCTAATTATCTAAAAAATGAAATATTTGAAATGACTTGTGATTCACGTTATTCAGCATGACGAAACAGAAGCGCCATCTTTTGAAAATCAAAAAACTTTGTTTTGATAGATCTAGCTAAGACACATACTTACATTTACATTTAACCATCTGCACATTTTTCAGTGTGTGGGAAAATGAAAACAAGGTAAATGTTTTAGAATCAATATCAATAGCAAGAAAGCATACAAATGTTTATATTGTACAATAGAAATCACGTTGCAAGTTCTTGGGGAATTTTTTTTAATTAAAATTAAATTTAGCGGTGACTATTGTAGAAATAAAAACTTGAAATTTAAATAAAAAAGGTGCTAATCCAGGTTTAGCGAACGGTTCTTATTTTTCGATTTCGAAATTTCAAAAAGTACCTTATTTTTCCGTTAAAATTTGAATTTTGAATTTCGAAAAATAAAGTACACAAATACAAAAGAAATGAAAATTTTGAAAAAAAAATACAATTAATCTATTAAATCTTATGTTTAACTGTACCAAAAGCATTCAAATATCATTATTGACACAAACCAAAGTAAATAATAATACTGATTGCTCATAATTAGTTTAAATTATCGTAAAATTTTGACAAAATTTGTTTCATATTTACATTCGAAAAATGTTTCTAAGTGTTAGTAAAAATTCGAAGCTTTAAAAAAAACTTTAAATTTTTGAAAATTTAAAGCCAAAAGCTCTGTTCGCCATACCTGGGTGCTAATTATCTAAAAAATGAAATATTTGAAATGACTTGTGAATCACGTTATTCAGCATGACGAAACAGAAGCGCCATCTTTTGGAAATCAAAAAACTTTATTTTGATAGATCTAGCCAAGACACATACTTACATTTACATTTAACCATCTGCACATTTTTCAGTGTGTGGGAAAATGAAAACAAGGTAAATGTTTTAGAATCAATATTAAGGAACCATACAAATGTTTATATTGTAAAATAGAAATCACGTTGCAAGTTCTTGGGGAATGTTTCAATTGAAATAAAATTTAGTGGTGATGAATATGAAAACAACAGCTACACTACTTACTTAATTTTAGGTTAAGTTTTTAGAAATTTGTTCAAAACTTAGTAGGAATATAGAACTTACTTGCTATAGGATTAATTAACAACTTACAACTAATTTACAAGATTAAACCTTACTTCATTAGCTCTCTAATCATAAAAATTACTAAAAATCACAAAAAAACTTTCTCTATCATAATAAAGAAGTCAAAATTCTTTTTTTGTTTACAACTTTTATGTTCTTGTTTACAAGTCACTCAGTCAGTAATCTTCATTACAATCTAATCAGCACAATGAAAGCAAGCAAAGAAAATTTCAAACATTATTTACTAAACACATTTTCACGTTCATTAAATGTGCAGTCAATAAATTAAGCAGTCAATGCAGTGCATGAAATTCCCATGGAATGACGAAGACCGAAAAAGTACAAAAAGCTAATTTTCTAAATGCAAATAAACAGTATTGAAAGGAAAAAAGAAGACAAAGTTTTTTGTTTGAAATTTGAGAAGTTTTTTTGCTTTGCCTTTCTTGTTGTCTTCTAATAAAAGAACAAAAAAATCTTGTTACATGCACTGAGGATGGAAAAAAAGGGAAGGAAAAATGAGTAAAAAGATTAATCTCGATCGTCGCATCTTTAACAACAGAAAAACAAGAAACTGTTTTATTCTATTTCGGTATTGGGTTTTAAGACGATTTATTGAATGAGTTTAGCTATCGCTTTGGTCCTTTTTAAATTCAGGCAGTACAAAATTTATTATAAAGAAAGATGGTATAACCGATTTTTTCATAACAGTTTTTAATAAAATTTAATTTTTTTTAATTGATTCATTTGTTTTCATGTCTTGAAAACCTAATTATCATACTTTTGCCAAGATCTCAAAGCTTTCTAATGCAAATAATTTAAATTTCATGCCTTCAATGGCTTTATACCGACTAAAAATTCCTCAGGACGAAAAAAAATTGCAATAATGCGCTAACCAATTTTTACAGCACAAAAACTTTTCAACTTACGTTTTTTCTCCTCCTTTTCTGGCTCATTTGATAGCATGGCATGCCTTCATTCAAAATAATATCATATCTCATTGTGTAAGTAATATTTATGTCTCCTCTTGCAACTATGGCATGCAACGATGTTGATGGTTGAGGTGACTACTGAAATACGCGGCGGCATCTTCTTTCTTCCAATTCTTACCTGTCTTTCCTTTACTTTAATTCTCTTCTCATCTCATTGGCATTGTAAATTATTTCATTTTGAGGTTTCTCTCCTTTTTAGTCTTAGGTATTTTTCATACAATAAGATGAATGCTGTATGATGAATAAGAAGAGATGAATTAACGCATGAATAAGTTTAACTTTTTCATTATAAATAAATAAATATGATGTATTCATTGCATGCATCATGCTGTCTTTCAGATACTGACTGAATATCAGCAAATGTCTTCTAATGGACTCTTAACAAATAAACAATTTTTTGATAAGCAAATGGACTAAAAATGTGTAAATTAAAAATTTTAAGACTTAAAATCATAAAACTTGCTTTTAAGATTTTATGAAAAGTTTGTTTAGGCATGAAAATTGCATTTTATTGATAAAATAAATGGACTATAAAAACTTATAAATTTTATTTGAAAATCCTCTTAAAAAGTTAAAAATTAAAGTTCAAAAATGAAAACCTTAAAAACACATCCTTCAGCACCTCAAATGATAATTACTTTTGCAAAACTTTTAGAAAATTTTCTAAATAAATAATTTTCCACACGTCATCATGACTCGAACTTTCTTCACTGCTGACATCATCGCAATTTAAACAATTTCATCCTTCAAATGATTTTCACTTTCAATTTACAGTTTCCTTAACCTCAACAACGTCAATGAGTTTCTAGAACTATAAATTTAAGCTCTTTAAGGTGAAAACCAAAAAAATAATCGATGAAGAAAATTTCACAACTTACTGAGATGAAAGCGAGAGTAAACAGCAATTAAAATTAAAGATAAAAATTATTTTTCATAGACAAAAATAATTAAGTTTTTCCTCCGTGCTTTAAAAGCCATCCATGAGCGTGAATGTATTTTCCCCAACATTAATTACAAAAGTTCTTTTTTACTTATTTTTTCATTTCTTGTTGACGTCAAACAAGAAATCTGATTTGACGATGAAACATTCTTGTTGTAAATAGATAAAATGTAAAAGTTTTCTTTATATTTTTTTTTTTCCTTTCTGCCACGCTCTCGTCAACGGTATTAGTAAATTGAAGCTCAAGTAAGGGAATTACGCATGAATCTCACGAAATTATTTTTTTATTGAATTTTCTATTTCCCATTTGTGAGATAACATGTTTTTGGTGGGGTTTGTGTGAGGTTTGTTGAAGTCATTGGAATGACTTAGATTGTGAAATAAAAATAAGCGATAACTGTTTTCAAAATTTTTGGAATTTGCAACGGTTAATAATAATTTGAATTTGTTTTATAGATCAAAAAATCAAAATTTAAAATAGTTAAATTTTTTTTGGAAAAAAATAACGGTTAGAAATTTCAATTTCCAAGATTAACGAAACAATTTAAAAATTTAACGTCTTTTACATTTTTAAAAATTGCTATAATTCAAAAATTATTTAACGGTCAGATTACAAAGAAAAAGTCACTAAACCTCAAAACAAATTCGCTCTAAAACCTCAACCTTATAATCATCATTTCTTACTCACATTATTAAAAGGAAAATAACCTCCACCTCGCATATAAGCGGAAGACGAGGAAGGAAATGGAAGTAAAAGAAGAAGAAAAAAAAGAGAATTTTCCTCGCAACATGGAAATTCAATATCCATAATTAACTTTATTTGTATCGTATACATTCGTCTGTATTGTCATCATCCATATAGTTCCATACAATGTACATTCCTATCCATTATGTGACATTGAGAATGAGAAAATCAACACGCAAAAAAGTGGATGGCAAAAAACAAGCGCTGAAAGCTATGAAAGAATGGAAAAGAAGTTTCAAATTTGTCATGCGTGAAAAGGAAAAATCGCGCGCCGTTGTATGGCATTAAATTTTCTGCACCAGTAAATTCTCATTGCCACCTAGCAGAAAAGGATCTTTCTCTTTTTCTTTTTTTTTTCTCTCATAAAACATGCGAAAAGCATAAAGCAATGTGAGGAAGAAAAGAAAAATTCACATCGTTTGCCATAAATGTATTTTTTTGTTACTTTTTTTTCCTCATTTTCAATATGCGTAGATGGCAAAGAGCAAAGCTATGTGGGCAGAATGATAAATATAATAAAAGAATTTTCTTTATCCTCGTTCAGCATCAACAATGCTTACCACGAAAATCACCTTCGGGAGGGGTGTCATGTGCCTTGTGCTTTACTATTTGTATATATTTTTTTTTTTTCATTTTTATTTTTCTTTTTGGAAATCTTGGATGAAAGGCATTTGGATACGCACAATTCTATGCATGATAATTAATGTTTCGGCAAAATTTTGGAAGTCTTTACAATTTTAAAAAGTTTTTAATAACAGATTTTTTGGAAAAGAATTTATTTTTAAGCAACGGATTTTTGAAATTTGAAAATCATATGAAAAGAATAAGAAGCATCGGATTCTGTTCATATATATATATATGAACAGAATCCGCCCCAAAATCGCCCCAAACAAAACTAACACTATCAAAATTTTCCATTGTTTCCGGTACAAAATGTTTTGATGGTGTTAGTAAATTTTTAAAATTTAACGGTCATTTTCTTATATAATTTATGATATATAATAATATATATATATGAGGTCATATAAGAAAATGACCGTTAAATTACATGCAATACAATATATATATATATATATATATATATATATATATATATATATATACTGACAAATCATTTATAAATTGTCATTTACATTTGACTGATCATCCAAGCTCTATAGGAGCTAATTCTAGAATAAACATCAGGGTATCCACGAGCACAAGGAGCACCCCATGAAACAGCACCAATAACAGTTCCTCCTGCAATCAATGGTCCACCTGAATCTCCATAACAGGTTCCATATCCAGTTGACAACAATGTACAAATTGAAGTATCGTGAATTTTATTACGGTTAGATGTTGTATGACGTGAGAGGCATTCCTCATTTGTTATAGTTGGTACATTTACGAATAATAAACTATTAGATAGTGGACCTGCAGTAGCGGTTTGACCCCATCCTGAAACAGTTGAATTGATTCCACCACCTACATAGTCTGATCCGAGAGGAATTGGTTGGATGAGAGATGTGAATACGATGGTTAGTATAGTTTGAACCAATGATATGTCATTTTCAATATTTTGTGAGTTGTATAGTGGATGGTTGATAATTTGAGCTGATTTATAAGTAACACCTCCAGATGTTCGACTATTGGTTCCAACAACACTTACTGTGTTGGTAGTTGTACGACTAATTGTGCAATGAGCTGAATTTATTGAAAGTTGGTGTGTGCAATAGATTAATCGAAGTAAACTTTTAATTTTAAAGTTAATTTACCAGCGGATCCAACCCAACGGTCATTGATGATGAAACCTCCACAAAAGTGGGAATTATACTGCGACCTCAATGAAACTTGATGAGGAAATTGGCCAACTTCGGCTACTGTACCTCCGACAATGAAACCTTCCCATTCTTGATCGATGACTGGGTTGATACCTAAGAGAAAAAAGATGAATTATAATAAATATTGAAACCTTTTTGTACCAAATTTACTAGCACTAAGCGCTGATACAACAAGTGTAAGCAGAAATATAAATCTGAACATTTTTAAAGACCAACTGTGAAATATTATTTAATTTGTCATGATTTTATAGTGATTTTTAATCTTATCAGAATAGTTTGGAACAAAAACTAATCTAGTATTAAATTAACTTTGTGTTATCAACCTTTGAAGTAAATAAATTAATAAGCCCTAAAATAATCTTATCAAAACTAAGAAGATTTGCAAAAAGCTCTTTTTTGTCTTAAAAAAAAACAAACAAACAAATCACCACGTACCAAATGTGTGATCTGATATTTTTTGTTATTTTTTTTTCAAAAAAATTACAAAAGTCTTCGTGATTTATTTTTAGAAACTTCAATGTTTGATTTGATTTTTTTTTTCATTATCTCGACCATCTCGGTCCGTAACATACAATGGTTAGAATTAACTAAATTAAGAAAAAAATTTCCCTTGCCTTAAGAACCAAAATTTTAATAAAATCTGATGAAATCACAAAAACCCCCAAAATTTCATCTCTTTCCATAAAATCTCTTCATCTTCAAGTTCCAACGCACAAACATAAAAAAAAGTTTAATCGCGTGTAATGTGAAATATAAAAAAGAGAAATAATACACACATTCACATAAGAAAGGCATTCCATCAAAAAAAGAAACCGAAGCCAGACAAAACGAATAAGTGAGAGTGAAAAATAAGTAGAATAGATATGTATGAAAGATATGGAGCTAAAGTAAGGATTTCATTTTTTTACTGTTCAAACAATAACAGAAAAAGCGTATAATGTTCACAAAAGAAAATCACTTTTTTTCAATTTTGTACAAAATATTACTATTTACTGTGTGTTTTTGTCGGCAAATCTGTAACTTCGACTTGTATTATTATGTGCAGAATTGAATGGTGTTGGAAGATGATTTAGAATTTTGGTAGCACTTTGGGTTATTTCAAAAAACATTACACTTGGTGAGCTGAGGAGGTCAAAGTTTTATTCAATGATTAGATCTCTAAATTTTCTAATTCTAATTCTTCATAACATTTTTAAGTATCTTGAACCTTTTTTTTAAAAAAATGTTATTTTTTATTTTGCTTTTCATAATAATTACAAATATATAAATTTATAAATATTAATTTTAAGAGTTCAAGCAGCAGATTATTCATCTTAAATGTTGATTTTTGGTGAAGATTTTATTGCCTTTTTGATGCGTTGACATCGATGGATTTTTGTGTTGTTTTTGTCATAAAATGACGATTTGTGTTTTTTTGCCATAGATATGGCGAATGCTTTCTGCAAGCTCTGCACAATTACATTGACCTAGGGTATATCAATGTAATGTACCTAGCAAAATTTGTGTTTCGCGACGACACAAACCGAGCTGCCAGACTAGAAGCAGCGAAAAAGCACCAGATCCGACTAGACTTTCCCTAGGATCGAACCCAGGTCGTTGACATAGGAGGCCGACACTCTAACCACTCGGCCACCGCGGCTTTTTCGCTGCCTAGTATCTTGAACCATCAACCCTTAAATTTAAGCACCTCATAATCAATATTTATTTATGTCTTCAAAAAATTCACTAACACTATCAAAATTTCAGTAAAAAAACTGAGCAACTCAACTGAGCTATGGTCGGCGTTTGGTCGATGCTTAGTTTTATGAAGACATATTTACATATTTCTCATAATCAAAAATATTAAAAACCCTACTTACCCCTGAATTTACTTCATCTTGATACCTTCATCCACAACTCATTTTATACAACTTACAAACTTGATACATTTCACAATTCCTGCTCATGGCAATGAATCCTTTCTTTCTGTTTTTTACTTCCAATTCTTTTTATGATATATTTGACGCGGCATATTACACACGCAATTCCATTCTTTATGTGTACATTTTATTATTTTTTTTCATACAGAATAAAACATTACTTCTTGCACACAATTGTTTGAATTATTTTGTTCTGATCCTTTTTTATTAAAGTATTAAAAAACTTTATGAAATAAGATTTAAGAAATTAAATCCTTTTGAACTTTTATTTTCAGATGCTCCTGGGGCTGAAGATTTTTTTTTAGATTTATTGAAGCATTAAAAATACCTTGACATAGTTTTTGAGTATTTTGAGTGGTTTTGATGATGGAAAAAAGTGGCAAGAGTCAGGACATTCTTGGAAAAATTCATTAATGTCGAGTATATTTGTTGATATCATCCAGCTATTCCAATTTCCACAATAATCTTCTCCATTTTCACCTCCAACACCTCAAATCATATTTGAATTAAATAATATTACAGTTGCATACGTTTGATTAAGAAGTAGCACAAAAAAAGCAAGTCCACAAAACAAGCAGGCATGGTAAGGCTATGAAGGATCACACAATGGGGATTAAAATTTATTCCTTCTTTCAATTTTTTCTAGATTCCATAGAGACGTTCGTTTATATCTTCTTGTTTCCATAAATTTGCCATGCTTTACCTCAAACCACCAGACCATCCTCCTTCAACATATCTGTGAAAAAATGGAAAAATAATTCAACACATTGTGGATAGAGTGGAATTGCCGCATGTGCATAAATTTCACTTAATCATGATAGGATGCTGACGATTTGAAAGGGATAGAATCGCCTTGGGCAACACACAGACTCCAGTTCAGAACAGAATGTTTGGAATGGATAAAATAAAAAAAATGGAGGATCTTTTAATTTAGACAATGTATTGCGAGATGAATAAAATACCACAGGAAGATTTATTTGATACTGAATGTTTTGTTTGGTAGATGGAATTGTGGAGATGGATGGGGTGTACTTCTATAGAGTTAAATTAATATTATGCTTTAATATTTTATCCTTTAAAGTCACATTTCATATGCAACATCTAGAGCAATGCAGATAGTGAATAATTATTCAAAAAAGTTTGAAAATTTCTAATAGGACTCGAACCTAGTAAATCGCTCCTTTTTAAGTTAAGAATCTTTTATTCATTTTGTACCAAAATACGGAACAGGTTCGATTCTCAAGAAATTTTCAATTTTAAGTCACACCAGTTTCCAACTTTCTCAAGAACCATCCTTATGATTTTCATAATACATGAACAACTCAAAAATTATGAAACAATAACACAAAAAAAAAATCAGAAGCACAATAAAAAGTATGAAATGGCGGTGTAGTATTGCAAAAAAAAAGAAGAATGAAAAGAAAAAGTTTACGATGCTATTTTATGATTTATAATTTTAAGTGCTCTATAATAAAAGAAGCTATAAAAATCTCTTCATCTCCTTTATGATATTCTTACAAAATTTTTTATATTCCATATTATAATGAAGAATAATAAAAATGGCAGAAAAAAAGACTCAAACAGGAGAAGATGAATGTGATTCATAGAGATATTTATGCATGTTATGCAAAGTATATTAAAATGGAAAAGGAAGAGTCATAAAACAAAAAAATAAAATCATTGAGATTGAGGAAAAATTTCATCTTAAAAAGAGAAATTTCTCATTTTGTGGATATGGATGAGAAGTCGAATTAAGGATGTAAAAGATAATGTTTCGTGCTTCAGTGAATTGATTTTAGATTATTAATATAAAAATATCCTTTTGATCTTAAATTTTCTTAATTTTTCAAATTTTTAAAAACTTTTTGACCGTCAAAATTCAAATTAAGAAACTTAAAATTCACTAACACCATTTCCATCCAAACAACACATAACCTACAAAATAAATCAAAATCTCAAACTTTTTCTTCCTCATTTCTCAAATGATTTCCATTTCTAGCCCCATTTTGAGTCTCATTTTTCATCCTGTCTGTCCAATGATAATAAAATATTTCATTTCAACATCATCAGTAAGACTAGAGACCAACAACAACATCAGTGGCAGTAAGATACAGCACATGATCCATAGATCACAGAAGCAAGGAATGGCAGAACAGGATGAATGTAAAAAATATTCAGCCATAAATTTTATCGTGACATAACAAACAGTAAATCAAAATATTACATCCGAAAAGGAACGTCAACTCACTTCTGTCCTATCCGCAAATGTGAAAGATTTATGAGGCTGAGGAAAAATTACAAAATAACAAAAAAGTTTAAACAGTTTTGTGTCCAATTTATGTAATTCTTGTGACTAGAGATGTACTAAATTTTTTTGACAAGCTTTATGCTTTTAGAGTATCACAATACCTACCTCCACCACTGATACCAAAACAAACAAAATCAATGACATCTAATTCCATTAAGTCACAAACAACTCCACAAAACCAGAAAAAAAAAGTCAGTCAGACAACTTCATTGACATTGAAAATTCATTAATTCGCATCATAAAACATCCAAAAAAACAGCATCGTCAGCAAACAAACAAAGTGAGAGAGACGAGTGGTAAACAGTCCAACAACACCCCGTAAAATCCCAAATATATAAAAAAAGTTCTCTTTTTCTTCCACACTGATTCACTTTCTCACTCCATGTACAGTAACGACAGAACGACACAGAAATGAAAACAGGGATGAGGCGGAGAAAATTTCTGGCAATCGAGCGCAGCTAACGACTATCGATTTTCATTTTCATGCTCGACATCAGAGGCAAAGAAGTGAGACACAAATGGAAAAGTTTTTGTTTTTAATTCATTTTTTTTTTTTTGTTGAGCTTTTTTGTGTCAAATGTAAGTTAAAATCAGGGTTGAGGGATATGGATAAGGGGTAGATTGAAAATTTTAGAGTATTCAGCGAATTTGAAAGTAAACGCCAAAAAGTAAGTAAATATTGGTGAATATGCATGTTTAACTAATAAATTGTAAATATTCATATCATATCATGTTTTATTCAAAATGTTCAAAGAGTCAAGGTCTATTTTCTTGCACAATGAGTTCAACTCTTCACTGAATTTTTGTTGTGTTTAATTCTACTTAAAACTAACAAGTTATCAAAATTTGGAACAAAATTGAACAGTTTTGATATTGAACTCAGTAATCATTGAAATTTTTACAAAAATTCAAAATTTTCGAGTCATCAAAAATTCTAAAAATTGAAAAATCATCAAAGTCAAGTAATTTTGTTACAATTAAGCATTGAAATTATGTAAAAGTAAGTTTCAAAATTAAAAATTAGAAGCCAGGTGTTTGCAAAAAGTAAAGTTTTAAGTTTAATCTACATCACAATTCAACTGCTTGGTTTTCAAAGAAAATAAGTACTGGGGGCCTCGATTTGAGTCGTTTCGATTTGAGTAACTGATGTGTCACCGTACAAAAATTCAAAAAAAAAATTCTAAGAATCATTTTTCATACGTTTCGATTTGAGTAAATTCGATTTGAGTAGATTTTTTTCAGAACCAAACATTCACTCAAATCGAGGCCCCCAAGTAAGTAGAAGTAATCTTTAACCCTGCACCACCTTCTTTACACTTCAACAAATCAATCCAAAACACACAAAACATCTCCTCCTGTCCCGAAAAAACAAAACAATAAAATAAGACATCCACAAATTTTCATCATCATACTCATAATCATCAGCACAAAAAAAGAACAAACAAATTTTCCATTCAGTTAAGAGAGAAAAAAAAATTAAATTAAAATCAGTGTCATTGTGTCGAAAGTTTCATTTTTTCTCTCATTTCATCTTCAACACAGTTAACAATGTGCTGTGCTTTTTATCCTTTTTCTCATTTTCTCGTAGCTATTTACATTGATTGCTGTGCTCTTGTTGACTCTTTTTTTCCTGTGATGCTGAAAACATTTATAGCTTTATTTATACTGTTGTTTTCAGATGATTTTTTTAGGTGTTGTTGGATGAGGTCGGGTGAGGTTCAATGAACTTTTGAAGATATAAATTAAGTAATTAGAATTTGTTATAACCACAAATCTTGATAATTAGGAATTCTTTAGAATTAATACATTGTTGTAAGTCGCTGTATCCAAGCATTAACCAAAAATCTTCCAAGAACTAAAAACCAAACATAATTTTAATTGAATTCACAGAATTACCTCAATAAATAATTTTATTAAATTTTATCAAAATTTTAAAAACAAGCACAACAACCACATATCCATGAATCTTCAACCAACCATATCCACAGCAACCAAGGGCGTAGCCAGGAATTTTTTTGAGGGGGGGTTTTTGCTACTTTTTGACGTTTTTTTTTTTTTGGTTCGGATCTGAAAATTTCAATAATATCTAGTATAAACTTCGCGAACATAGGGGGGGGGGGGTTTGACCCCCAAAACCCCCCCCTCCTGGCTACGCCCCTGACAGCAACATATAAAAACTTTTTTAAAAAATAAAAATCACAAGCGATTGAAACATTTATTATGGATTTTATGGTGATAAGCATAAAGAGCAGAAACATGAAAACTCTGTTAAAAAAAGTTTCCTTTCACTTCCTCATCTGACTATGACTGTAAAAACCACAAGTTTCATCGCTAATTTGACTGCTGTCTCTCACAATATTCATCGGTAGTTGAAAGAAAAAAAAAACTTTTATTTGTTTCCATTAAAACTTGAGCTATATTTTTTTTGCTGGGTTATATCTAGTTCAAAAAAGGGAGGAAAGATAATAAATATAAGTAAGGAAGGCATGGGTTTTGAGTGTTTAGAGCGCATTTTTAAAAGTTGGTTGTACGTTTACGAAGATTCAATTTGTTCTGTGTTTGTTCTTTGTATTCAAAACCTGTCTTCTTAAGGGGTCGTTCATTTAATACGTTCGCTTTTCAGGGGGAAGGGGGTCTAAGAATTTGTAACAGTTCAAACAAAAAAAAATCATACAAAAAACGTAACAAAGGGGAAGTGGGGTCTAAAAAGTCGTTTTTTTGCATAACGTACTAAGTGAACGGACCCTTATAAAATTATCCCTTTTTCTCAAAATTTGTTGACTTCCACTAATATCGTGGAGGTTTCTGAACCGAACTATTAAAAAGCTGAATTTAAAAATTTGCTCCGAAAATTATAAATTTTGATATGAAAATTTTTCATCACTGAAATTTTCGTGAAATTTTCTAAACTTACAGAATTTTTCATAAAGAATTTTTGGATTTGAACCTAATCCTCAACTATAAACTATACATTTCCATATAAGAATCAACATCAAGTGGTTAAAAAGTAAAAAAAAAAATCCCAACAAAATTCCTCCTCAATAAAATTCCTCAACGAAAAATATAAAAAACTTGTAAGGTGAAATTTTTCCATAAAAACTGAGAGCAAAAAAAAAGAAAAATCACAAAAAAATATATTTTATGGTTTGTTCTTATTCATAAATCTTCATCTTCTCTCGAGTTGCTTTTTATTTCTGCGTAAAAATCTACATTTTTTATTCCCCCATATTTATATGTATTTGCTATAAATTTCCAACTTATTTATGACTGTTTGCCTGCCTGCTTGCCTGCATATACACACATACACATGCGTGCGTGTGTGTGTAGATGTAAAAAGTAAATAAATAAATAATAAAGTAACATGTAAAGTGAGAGTCACAATTCTTTTCCAACTTCTACCCTCGTTCCGCAAATATACACAGAGTGAAAAAAAAAAAAGATATTTTTGTAAGACTCATTGAGACTCTCTCTCTCAGAAATATGTGTATTAATATTCTCAATTCACAGACACGAGCACATACACACTGTGTATCATGGCCGTAGCACCAATCGAGATTTATTAAAATTATTTTTCATATACGCAACGCCCACTTTTTCAGATTCCTTTTTCTTCTTTTCAACTTTTCTTTTTCCTTTACATTCACAAACGCACACAGCCACACAGCTATATTGAATATCTGATATTTTGTGACTACTTCAACATACCTCAATGTCGACTTGCTTTTTCAGTTTTATTTTGACTTCATTCGTGATCGCAATTACGAGCTCGGAGAGCGTGAAAATAAAACAGAATTTTTTTGGCTGCCTGTGTTTTATGCAAGCTGAGAAGTTGAATTGAAGAATAGAAAAAAAAATAAATAAATAAATTCCGATAAACTTGAGGACGAATTTTTTTATTATTTTTTGTGAGCGTTGCGGAAAAGGAATTAAGAAATTAAAAGTCGCGTGTGCCGGGAAAAGTAAAGCATTTATTTGGATTTTAACGAGGAAGATTCATTGAATTATGTATTAAGTAAGGAATTTAATTGTTTTTTTTTTTTGGAAATTTGTGAATTTTTAAGAATTTTTAAGTTGAACAAATATTTTGTCGAAAAAATGTAATTTTCATAAAATGAACTGTGTTTTGTCTTAATTTAAAAAAGTGGAAAGTTTTCAAAAGTTCCAAGTTGTGTAATAAAAACGAATAATTCCTGTTATTCTTCGAGTGTTTTTAGAACTATTTCCAGAAGAATTTATGAATGACTGTTATTTTGAGAGTTTCTGTGAATTTTCTGAGTGATTGAATAAGGATTGTCAATGATTGAAGAAGGCAACAATTTTTTTAAAAAATTTAAAGTTCATTTTTGAAACTTGTGAATGAAAAGTTGGACTGGCGGTAAATTAGATACCTTTTAGATTTTTGAGAAATTTTAAAAAATTTGATCTTAGATTCAAATATTTTAAAAAGAAAAGTTGAAGAATTATGTTTCAATTAATTGCTTAATATCGCTAATAAAGTCAAAAGTTGAACTATTAATTCAAAAAATTCCAACAAAAATTTTAAGCAAACTTTTGCAATATTGATAAAAATCTTCTCAAATTTAATTTTTTGTTTTAAGTTGATTTTTATTGGCGGCTAAGAAATTCAAAAACAATTTTTTATGATTAAATTTTTTTATTTATAAATAAATGTTAATTGTAGACAAAAATTGTGTTTTCCGTCGTAAAAACTGTTTTTAAAGAATTTAAAAACAGATTAATAGAAGATTCAAACTAACTTTCATTAATTTTAAGAAAATTTGTCTAATTATTTTACTTTTAAATATTTTATGAAATTTGTGTTAATTACAATAACAGATTACATTCTAGTTTCTAAAAACTAGGAAAATTTCATTGCTTAATAGCTTTAAATATTCAAACTAACGCAGGTCATCAACATTATGTGACGCACTAAAAATTCCACCTTAAAAAAGGATACAGATCAATTTGAAATTACAAAAACAGAATCTAAATCAACTTTACATCGAAATCTAAAATTCTAAACTAAATTCAAAAGAAAAAGCCTTCCAATCCTCGATCATTGACAAAAAACCTTTTTAATCATTAAGAATGTCAAAGGTACAACAAACAGTAAACAAACAGCAAAGAATTTCATCAACAATTAATTGAATTTTCCCTCAGCTTCTGAAAAATCAAACAAAATATTTTCTAAATTTTAAACAAACATGATCGATTGAAATGAAAATTTTACACATGTTTGGAGGAGGGAATAGTCGATGAATAATACACAGCTACGGCATGTTAGTTTTCCTGTTAGTTTTTCCACATACATAAATTTCACCTTTCAAAGTCCTTTGATCTTTGATTTTTCGCATGTTTAACGATGAATGATTTAACACGACAGTCAGGCACAGCATATAAGAGAGAAAGAAAATCAATATCAACTCTTTACGCCTTCTTTTTCTTTCTCATTTAGTTCAATTAGCATTTTATTACTGACTAATTAAGCTTTTGAGGTATTAAGGATTAAAAATGCAGGTTCAGGACCTTGATCCAAGATCAAGACCAGATCATTCCTAATTCACTTAAAAATGTCAATTTCTCTAAAAATTAACTCCATTTTTTCATGAGTTACATAAATTTCCATCCATTACACCACCCTCCAACCCCCTCATTCCACCTTAAGTGCCAAAGTCTGTTTGCCAAAAATCATTCTCAAAATTGGAGCGGAAAACTTATGCTCATGACTTTTATTTACATTTTTAACATCCATGAAATAAAGTTTTACACGATAAGGGGCCGTTCACTTATTACGTAACGCTCTGAGGATGGGGGGGGGGGGGGTGGTCAAGAATTTGGTTTGTTACGGTCTATTGTTCTCGCACCTGATTCTTTTGTTTAAAAAACTAACGAATTTTTGCGTTACGTAATAAGTGAACGGCCCCTAAATTAGAAACTTTTTACTTTTACTTGCTGATGAAAAAAATCTTGTTCTTTTACTTCCACACAACTTAATGCCAACATGTATTTGTGTCTTGTAACTACACAGGTTACACAAATACATTTACACACAAAAATATTCTCACAAATACAAACAGAAAAGTTTTTTATTTGCGAAAAAAAAAATCACATTAGCAATGCACGACAGCACCGCCTACTTTTTTTCCTGGCAGTGAAAGTTGTGGCCTTTGCTGAAAAAAAAAGTTTTTTTTTTCTACACTCAGTGAGATGTTCTGCTTGTTTTTGTTTTCATCCGTGAGTGAATATTTGTATCGAATTTTAAGGATTCATTTATGGATGAGAATGAGTTTTTGAGGTTTTTAATGTGGGAAGAGTTGAGAAGTTCTTTTTTTGGTTGGCATTTGAAATTGTTGCACTTTTTAAGCTGCTTGTTGATCAGACTGAATTTTAAGTTTACTATCAAAATTTTTTACCTTTTTTTGGTTTTTTTAAAAATTTCAAAATTTTTTGGTCATTTTTTTTTTTTTTTGAAGAAAAATTGAAATTTTTGTTTTTTTTTTTTAAAAAAAATCCAACCTCAAAAACTTTATTTTTAAAAAATTAAATTAAATAAAATTTTCAAATTTCAAATACCAAAAGTCTCTTCAAATTAAAATCCACATCCACAGAAAAATAAAATCCCACCAAAAAACATTTCAGCAACAAAAATCCCCAAATCAATTCGCATCAATACCCAATTTTCCATTGATTTTTCCTTCTCTAAATATTGAACTTTAATAATCATTGCCACAGCCACAAAACTTTTCTAAAGCTCCTCTCTTTTTTCCATCCTCCATGATTTTTCAATCTGTTGATTCAACTCTTCAGCTTTTCCCGCATAAACAGCTTTTGTGCAATTTTTGCATCCTCAAAAAAAAAAAAAAAAGAAAACTAGTAATGAAGCGGATCACGCTTCATGTGCATATTCACACCGTTCCAAAAACCTCTCTATCGGGTCAGCAAAGCTTCGCTTTGCATAGGATTGATGATTAAGTCTCGATCGGGTCAGCAAAGCTTCGCTTTGCATAAGATTGAAGATTAAGTCTCGATCGGGTCAGCAAAGCTTCGCTTTGCATAAGATTGAAGATTAAGTCTCGATCGGGTCAGCAAAGCTTCGCTTTGCATAAGATTGAAGATTAAGTCTCGATCGGGTCAGCAAAGCTTCGCTTTGCATAAGATTGATGATTAAGTCTCGATCGGGTCAGCAAAGCTTCGCTTTGCATAAGATTGAAGATTAAGTCTCGATCGGGTCAGCAAAGCTTCGCTTTGCATAAGATTGAAGATTAAGTCTCGATCGGATCAGCAAAGCTTCGCTTTGCAGAAGATTGAAGATTAAGTCTCGATCGGATCAGCAAAGCTACGCTTTGAATAAGATTGATGATTAAGTCTCGATCGGGTCAGCAAAGCTTCGCTTTGCATAAGATTGATGATTAAGCCTCGATCGGGTCAGCAAAGCTTCGCTTTGCATAAGATTGAAGATTAAGTCTCGATCGGGTCAGCAAAGCTTCGCTTTGCATAAGTTTGACAATTAAGTTTCCTAAAAAAATCGAAAATTTTCATATTTGGACTTAATTTTGAAGCACTAATTGATGTTTTTGGATATGACAATGCATGTACGTCTTTTAGGTCTAATAATAAGCTACAATAATCAGAAGTTTTTAGACTTTTTAAATCCGAACTATAGGCACAGGAGGGCAAAATGTCCAAAAAATGTCGATTTTTTGAACTTTTTCGAGATTTTGACTGACCAAAATTGGTTTAAAAATATTTTTGGTATTTTTCCATAAAAGTTCTCGCATTTATTGATCAAAAACAGAAAAGTTTACAAAAATCCATCCACACAGTGAACCACACGAATTTTTCCAAAATTTAGGTTTGTGGGGGGTGTACTGGTGACTAACAAAGTTTTTTGTATTTTTTCTCAACAAAACTTCATTTTTTTATTGATTCTGATCAAAAAAGTTTAATTCACAATTTTTGTGAAATTTTTTTTTTAAATGTATTTTGTAATAATCGGCTAAAATATGCTTAAAAAACACACTATTTCGTTAGTTTCTCAGATCCATCTACATGGATCGGCACCAACGTGTGAGGTGCACATTTGAGTGATAATGCGCACATTTTGAGACATTTTTGACATAAAATGGTTTTTTCGTATTTGAGTTCTGCGAGGAACAAACTTGCTTGTAAGCATACACCACCACTATTTGGGGTCGTGTCCGGAGGCATCAAAACCTTTTTCAATGCGGTTTTTTGTATTTTGTAGATAATTTTGAGGCCGAACTTTTCACACCGAACAGTTTATGAAAATTTTGAGTTTTGGCGCCAAAAAACTAAAAAAACGATTTTTCAAGTGTATCGAAATCAATATATTCACAACGTGAAACGGTGTGAATATGATAACCCAACATTGCAAACAAAAATAAATGTTGATGATGATGATGACGATGACTGTAGCTTGCATGCTTTTAGCTCATCGACTTTTCTCTCTGTTACTTCCAACTGTGTATTTGTGTATGTTTGAAGTGAAAATTGTGTGTGTGTGTGTACGACCAACACAATCAACCCCCATTGAATATTTAGTGTCAATGTATGGAGCATCCATACACGGCAATGATTTTTCATAAAATGTCTTATTCAACCTTTTTCCCTCCATCTCCAAACTCATCGTTGTCTTCTTCTTCTTCTTGGGGGTGCTTTTTGGCTTTCCTGTACTCAAACACATCAGCATATATCATAAGATGATTTTTTTTTCTTTCTTTTTGGTATTCAAACAGCAAATGGTGAAAAGTGTGTAAAGGAATTGAAAATTCCTGTCAATTTGCGTACGTCTCCCTATTCTCACGTATGTTGGATTCGCTGTTTTAGAAAATAAAGTTTTTTTTGAGTTTTCATGTTCGTTGGATCAACTTGAGAGCCAGAGGGATTGAAAATTTATTTCAAATTCAGCATTTTTTATGTGTTGTGTGTAAATTTAAAAACATGAATTTGTTGACGGTGCGTGCTGAGTGATGATTTTTGATGGAATCTGCACAAAAAGATTTCGGAGAATTTTTCCTCCGTGTTATGAAAAATCGATTAGATTTGAGGCAGCAATTTGATTTGGTTTTTTTTAATTTGAATGGGAGTATTGGGATTCAAGGAAATTTTGAGGATGTTTGTTCGAAAAATATTGATGAACATGAATGAAATTGATACACAAGAGTAAATTCTGATGAAGTTTTTAAATGTCTGGAAAGTTTTCATTCTAAGGATTATTTTGGGATGAAGATTCGATTGATTTGTGGGCTTTTTTTTGTGAATAAATGTATACAAAGAAATTTGAGGTTTGACTTTTTACAGACTAAATAAAACTAAATTAAGATTTAGCCTGAATTATGAAAATCATAGAATATAAATAGAATTTTTACAATTTTCATAATTTATTGTTTTTCAAAATTCTCAAAATTATACATTTTCAAAAAAATGTTTGAATAAATTTTAAAGTTTCAAAAAAATATTCTTGAATTTCCAAATTTAAAAAAAAAAAATTCTTGAATTTTAAAATTTTAAATTGTTTAAAAAAATAATATTTCTCCTTAAATTTTTTTTTTATTTTCAATATTCTAAAACCAAATTTTTAATTATTCAAATTTTCATTTTTCTCATTTCAGAAACAAAACTCTTGAATTCTCTCAAGTTTCTCACCCGTCGGAAAGGATTTTAAACTAAAAAAAACTAAAAGTGACATTAAAAAAAGTTACAAAAAAGTACAAAAAATAATTTGTTTAAAAAATTTTGATACAAAATAATTGACTGTTAAAATAATCATCAGACGAATGAAAAATAGTCAGTGATAAGAAAACAAAAAGACAGTGACAATATTTACCAACAGAAAGTGAAAAGTGGAAGAAAGGAAAGAAAATTACGAGATGGATTTTAGAAGAAATTTTTGAATTTTATCGGTGAGTTGAGAAATTTTGAATTTATTATTAATAAAAGTTGAGTACACAAATCGATGTTTTGACAATTTTGAAATGTAATAGAATATAATAATGTATTGGGTTCGCTGATTTAACGAATAGGCACTGCGATCGTCGATCTGTTGTACCAAATTATGAAAAGTATCAAAATAAAAATTATTTGTTATATTTTGACACAGCAAACAGAAATTGTTTAAAAAATTATGAAATTAAAAAAAAAAATTAAAACAAATCTACAGAAAAAATATTTTCATTTTCAACAAAAATGCGACTTTAAAATCAAATTTAAACTAAGAAAAAAAAGATTCAAAGCCATAAACCCAACAATAAATGATCTTCTTTGATTCTTCCAATTCTCAAACAGATTTTCTAATCAACCCAATCTCCATTCAATCCCAAACAGCTCAAACAAAAGATGTTTTAGTCAGAAAAAAATTACAAGAAATTGCAAACAATATTCTTATTTTCATCTGCTGCATCGCTTCATTTTATTCGCTTTATTAACTTTCTATCTATCCGTTTTTATTTACACAATGAATGGTAAAATAAAATGAAATTTTTTCTGCGGTAACACACAAGCCTGCAAGCATGAAAATCTGTTCAATATTCTCGACCTCTCTCTTTCTCTTTTTGCTTTAACAATAACTATCAAATTACATAATTATTTTATTATATTTATATATTGTAACTTTTCGTGTGTACGTTGAGTAAGAATTCTGAATTGTTTTGTGATTGTATGGAGGCTTATTTGTTCTGCATTGAAATAGGATTGAAAGTGAAGGGGAAGTTAAATAAATTATTTTTGAGATTTTGCATCAGTTATAAATCTTCGCGTCATTTTTTGTAAGTTTTGCATCATTTATCAAACATTTTTGCATCAATTTATAAATTTTTGTATCAATTTCAAATTTTTCGTATCCATATTGGATTTCTTATTTAATTTGAATTTTTTAAATCATTTTCAACCTTTTTTATTTCAAGTTCAGAATTTTTGCATCAATTTGAAAATTTTTGCATCTTTTTTGAAACTTTTGCATCATTTCAAAATTTAATATCGAATTTAGTTGTAAAATGGTGGCTCTTTACCACACAAAAAACGCAACAAAACTCATTCTGCCTATAACAGAATTTTTTCTGACTCAATCCTCAAATATTACAACAACAAAAAATAAATAAATTCCATAAAATCATTTTTTTTTCACCAATGAACTGCCATTTAACGGCTGCAAAAACCTCGTAATATTTTATCCTATCTATTCATTATCCCCCTCAACTGTTCATCCTATATATTCATTCATTTTTTTTCTGTGTGTAAAATGAACAGACGCAACTTTTTTGTATTCAATTCAACACACAATTCGTAATCGCAAAACAATGAAAATTGGAATTTTTTAACTCAAAAAACCCTTTTTCTTGCAGCAATTTTTTTTCCCTCCCCTTTACTGTCTGTGCCTGTGTATTTACACAATTCAATTGTAATATGCCACATTTGAGATAAAATAAAAAAGTTTCCTTCTTATTTTGTAACAGTTTAACAGCTATTTTGTATTTTTTGTAGTGTAGCTATTGAATTGAGAAATAAAAGAAATTAAAATAATTGAAAAATGAGAGAAATTTTCTCATTTTGAGTGCCGGAAAAAAGTTTTTCAAATTGAATATTTTTTTGAATTTTATTTTATTTATTGATGCCTTTGAATAATAGAATTGATACAAATAAATTTGATATTTTGAGGAAATAAATTTCTTTAAGTGCACTTTTGAAGTTGTTTGACTGACATAACTTTTATGTATTTTATGGATTGAGAATAAAGTACTGAGGACAAGTTTGTGACTTTATTCAATCATGATAAGAGCTATTGTTAATATTTTTGAAAGGATTTTGTAGTTTAGGAAATAGAATTTTTGATATTCACAAATAGAAAAAATTGATTTTCTTTGAATAGATTAAATTTGAGTTGAGCATCAATTCAAAAGTTTTTGCATCTTTTCTAAAGATTTGCATCTTTTTCAAAAGTTGCTTTTTTGGACAATTTCGCATCATTTTCATAATCTTTTAAATCTACAATCTAACATTTTCTAATCATTCGCATCACTTTATAAAATTTTGCATTATTTTACAATATTTCGCATCTTTTTCTGCTTCATCTTCAAAATTAAGTAGGAATGTCCCAAATTTCTTAAAATCTTAACACGAGTAGTAACTTAATGTCAATTTTGCGAGTAATTCATTCAAAATCCAAAACATTACACACCATTGAGCCATAAACATCTCAATATATCATCCAAAAAAAAATGCAAAACTTTTTTTATGCATTCCAATAAAATGTTTCCAACTCACATCATAAACCATCCAATTGTCTAGCACAAAACCACTACGGCACCACATAAAATAAGAGACATCAAACTTTTCTTTTTAAAATGATTAAAATTGCTACCAAAATAAAAATAAAAAGATTCCCTTCTGTGCATTTTTATCCACACAGAGCAGAGAGACGCAATAACAAGCTGCTTTTATGATCCTCCATATGCATCATCTACATGTGAATCCTCCTTATAACAATAAGAATAATAATGAGAGCATTAAGGATGAGAATTTTAACATAAGTGACAATGTGATATCATTCGAGCTTAAAAAGACAATGTGAATATGATGTTGATGCTTCATTTATGCTTCAGTGATCGCTTTCAATTGTTATTAGACGGCAAATAGAATTTTTATGAAGATATTTAAATTTTTTATTTTTTTACATTCTTTTTTTGTTCTTCATAAAAATCATAAAAATATTCATAAATTCTTTTTTTTCTCTCTTCATTGCCATTGTCATATTAAGTTTCAGTGAGAATGTCCATGTAGTGAAGGTTGAAAGAACTACACGTTATTGAGAACGGAAATTTTTAATTTGAAGCAGAATTGAAAGAAGAATTATAAAAATTTTAATTTTTTTCCAATTTGAGTAAAACGCGCTTAATTTTTTCGCAAAGAATCGAGTTCATTTCGATTTTAAATTTTAGATCAACATTTCAAATTATAAATCTTTTACAATTTTTCGCAGAAAATTCTTTAAAATACTTGAAATCTCAATTTCCATTCCGAGAAAACCGCACTCACATTAATTCAAAAAGTTAATTGCAAATTTTTTGTTTCACAGACCAACATTCTCGCTTTTTAATTTCCATTCCAAATTCTGTACACGACACAAGAAAAAAGTAAAAGTTTCTGTCTTCATTTTCCTTTTTCGCGACATTTTGACTCACTTCCATTTAATCACCAAAAGTGCATTGAACACTTAATTGATCATAAAAAGGGAGAAAAGACCGTAATTAAATGAAAAGTATGTTGATCGTGTACCTTGTTGACACAACATCCGATAAGCAATTTACAAGTTTTGTTGCAATATTTTTTTTTTATTGAAGCAATGAATGAAGTTGTCAAGGACCTGTGGCTGTTTTTCTTATGAATTTGCAATGAAAAATGAAGCTTCATTGTTTTTGGCAAATCTGAATTAATCAGCAGACTTAAAATTTATGAATAATTTTATTCGGCGCCGTGATACTTTGTATTTGATCATTGCACCTTCATCATAGCCATTTTGACTATGTGTCATCAAAATTTGTGACATTGAGTGAGTTAGGATTGAGTTTTTCGGCATTTTAAGTGAATTTGCTAGATTGAAGGCACGAGCTTATTTTATTGTACCAAATTAACTATTTTAAGTCACCTTAAAAATTCCATCCTACATCTTAATCCACCATCATCCACAAAGTGTCAAAGCCTTTCATTACCTCAACTTACTCATGGAAAAAATTAATTAAATTTCATTTCATTATAAATGATTGATTGTCTCGGTCATTTATTGACATCTTTTCATTTGCAATTCTCAATGAAAATTAAATATTAAATATTTATGTAAGAATGTCTCGTGTCATACGATTATTGTATTTATTAAGAGACATGAAATGCACGACATGTTGATGCAATCGGAATGCTTTGTGAATGACTGTTTGGGCCGTGTTTTTTAGAGGTATTGATGGATGTTGATTGGAAATTGTTTGACTGAGTTAAGGTGTGTAAATTTTTTAGAAGATTTAGTGAAATTTCATATTGCTGAATATGCTGAATTCAGCTGAATTGGATTTGCTTAATTAGATATTTTAAGATAGATTGGTGATGCTCTGAACTTGCTGAATTCAACTGTGCTGAATTTGCTGAACTCAGCTGAGCTGAATTAGCAAGTTCATAAAATTCAGCTAAACTCAATTTGAAATCAACTTAATTTAAAACATTAACAGCTCAATTTCTAAGCTTATCTCTATAAATAACTTTCCAGACGCATATCCTTGAGCGATTTCACATCCTCTCATTCAAATTCGATAACAAATCATGTCTCAACCTCGCACAAATCCAGCAACAACAAAAATCTCTCATGTCATCAAATTTTCCAAAAAAAAGAGTTTCATTCTTCTTCATCCATAAATCCATAAATTGTCATCGTCTCATTTACTTCTTCTTCCTTATCCTTGACGCTGTCAACGCTGAACCAATTGATCGTCGTCTCTCAAGAGAATCGACACACAGAAAAAAAATGATTTTGATAAATGATGTTGTATAAACAAAATTATGTTAATTCAAATACAATTCGTCATTGTTCAATGTTTGACAATGGATTTCATTCAGAATTGCTGTATGTGTAGCGTGTAGGATGTATGTGACTGATTTACTCGTCAATTTGTTATAAAATGAGACACTTTTCTATCAAAAATGTAAAATATTACAAATTTTATGTGATTTTGTTGATAGATAAAAATAGAATCAAGCTCGTTGCTGTTTCAGCCCATTCAACATCGAATATTGTTATTAATTATGACATAATTGAAATGCTATACAATTAATTCAATCAGATGAAAATAATCTGATAAAATAATTATTATAGATTTTTTGAATTTTGTCTTTCTTGGATTTATTTTGATATTTTTTTTTTTTTCGATGATTAATTCATTAATTAATTCAAAAGCCATTTTTAGGATTGAATTGAATGATATTGAATTTATTAATTGGTTTAGCAAATGAACCAACAAAAGCTTTTTGTGATATTAAATTTTATTGAATTAAATAGCTTTTTGTAATTTGTATTCGTGCCTATAGCTAATGGATTGAATTGACTTTTTTATTATTACCGATTTAATTGAATTTATTGGTATTTTTGTGGTTTACAATTTTACTCATTTTTGTTGAGCCAAAATTTAATCTAAAAATTTTTGCAATCTAGCTTCACAAATCCAATCTCAAACCTACAAAATTCAGCATACCTCGAACCAAAATGTTAATTGCATTTATCTCAAAGAAAAGTTAATAAAAAAGGCAAAACTACAAAGCGAAATGATTTTTTTTTTTTTCGCCTGAAAAGCAAACAAAAATTCACATTCAAATGTAACTACACAAGCATCAAAGCGTATGCTGTAAAGTGAAGCATATGAAAAAAATCATGCATTCAACATTTTTGTAGCTGAAAAAAGAAAAAATTTCTTTTTTATTAAGCGAAAACGAAAAGAGAAATAAAGATCAAAGAAAAGAGCGAAAAAAAGGACACAAAGTTACAGATATAATAAAAAGCAGAAATGCAAAACACATTGTTGGAAGTTGAGTTGATGATTTAGTAAAAGGCGCATTTTTTGAGAATTACATCAAACAAGTCAGAAATCAAATAGTTTGAGTTAAATTCCTTAAAAACATAACGGTTTTTTAAATTTTGAATAAATTTGGATTAAACCAAATACAATAAAACAAAATGGCGACTGAAATTTTCTCGCATTTGAATGTTTTTGGAAATTTTATCTCAAAATAATATATTTAAAGGAATAACAGTCATCAATTAAAAATCTGAAGTGTGGCAAGATTCGTTTCCAAACATTTCAAGTTGCCAAACATATTTATTCCCATAAAAATATGAAAATTCTTGAAAATCTCATAAAGCACATATTCCCAAACTGCTTCAACTGCATTACCCAGCCTATAAGAACTCAAGCTAAGACTCCTACGTCAAAAGCTCGTTTTTCGTTTCCATTTCATATGCAAAACCTGTGACTTTGTAGAATTGAAAATTGAATGAGCAAAAGGTACAAAGGAACTGAAAGAGAAAAAAAGTACATTTGACAAATTAAAAACTTTTTTTTCTTTTCATCATTTTTCATCATCATTATCTAAATTTGAGTCATTAAAAGTCTCTCTCTCCATCCTCTTTCATGTGCCATGCACGCTGAAAAATTCACTTAACCAGAAAATTTGATCTGCCTTTTTTTTGTTGTATGTCCTACACGATTCTCATTCGTGATGTTCCTTTCAATTCAATCTAGTTCTTTTATTCAGAATTGACTGTGTCTTTTCTCTTATCAAAGTCAATTCAATTGTTCTGCTTGTTGAGAAAAAGGTCAACTGTTATGTTGAGCGTATATTTGAGGGTGAACGATTGGAATCTTTCCTTTTCTCTCTCTTTATTTTCCTTTTATTTATAAACATGTTACATCCATTGCGTAATTGAAGATTCTTATCAATTAATAGATTGAAGTTATGGATCTTGATTACTTATTTGAGCTGAATGAAGAAAAAAAATGTTCAAGTGGATTTTTTTTTTTCATTGATGAATTTAGACGTGGGATGAGTTGATGGAAATTCTTGGGAAATTCTGATGAGTGGAATTGGATTTGATGGATATGGATTATGATGAAATCTTTGTGAATGAATTGATATGAATTTTGATTGATTTGAGCATTTTTAGGAATTTTGATAAAAATACTTAGTTGAGGGACCAAAACTACGCATTTTTTTTATGGCAGACAGACAAATTTGCAATTTTTGAGAGCTTTAAAATGTTTACAGAAATTTAAATTTCTAATTTTATTTTTAAATTTTAATTTTGAAAGCTTTTTCTTTAGTATTCAAGTGTACTAGATTAAGCATCAAAATGCAACTCAAGTGCAAAATCCAACTCAAAATTGCTACAAACTCATCGAATTCCATCTTGAAAAATTCCACAAATTCCATTCGACAATCGCACTCACATATCTTAATTATGATCATTAATTTAATTACAAAAAAAAGAAATATTCTTCAATTTAATAATCAACTACAAGAGAGTCATTCAGTAGCAACACATAAAGACCTCATTCTCGAAAGGAGAGCTGATGATCGTTATCTCTAATTATGAAATAAAAATGATTTTTCCTTAATTAGAAAAAAAGAGAGATGCCATGACGTTGATGATGTTTTATGGTGAATGAAAGGTACATTAGTGCTCTTAGCATTCCACCATGAATTTTTCTACATCACATAATACGATGAAATATATTTTCCTTTTTTTTCATCATAATTTTTTAAAATGTATTTTTTCAATATAATGAAAAGCACTCTAGCAAATGGGGAAAAAAGTATTCCATTAGAAATGAAGAGTAGCTGCAAAAGCAGTGGAGAATGCGATTAAGTCATGCATAAAGAGTTTGTGAATTGTAAAAAAGCAAGGCATGAAAGGTTCTTACCTGATAGATGTTTGTAAAAATATACATTTATCGTAATTAAAAAAAATGATAAACTAAATGGATGTAGAAGCTTTTTTTTGTTTTTTGAAAATGGAATTTTTCAAATGAAAATTTTTAATGAAAATTGTTGCAAAATGTTAAAACAAAAAATTATGTAATTGGATAAAATGAGTGGGTTTTGAGGGCAACTGATGCAAATTATTTTATTCATGGATGAAATTTCTAGTGAAATCTTGCAGAGGTTATGTGTTGGAATTGTTTTATGGTAACCTGTGAGTGCTTAATAATATTTTTGAATCGCCTTTTTCATACTCTGAACGAGAGAACTTGTGAAATTGCATTTTAATTGCAAAAAATTATAAATTGTTAGACTAACGGTTTTTTAAGATTCAAATATCAACGATTTTCTGAAATTTTAATTTAGCTATTAACAGAGATTAATTCCAAGTAAATTTTATTATCCGTGTAAAATTTAAAATTCCAAATAACTCAGGAACTAATGAAAATTAAAGACAACAAATCTGAAAAACACTTTTTACTAGTTGGCAACAACTAAATTCAATAACAAGAAGTTCCTTAAAGTTTCCCATCAAAACTGTATCTTTTCAAACATCACTTCCAGAGAAAAGTGCTCTAAAATCGGAAATTTTTCAAATATTTTACCATCACGCACTTTTCTATTTCTGTGGGTGATGGGATAAAAAATTCACAGAATTTGCTGTCTGTATTCCCACCCAGAACCAAACTCACAACACTTGAAACAAAAAAAAAATCAGGGGATCGTGTTCATGTGGAATGTTGAGGATTGTGAACAATTTTGATTACTTTTTCATGAGGAATTTCCAATTTAAAATTATATAGTGTTGAGAGTCGGAGATGAATTAATGAAAACTTGCTACATATTCATAGTGTCTGAGTCAAAAGCGGCCAGTAATCATGAAAAAAAAATTGAAATTCCTCAGAATCAATCAAATTTAATTCTGAAGCAATAAATCAAAGTCGCTGCAATTTTCGTCCTTTATTGTCATTCTTTTTTATTCAACTCAAGCCTCTGACGATGAAAATTGTTTGAAATCTGTAAATTGAAATGACTTCTGCACACTTTTTCACTCGACTGATTCCATTATTAAAAAACATAAAAATAAATTTATCAAAAAATTGAGTTAGACTGGCTGAAAATCTCAGAATCGTATTTAATTATATTGATATTTGTAACTAGCAGGCAGTAAAATTTTATTCCATTGTGTCCGCGTGCCGCTGTTTAAGATGTGTGACTAGGGGAGGGTACACATGTAAAAATTTCACTCAATTGTGTAACTGCTTTGGCAATTGATATGTTGTTTTGATGCAGCACTTTTCTCAGTCATTAATGACGTAATTTAGATCACAAATAAAGTTTATGGGAACAAAAGACACGCAAATAATTTTTTTGTGGGCAGCAATGCCACTTGACAGTCACATAGAAATTCACATGTCAATTCTTATTTTGCACTTCTCAATCCACGCATTTTTGCATGCTGTCATTCAATGACTATTCTATCAAATGTGATAGAATTAATTCAGGAATAAAATCCCCCACAACAGTCACACAGATACTAATACACACACACAAAAACTTTAGTTTTATTCTCGGAGTCATTCAAATAGAACTAATATTGACATACGATAGTGAATTATGGCATGACAAATGCATTTGACATGACATGATTTGCGTTATTTTTTGGGTATTTTATGTGAAAATGTGTGTGTCTGTTAGTTAAGGAAAGATTAACGCTGGATGTGAAATTTAATTTTTATTCGTAATTGCAATGGGAAATTGAGGAAGGGAATGATTCTTGTTTAAAGTTAGGAAAATTGGTAATTAAAATGGTTCAAGATTTAGCAAAGTTTTAAAATGATTTAATTGTTTCGATTAAAATGATGCAAATAAAGATGCGAATTTTTCGCGTCATTTAAAAAATATATATTAAAATTTGCTCTAGTGATGCAATTGTCCAGATTTCGAAGCAAAAATACCAGCAATGAACCAAAATTCTTAATTTCTGAATTGAAAGATGCAAAAATTTTGAAACATTTTATAAAAGATGCAGAAAAGATGATTTTGTTTTCCACAATTTGAAGCAAAAATATCTTTAAATTTTTTACTAAGCATTTTTTCTCCTAAAACTTTAAAATCTATCCACTCTTTTCCTCTTGAATTTTTTTATTCAAGCTTGTAAATTCACTTGATGCACCAAAGAAAACCGTCCAACCAACGATGATACGAAAGCTTTTCCAGCTTTCACTTTCTTTTGAATAAATTTTCCTCATTGTTTAGTTGTTGAACAATTTTTAAATAAATTTCACCCACTACATTTAAACTTTTTCTTCTTCATCTTAAAACTAAAAGAACTGTCTGGATGTAGCAAAGGATTAAGCGAATAATGCATGCATCAATAATAGTCAGTCAGTACATTCACTGCGTAAGCATAAATCAATGTGAGAGAAAATTTATATCATCTCTAATAAATTGATTTACTCAAGCATCATCAAATGCATGTAGACATTACATTAGTTCAAGGATTAATGCTGGGGATTTTCATTATGACAAATAAATTCATTGATGGGTGAAAATGGCATATGTATGCGTATTTATGTCGATGCTATTTCCCTTTTTATCGATTTTTCCTTTTTTTCCGGGAAAAAAATTTTCATCCTTTTTTCATGCTGATGTGCCCGCATATCTCATCATCATCATCATCATCATCATCCATGAATGCTCATAGTCTCGTAGGTTATGACTGAATATTTTCCGATGATTTTCATTTTTAAAGAGATGTTTTTTTCTGGTTCATGAAATCATTGACTGTCGAGAGAATTGACCCAAAACTTGCTACTCTTTTCTCTTTACTTCTTCTTTGTACTTACTTTTTTGCCATTCAAACAACTTCCGTTCCGCTTCTCAATCGATCATTTCTGTTCAGACAGCCTTTTGCATTTCTTTTCTCGTTTTTTTTTTCATAACGATGAACGAACATTTCATGTAGTGGAAAAACTTTTTTACCCGACTTTTCTCTTAATTTATTATTCATCACTATGTTATTGGCTATTAAATTATTCCAGCATTGGGTTGAAAAAGACTTCAATGGAATTAAGAAATGAAATACAAGGCGGTCACGTCATATTCAGATTGTAAACAAATATTAATACTTTTATTTATATCTACATCGCTTTTTTATTTATCGCTAGTGATGGTGTAGATAAATTTCAGAAGTAGGGAAGTAATTGGAGGGAATAGTTAAAGCGTATTATCTTGATTTGACTAAAATTTGTTAAAAATATATCAATTCAAAAATTTAAGTTTTAACGGATTTTAAAAATTCAAATATTCTGGATTATCCGAAGTCAATAAAGGGTTTAAAACTTGCCTCGCGTCGGACAGTTTTTTGTAAAATTCCTTAAAACTAATGCGTCAATCTTCAATATTTAAGTAGATTCTTGTGTAAAGAAGTGGAACAGATCTGTTCCAATTTGTTCCAATTTACTAGGAACATGAAATGTAAAACTTTGAAAAATGAATTTATTACAAATTTAATTTAGACTTACTAAATTTTAACCTAAAACGATTCATAAATCAACAACACATCTATAAAATTCCCAGTTAATATACGTGAGAGACACAAGTCATACTTTTAAATAAAAGTATGTACAAAGAAAAAAGGCAGAATGAAGGTGAAATAAAAAAAATCTCAAATGAATTAATTATAACGTGTCATGTATTGAGACAAATGACATGAAAGAGATCGTTGACAGATTTATTTATTTTTTGAATTTCTTTTCCTCTTAATTCCCTTCTTTTTTTCTTGAATTAATCATCTCATTTATTGGAAGTAAATAAGATGATGAATATGTTAGAGATATTCATTATTAATCCATTTAAATAAAGTCGTTTGTATTTACAATTTCTTAGAATGGGAATATTGTGGATATACGGAAGAGAATCGAGGTTAGAAATGAGATACTTTTGAATGCTAAAGTCTTGTGGTTTTTATTCGTGGAACTTTTAGTTGCTTGATGCCGTCGCATTTGAGCTGATTTTCCTCCTTTCCTCCATCGACCTTGAAACATTAAATAATCTCCATCCAACCCTCAATCTTTTTCTAATCCACATCATCTACTCATCATTCATGCTAAAACACTCACGAAAAGCTCATTCAGCTGCTTTATAAATTGCCACTTGAAAAATACACACCAAAAAACAAAAATATATAGATCAATTAAATGTGCTTCATTAAACGTGATCACAAAGCCTAATGAGGCATTTATGAGTTGCTTGATGAAAATTAAACTCATTTGATTCAATTGACCATTAACTTTTAATTGATGTAAGTTTATTTTTTTCGTACCTCTTATTTTTTTAGACATTAGATGTTGGCGCTTAATGGTGTGAAATCAAAAACAAAAAATTAATTTATCTCTTTAAAGAAGTGTATTGAGTGAGGTGGATTGTGTCTATGCATTCGTGCGTGATCTCATTTGTTGTGGATGAATTGGTAAATCTTAATTTAGCATAAGTAAATCTTTTAAGTTTTATGATTAACAAGTTAATTATTTTTTTTAGAAAAATCCAAATTCGAAATTAAAAAAGTCGTTAAAATATTTTGAACTTTTCTTCAAATTTCACAACAAAAATTTCAAAAACTTATTTTCATTGACAAAAAGTTCAAAAGGCAACTAAATCTAGCTTGTATCGCCTGTTGATTCATTTTCATTCAATCTCAAATTCATGAAAAGAATCTCGTGAATGAATTTTATTTGTTTTTTAAAAAAATTTTTTTATTCAACTCGATAAAAGAATGCGAAGCAGAATGAAAATAAATTTTAAAAAAATGTGGAGCAGCACGCGGGAGGAGATATTTTTTTATAATTTTTAATTTCAAGAATACAAAACAAAATATGAAGAATAAAACTAGTATCAACGTGGTCACTTGTGACCGACGAAAGCGCATTTTCCGCGTATAGCAAATAAACCGGAAATAAATTTAAAACAATTAAAAATGAGATCCAGGAAGCATTTATGGCCATAAAATGAGATCCAGTAAGCATTCATGGTCATAAAGTGAGATCCAGTAAGCATTCATGGCCATAAAGTAAGATCCAGTAAGCATTTATGGCCATAAAGTGAGATCCAGTAAGCATTTATGGCCATAAAATGAGATCCAGTAAGCATTCATGGCCATAAAGTGAGATCCAGTAAGCATTTATTGCCATAAAGTGAGATCCAGTAAGCATTTATGGCCATAAAATGAGATCCAGTAAGCATTCATGGTCATAAAGTGAGATCCAGGAAGCATTTATGGCCATAAAATGAGATCCAGTAAGCATTTATGGCCATAAAGTGAGATCCAGTAAGCATTTATTGCCATAAAGTGAGATCCAGTAAGCATTTATGGCCATAAAGTGAGATCCAGTAAGCATTTATGGCCATAAAGTGAGATCCAGTAAGCATTTATGGCCATAAAGTGAGATCCAGTAAGCATTTATGGCCAAAAAGTGAGATCCAGTAAGCATTTATGGCCATAAAGTGAGATCCAGTAACCATTCATGGTCATAAAGTGAGATCCAGTAAGCATTTATGGCCATAAAGTGAGATCCAGTAAGCATTCATGGCCAAAAAGTGAGATCCAGTAAGCATTCATGGCCATAAAGTGAGATCCAGTAAGCATTCATGGCCATAAAGTAAGATCCAGTAAACATTCATGGCCATAAAGTCAGTTCCAGTCATAAGGAATCAAAAAAGTACCGAAAAAATAATTCCGCTTCCGATGGGATTTGAACCGAGGAAGGATGAATGTTTGAAAAAGTCAACATTTTAGTGTATTTTACCACACTAACACATATAAAGAAATGCAATTTTGGCACTTTTTACGCTGGTTCCAGCAGAGGAAGTGACCATTCGTGCTGATTTTTTCGCCAGCTCTAGCCAGACATACTACACACATTTTAAGCCAAAAACCGCATCAAAAAAGCTTAATCCTGAGGAGGAGATGCGATGACAGACAGACAGACAGACAGACGGACGGACGGACAGACGGACAGACGGACAAAGTGCGGACAATAGCGTCCTTTTCCCAAGGGGAAAATGCGCTAAAAAGATTGAAAAGAGAGAATTTTAGCGTCGGCTTACATCAAATGCCACTTAAAGTCTTAAACAAGTGATATTCAATATTTTATTTTTAAAAAAAAAAAAATATTTTTTTATGTTTTTGAAGAACTCTACTTGTGAGTGACTGTATATGTCTACTTTAACTTATTAAAAATTATTTTTATTATTATTATTCTACCTTCTTCCTTCATACATCGAAAAAATAAAATATCATGTTTAAAGACTTAATTTAAGCAGATTGAGATAAATGGATAAATAATGATGGATGAAATGTATCTGAAATGTTGATTTGTTATCAAAATTTTTAAATCTTTCTCCGATCTTTTTTTTCTCTCTTTTTGCAATTTTTTTTTTAATTTTACAAAAACAAAAAAGGTTTTTTGTTTATCTTTCATAATATTTTTGCAATGCTTCATATTTTTTTGCGGCTGTCTCAATAATTTGAATATCTTTCTACCTGACGACGTAAACTACTTAAGAGGAGATTTGTTTATCATTCGAATTAGTAGATAAATTACATTGAAATATTTCATAGATAGTTTTTATGATAGATATTGATACTTGATATTTTTGTATTATTTTGATGTTTGAGTCAATTGAATTGCGGTTGAATGTAATTAATCAAAATTTTTAATGTTTGAAACTTTTATTTATCATTTAAAACTATTTCGTGAATTTATAGCATTACATTAATTGAAAAAATGTAAAATTATCATAAATTATCGATAAAATCCGTTAAATTTGAAATTTTAAAATTTTCCTATGAATCACCATTGACATTGGATTAGATTTGTCATTTTCTCATAGAACTCTCACTCGAGAAGTTTATAAATTAATTTCTCGTTAATTATGCAATAGTTAATAGTTTTTCTTGTTGAATCTAGTTAAAGTCTCTTGAGGAAGCATGAATAAGAGTTCAAAAACCGATGTAAGGTTTTAAAAAATCTAAAATCAACACTTCTTAATAATGCCTCTCAAATCATACAAAAAACGCATCCAGCTCACTCAAAACATCAAAAACATCATAATTTTCATTCAAAAAACTCCACAAACCATGAAATTTTCTTAATTGAAATTGAGATGCACAAGAAAGAAATATTTTGACCACACGAGCAACAACAAGAACAAATGAATATCATTTCTAGAAAGAGATTTGTCAAACCTTAAATTAAATATTTGACAAAAGAACTTCAAAATATATTAACACATGTCTTTCATATAGAGTCTTTTTCTACTTCTGTCTGTCATTCACTCTGAAAAGATCTACTCTGGTTAATACTTTTGTGTATAAGAAAATAATTATTAGCAATTTATTGACCTGAAGATCATTTAGCAATATGGAAGAAGTAAGAATGGAATTTGAAGTGGTTTCATCTTAACAAGAGCATCTCAAACATGAACAGGGATTAAGGATCGCCTTGTTTTTCTTAAGAATTCATAAGCTTTAAATTATTATTATTTTTTCTGAGGTGAGGAATTATCACAAGACCCCTTACTCTCTTATTCTCCTTCCCTACAAACTATAACAATAGCAGATTAATAATCATCGACATCGAGTGGGTTTTACAGTTTTTTCTCATTATTTTCTCCTTGTATACATTTTGAACTATTTAAAATTATGAAATAGATACTTACTCTTATACTATGTGTACATTTATTCTATACAGATGTTCTTCATTTTTAAAAAGTATAAATAATTCCCAGGGATGAAAAGGGACTCGTTCTGTCACTGAGCTAGCTTTGGATGTACTCTTAAAAATATGATTTAATCCTTATTGAAAAAAATTACAGTAATGTTTTTTAAATACTCAATTTTTTATTTTGTTTTTTGCTGAAGAGGAGATAGCGGGAAAGGTTTTGAGTTAACCGCATAAAAAAAAAAAATAAATAAATAAAATTTTTTAAACGTATTTTCGAGCGCATCTTTTTTGAGAAGGAAAAAAAATATTTTGAGAAAAATGAGTTCATTTATCAATTAACGATAGTGACGATCTTATAGAAAACCACATTCAAGTCACCCAGTCACAGTTACCACAGTAGACACAAAAAATGGCTCACTGACAGTAATGATGTGTCATGAATTTCAAAAACATCAACGTATTCCATGTCTTGTTTGTAAAAACAAAATTGGCGCCCTGCAAAGAACTTCTACAAGACATGTCAGAGGTTGAAATCCTAACTGACTGAATATCATGAATAAAAGAATCTCAGACAGTCAGATTTGTGCAACATATCGCAAATAAAGAATCTTCACATAAAAAGGGAATTTTTTTAAAAAAATCAATTTAAAGGTTATGCCACCGTAAAAATACAGAATTCAAGCTGTAAAACAGAGCTAATGGGTTTGATGGATGTTTCTTACCTTTTTTTTATTTTCATTTTGCTACAAAAGCAATTGCCATGAATGAGAAGAAATCATCCTCATTTCAGTTAAACGGTAGGCATGCGTCATGCTGCGTTTATGACATTTTGTTTATGATGAGGAAAATTGGGAAGATTCCTTGACAGATTTCAAAATAAAGAATGAAGAAATAAGAAAATAACAGAAAGAGTTTGTGTTGTGTATGTGCAAGAAGCTATGAGCAAATATGAGTTGGGTTTTGAGGATTTGGGTTGATTGAACGTAAAAGAAGCATTTTTGTTTAAAAATTCATCTTAAATTTTCAATTTTTTGTAGATTTTTGTCTTTTTGGTATAATTCATTCATCTTTAAAAAATTTAGTCACCTAGGAAAAATTTGTTCATCTTGGTAAAATTTTCAATTCCTTTCCAAACTGCTCACAATTCCTCCCAGTCCACACATCCCGCAAATCTGCACAGCCAAAAGAATACATGATTACTCAGGTATATAACCACAAGAATGTACACAAACATCACCTACTCAACTGGTGGTCCAAAAATATTCAACAATGTCACTCTCAATTTTCATGTTGCCTATTAAATGATGTCACTCAAAAATGTTAATTAATTTCTAAATAAAAATTCTCATTCATCATGTTTCTTCAAGTGCCTCACAAACTGGATATCGAAAAAAAATATATATATTTCGATTGAGTTGTAATAGTTTTGCTGTCTATTATCTCATTCTCATTATCTTCGAGACACTTTTCTTTCCTATTTGTACACGAGTTTGTTTGTCTGTGTGTTTTAACTTGTTTGGGGGTCATCATAATTGAAAGTGAAAAAAATATTTTATTTTATTATGACATTGAATGAATGATTGGATAGAATGTAGTTTAAGGGACTAGAGATGGAGGTCTGACATGATCAAACCTTATTAATTTTACCTGTGAATCTTCAAAATAAATATCAACAAAAATTATGATTGAAATTGCTACTATTGTGGATCAGTAAAGATTAGTTGGAGGTCTTAATCCAGTAGGTGTCTTAATTTTATGGCCATGAGAAAATTTGAGTTGAAATCAATTTTATTACCTGTGATGTTTTTTAAGGTCTCTAGGGTGGTATTAACAGTTATTAATTGATGGATTGAAGTGGTTTGTAGTTAAATCTATGAAATTTGAGGTTAGCTTTTGTCTGTTCAGGAGGTTGAATACATTCATAAACTTGCTAGCTTGGACAAAAGATAACAAAATTCAATTTAATTAGCTTAATTCAATCCACACTTGAAAGAATCCACAACAATACAAATCCACATCAAAATCTCCATTACCTTAATTAATCCAATTCTAAAATCAAGTTAATTAACACTAAAGGTAATAAATCCATCCTAAAAGTCTCAAGTTTCATGTCTTTTGTGGTATTTTTACAAAGAATTTTTCAATACTTAGAATTGAATCGAATGTAAATTAATATTTTATTGTACTATCAAATAGAGCATTGCGTCACGCATAGTAAAAGAATTTGAATAGAATAGAAGTGGATAATCTTGATCCTTTTAAGTATTTTTACAGCACCGATCGAAAGCCAAACAAATAAAATAAAATAAAAAAGAACGGAAAAGAAAGTGTGAAAGTTGAAATGAGGAACGTGTGTCGCGGGACTTAACACTCCTTTTGATATCTATTACTGTTAATCCGTAAATTAAGTCAATAATTCGTAGAAATTAATTTGATTCTTTTGAGATATTAAATATCGCCGATGGAATTTTTCTAGATTGAGGTTCCAATTTTTAATACAGAAGAATTCACTTCCACCGGCATAAAATCAACAATATTATCATAATAAATAAATATGAAGCCATGAATACAAGCACACGTGAATACTAATTGGATTCAATCATCAGATTACTGATTTTTCAATAAAATTGAGCTTCTTTTGTCTCTCTACAAGCTTTAATTTTATATCATTGTCATTTCTGTTAATTGCCTTTGTCAAATCATCTCATATGAGTAAAAAATTGTGGCTTCAACGCCTCTAATCAGCTTCAGATGATTAAAATAAAATATATTGTAGGTAATTTTAGTGTGGATGGAATGAAAATCGATTATTTAGAGATTGAGGTATATTTATTGTTCGGTGGCTTAGTTTGCAAATTCAATAGACTTGAAACTTTTTATAATTTTATAGAACAATTTTAATTCTAGACCTAAAAATTATTTTGAATGATTCAATAAAGTGTTTATCCGAATACCTTGCATGCCTACAAATCCTCAAAACTTTAATCTCTCAATAAACTACAAATAAAATCAATTCTAACCTCAAAATTCACCGACAATCCATAATCTAACCTAAAAATTAATGAAAAAAATCAACAACAATGCACATTCAAAAGTTGCATAATCCTTTCCTTCTTTCTCATCCTTTAAAGATTCCATTCATCACCATCATGTTCATCATTAAATTACTTCAATCTCCAAACTAATCCATAAACTTTATTTTCATTCACCAAAATCTTATAGACAATAAAGCAAACAATCTGAAGCAATAAAATTTCATTCCACAAAATTCTCCCTCGAGGCGATCGACACAAGAGTCTCAGGATGGTGCACGACACACGTTTGTAGCAAGAGAAAATACTTTTTATTAGGATTTATAGCGCTTACTAAACTAATAATGATGATGTCTCCATTAACTCTTTATTTGTTCGTCCCACTTGTGTGTGTGGCTGCACACTGTGTCAATAATTTGCTTTTTCTTCTTCGTACTTTTTGTAAATTTAATAGTTATGACTATAATGACATCATCATCAACAGCATCGTCTTTATCGTCTCTTGGGAACATTTTTCCTTTATTATCCGTCTTTGTTGCTTGTTTTCCAGCCACTATTCTCTTCCAATTATTGAATTAAATGACACGAAAATTTCGTCATTTAATTTAACGAGTTGAAAGATTTTTTTCTGGTTTTATTGTAGTTTTTATGAAGAGTTTTGTGGATTATATAGAAATTGATGAATTTTTTATGGATTTTTGGTTCAGAAAAAAAAATTGAGATTTTGAACAAATTTTAATAAAAATTACGATTTTTCGATGATTTTTTGTTCATTTTGAACTAATTTGACTTCAACTCTGCTTCTACAGCAATAATACAAGCCAAAATCATACCTAGCGCCCCTCACACCTCTCACAATCCAACTTATTTCCATCCATAAAAATCAATTCATCCTTTACTATTATTATTATTTTTCCCAAATACTCTCATCATCTTCTCCGTTTATGTACTTGAAATCCAATTTCTATTTTTCTATCCCCTTGCAGAGATTTTCCTCATTGAAATTAAGTCCATAAAAAATGTAAAGTCCTCGACTTGTACTTCAAAAATACATTTTTTCATGTGAAATAATAATGGAAAATATGAGAGTTGAGATTTTTCGCAATATTAAACTAGGGATGAAAAAATAATGTAAAATTCAAAAGCTTAATTAAGTGGTAGATTTCAATTTACATCATGTGGTGCAAAAATTGATTTTTGTTTGCCGATCCAATTTGTGAAAGTGGATATGAGATTTTATTGATGTTGTTGGTCTTTGTTTGGGTGTGATTATTGGTCCTTAATAAGAATTTTAAATTTACATAAAATTTTACAAACTTTAGAGTATGTTAAACATTAATTCCGAGAAATAACTGTTAATCCGCAAATAATCCAAATTTCCATCAATTCCTTATCCAAACTTCCAAGAAAATCCATTCATCTCTTCTTCTATCCATTCATATTTAATCTCAATTTCCTCAAAACTCCCAAAATCAATAACATTTGCATTACATTTAAATAACACACATTTCAAATACGAGTTTCATCATTCTTCAGCATCTCAGGCAAGATTACTTTCAAAGTGAGAAACAGACAACACTTTCTGGATTGTGTACAGCACATACAAATAAATGAAAAGGAATAGAGAATTGAAAAGAAATTCAAGCTAGCGGAAAATGCGATTTTCTTGTAGATTCTCGAATATAAGTAAGCATAAAGAAATTTCTATCGTGAGACACACATCAATTGCTGACAGATTTCTATCATGTTTGGAATGATTCTATAGAAAATGATATAAAATATTTGACAGATTCAATACAGATATATGTCAATATGTAAGGAGATTCAAGTCTTCAACACATGATTCTTACTTTTTGATTTATTTCATGTTTTATGTTCTTGGAAGAATTGAGAGTTGTTTGATGGAATTGAAGGATGGATTTGGTGTGGATTTAAAGGTTATTGAAATTGGTTTCGAATGTAATTTTTTATTTGAGAATTGAAATTTTAATTTTGAGGTTTATTTGTTTTTATTGTACTAGATTGCTGACGAATTATATAAAATGAGTAGATTTTCAACAGATCTTTTTAATCAAACTAGATTTTTTGTAAAACTTACAAAATGTACTAGATTAACTAATTGCATTGTAAAATAAACTAGATTTTTTACTAATTTAGTTAATTGTACTAGATTTTTTTTTTAATTTTCCTTAGTATACTAGATTTTTCAAAAATCTATGAAAATGGATTAGATTATTTACAAATCTGTCATAATTAACTTCAATGAAGTAAATCTTGAAAGATTCACAAACTTATTAGCTCTTATTACTTAATCAAATGCAGTTCACATCCTTCTCAGATCCTCACAATTTATCCAATCTAATTCATAATTTTCAACACATTCTCATCGCATGCACACATAATGACAACAACAATAACCCATGACATAACTTTTCAACAAGACATGCATAAATCCATATTATTTACTTATTATTCTGTACAGCATCAATATTTATGACCATTTTCACAAAAAGGAAGTTTCATTATTTGATAAGAATCTCACAAAAAGGGGACATTGTTGGCATTTACCCAATAAACAGAAAGTAACAGAAATTTCCTAAATAATATTAATCAAATTATGAAGATATCTTTTCCCTTTTTCAACAGTTTCAGTTAGTCAGTCATCATCATCATGTTGCATAATTTTTCCTTTTCATCATAAGACATGAATTATTAGTGTGTGCCTATGTGTGTAGATGTCATGAAAAATGGAAATAATCTTGATGACATTAGATGGATTTGAATAATATTTTTCTGGGGAGGTCCTTCTCATGTACATTACGTAAAATTTATGATGAAATGCATTATGAATTCTTGATGACTATCAAAATTATGAGGTACGAGCAGAGTGTGAAAAAAATTAGAAGTAGAAGATTTTCTATAAATTTTCTTTATATTTATTCGGATACATTCTCGTCATTCCCACTCGTGCGAAATATTTTGCTCATGGCATTGCTTTCTTTCTTTCTTGTTGTATTTATTATAATTGAATTGTTGATGAATGAAAATTGAATTTCATGAGGTCTGTTTTTGGTGGAGGTGATTATTAGTGAAGGTGATAAAGTTCTTAGTTTTGAGGGTTAGTGTAGGTTTTTTGGGTTTACGACATTTGCCCACTGGACATTTGCCCACTTATTTATTTTCAACAAGAATATTTAACCATTATAAAATATAATGATTTTTTTAACTTTCGAATAAAAAAATTCTTCTCATTGGTTTATAAAACTTTTAAAATAGTTTATGTATATTTGAAACAATTATTAGAAAGTTTGGTTTATTCCTTATATCCTTTCTGTGAAACTAAGGTCTCAAAATATGTTAGTTTTTGAACATATTATAGGAATTAGTTAATTTTTTTGAAATGTTGATTAAAAAATATTGTTTGTATTTGTTTGAAGCCGATTTGTGATTTTTTGTAATCCAAAAATAAAACTAATTTAATTTTGGTTATCTTACATAGCGTCGACATATTATATGCATATTTTGTGCATATTTTTATGCATATTTTGTGCATATTTTTATGCATATTTTTATACATATTTTGTGCATATTTTTACGCATATTTTAAAAAAATTAAAATATTTTGTGTTAAAAAAATCAAATTTGATGCAAAAAATTTGAAACTTTATTCAACTTAAAATAATTTTCACAAGCTTTTTGTAGAAGGAAAAATATTAGTAAACGTATGAAAAATCTTTTTGGACTGAAATTGTTTTTCCAATCTTTTTGTAAAAGGAAAAATATCAGCAAATTTATTAAATTTTTTTCAAAATCAGTTGATATTCTTCAATTTTGTGTAAAAGGAAAAATATCAGGGACCGAATTTAATCACTCACAATCATGTGAGTAAAAAAAATATGAGTACTCATTGAAAAAAAAATTGTCTCGAAATCTTTGTACCGCAAAAATTTTATTTATTAGATTGAAAAAATTGTTCGTTTTGTCCATAATACAAAACATTCGTTGTGAAAATAAATAAGTGGGCAAATGTCCCGATGGGCAAATGTCCCAATGGGCAAGTGTCTCAGTGGGCAAATGTCCCGGTGGGCAAGTGTCCGTGGGCAAATGTCCAGTGGGCAAATGTCGATATCCCAGGTTTTTTAGGTTGATTATAGTATAAAGTAAAATTATAAAAGTTCCATTTTATTTTTTAAAATTTTTTCAATGTTAAAAAGTTAAAGAAAAACAGTTTAAATAATCAGCAATTTCTAACAAAATTATTTAATAATTTGATCAAAAAATTTCTTGATTATTTTTTTAAAAAATTTTCATTCTAAAAAGTCAACAAAGAATTTCTTAAAAAAATAATAAAGTTTACTCGTCAATTCTACTATAAATTCCATAAATAAAAAAAATCGAGTAAAAAAATTAATTAAAATTAAATTTGATCAGCACTTAAAGACGAGATCAAAAAGTACGTAAAAAGTTTATTTAGTATTTACATTAAATTTACAATCATTTCAATATGCATCATCAACATCATCCGTCGACATGATGTTGAATATTAATCAATGGCACATTGCGAATGTGAGTAAATATTTTCATTTTGTACACTCGAAAATAATTATTATTTCTGGGTGAATTCAGAGGAGAAATTTTCATATTAAAGGTACTAAGGAATTTCAAATATTGACTAAAGATGCTAATGATGTAGATATAATCATAATATTGATGTTTCTGCCTTTAATTTACATATTTTTAATTATATGCAATATTGTAAATTTACCAGATGCCTTTTGTCTTGTTTATTGGTGTGTGGGTGACTTGAATGGGGGCTGAAGTATTTTTGAACATTTTAACATAAAATTTGAAATTTACTTCAAAATTCTTTAGAATTATTAAAAAATAATTACTATTATTTCTCTTTTTTTGTTAAATTTTTCAACCTTATCGAAAATCGAAAATTTTAAGTCCAAAAAAATTCTCACAAAATTTTTCATCCATCCACAAATGAAGTGCAACAACCAAAAATTTAGTCAGTTACAGATAACAAAAATTACATAATGAGAAAAAGGCATGACGATCAACATTTTTCATGTGACAATAATAATATTAAATGATAATGATGACAATAGATGAAGATAAAGTCGAGGGTGACTTTCATCCCTTTGGTTAAAAAGTAAAATATTCGCATGTAGGCAGATAGCAAAAAAGGGGTCGACAGAGGCAATCGTTCATGAACACGATATTTCCGCTTTGTTTTTTTTTTACGTTTCTTAAAAATTTTTACGTCCCCTTACTGCAATTATTGACTCACTTACATCCACATTACATATTCAGCATTCAGTTACGGAGAAAAAAAAAAAACAAATTACGTTCCAGATTCTTGAAATTTTTATTAACTGCATCGAAAGAGTCAAAAACATTAATAAATGTTTTTAAAGTTTTCCTTTACTTCCTATGCTAGATGAGAGTGTGACTGCAAGGAGGGCGACAAAAATCAAATAATGGAATGAAAATTTATTTTATCACCGTAAATAAATCTTGAAAAACTTTAAATAATGGAAAATTCTTATTCAAAAATCAATTGCAGTTTGTATAGTCAGTGGCAGGATAGATTTAAGTTTTTGCGATGATTTTGTGCATAAAAAATGAAAATCTTGAAAAATTTAAGAATTTTGATGTTTTACATTTTTTTAAAAATTCATAACTTTTAAAATTTAAATTTTTCAAATTTTCAATTTTTTAAAAACTTTGTTTTTAAAAAATTTAAATTTTAATAAATTATTCTGGCAAAATTCTCCTAAAGAACTCAAAAGAATATGCAAGAAGCTCTTCTAAATCCAAAGGGAAAGAAATTTTGTAATTTACACTTGACTATGAATGTTATGAGATATCTACAATTTAATTGATTTAAATGTGATTTAAACGCAAAATATTGTGAGCACTCTCAATGTGCAATGGATGAATGCGAGAGAAGAGGGTCCTCTTGACTTTAAAATTTATTATCGAGAGGGATTTTTGTTGAAAATCAAATCAAAGCAGAGAAAATTTTATTACTTTTATTTTAATTTAAAAAAAATATAAAAGTTTGCAATAATAATAATAACAGTAATAATTTGTAATGAGTGGATTTATGTGATTTATTTTGATTGAGTTTTGCAAGACTAGGGTGAGAGATTTTTTTTTTTTGGATGAATAAAAATTATTTAGGAACCTTAAATTTTGTAAAATAATGTTTTCTTAAATTTTAAAATTTCATAAAAAAATTTTTCCAAAAAAATTCAAGTTAAAATCCAAAGTTTTCTTCAAAATTAAATTTCAATCGTAAATATCTCAAATCCCTCAAAAAACAACTAAAAACTTTAAGAAAATCAATAAAATTTTCCTCATTCATAAAAACATCCTCGAAGCGCCATGCCATTCAATGGTGCATAAAACCAACACACATGCTATTACATATTTAATGATCAGTAAATAACCTTCTCGGAAGCATTCACATGAGAAATCAATTAAAATTCTCAACATTTTCGAAGAATTACATGACCATTAAGGGTCCATTTTCTGCACTAAGCATACAAACATGTCAAGATATTTTTGGACATTTTCTGCAGGAGACGAAAGTTGCATTTTCAAAGACTGAGAAAAAATAGAAATTATTGAAAATCAGTCATGCAAGAACATTTCCTAAATTATCCGGTTCATTATTGCCTGCTTTCTCAATTTTATTTGAACACAAAATACAGAAAAAAAGAGATTCTAAAGAAGTTATCTCCGTTTCACAATCGGATGCCTCATAATGATGATTTTTATTAGTCAACCGCACGCAATTTCATACGTCGTTATTAATCGTCCTGTATGTTGATTGTTGTTGCTTTTATTTGTTTAAAGAGAAATGAGAAAAGTTCTGAGAGAGGAAAATCAAAGTCATTATTTCGACATCAAATGCACTCATCAAGTGGGAGTTTGGAGGGTGATTATGCTGGTTTTTTTGGGTATGAGACGCATTTTTGAGATTATTGAATTAAAAAATGTTCAAAATAAAATGCAAATTGAATTTTGAAGAAATTTTATTGGATATAAGGAAAATTGAAAAAATTGAGGCGAATTCAAGTGAACAAAGGCAAATTGGAGCAAATTCAAAGCAATTTAGGAAAACTGACACAATTTATCTATAAAATGTAAAAAAGAAGCATAACTGGCCAGTCAGACACAGAAACCACAACAAAACCTCACATTCACCTCAAAAATCCAGCTAAAAACAAAAAAATCAAGGGTCCATTACATAAACTATACTCTTGCACAATAAATTTCCTTTGAAATTTTTCATGGATCGTTAGAGTAAAATCTTCACAAGAAAAACTGAGTGAGACTGTCGCGTGCTGAATTCCACGCTTGAGTGAAATCGTGGTACAGCAAAAAATCCGTCGTCTCTCTGCTCAATAATTGAGATGTTATACAAGAAGTAATATCAATAGCAGCTACCAGTTACACAGGAGAACAGGAAGGACGAACCCCCTCCTGATTTTGCTTTGACAGCTCTTATTATAAATGGATTTTTTATTAGAAGAAAAAAAAATTTTTGTGAAAAAAAAAATATTCAACAAACAGCCACGTGACTTCAATAATCAATCCTTCTCAAACTGTGTGTACAACTCAATATAAAAATTGCTCAACATGCTATAATCCGGTTTTTATTGCACGAATGCCAGTCGTTTGTAATTGTCATGAAATCGATTTTGTGTATTTATTCTTTTTCAACTGTAAAATTATGCAATTTTTTTATGCAACATAACAATAATGTATGTTATCCTTTTTTTTATTTTCCAGACGAATCAATAATTTCAGGCAGCATTCGATGGTGCCATAAAGTAGCAAATTATAGCAGTAGATTACGCCATAAAGGAGACAGCGAGCAACAAAAAGGATATAATAAAAAATACAACAAAAAAACCTCAAAAAAATTATTACGAAAATTTATTTAAGAAAAAGTTATACAAAATTGCCTCCAATATTCTTTCATACTGGGACATACCGTCGTCGATGCATGACAAAATGCATGGACATGCAGCGATTGGTCAAACATCACTATTTGGATGTTCATCCGCTGGCCATAGTGGCATCAATCAGCTGGGTGGTGTTTATGTGAATGGTGAGGATTTTTAATGTTTTTGTAACGGTTTTTTGATTTTTGAATTTTTTATTCTTTTTTGAATTTTGAAAAATTCATTAATTTATTTTGATTCATTCGCAAAAATTATGCTAATCGAGAAAATTTCTCTTTTTACAATTAACTGTTTCAGGTCGACCACTGCCAGACTCAACTAGACAAAAAATTGTTGAATTAGCTCATTCAGGGGCCAGACCTTGTGATATATCTCGCATATTACAGGTTTCGAATGGATGTGTTAGCAAAATATTAGGAAGGTAATTAAATCATGTCAACTTTTGCATCTACATCCAATTTTTTAATGCTTAATTTATTTTAATTTAGATATTATGAAACCGGTTCAATAAAACCACGAGCCATAGGTGGATCTAAACCGAGAGTTGCGACAGCAAATGTTGTGTCTAAAATTGCTGACTACAAACGTGAATGTCCGTCGATATTTGCATGGGAAATCCGTGATCGATTGTTATCGGAAGGTGTATGCAATAGTGATAATATCCCTAGCGTAAGTATCGATTTTGTTCTATTTATTTATTTTGGGTTAAATATGCAACAGAAAACATGAATTCAACACGACCAGCATAAAGCACATAAAATGCCACAAAAAATTTATTAAAGTATAAAACTATAAATTTTAAAGCACACAGCATAAAACTATCAACTTTAAAGCATTAAATTCTACCAACAATATCCAATATAAGCAGAAACGTTTCCTCCTCAGTATTTAAAGCTCCTCTCGTGTGTCTAACTTGTTCTTTAAAGTCTGGTCAATTAATTTTTAAACCCTTCTCTGTGCTGTGCAATTTTTTCTACTCATTCTTCTATTTTTATCCAACATTTGGCCTTGTTTTCGCTATCACTTCACTGATTTAACTTTTGTACAGCTGCACAGAAATAAAAAAAAGTCTTCCTTGAACGTCTGGAGAGGAAAAAGTTTATTTTTTGATGACTCATTGCTTCAGTTTCTTCCTTAAATTAAAGCAACATTTTTTTCATAATATTAAAGACGAACTTTAAAGATTGAAGTTTTTTCATCCATAAGCAATCTTCTATGTTTTTTTTCTGCTCCGTACATACAAAATATAATCAATGATGAAAGAGAAATCAAAAATTCACAGCACACACATTCAACGCTTTACACATCAACCAATACAATGATTATTATTTTTTATGTACGGGGTTTTTGAGGATGATGGGGAGGAATGAGTTTGGTGATTTGCATTTTGTCGGAGGTAAATCTGGGGAATATTCGCATATTTTGAGGTTAATTGCAAATATTTTTAGATTCAAAGTTCGAATCCTTACAGTTTTGGTCATAAAATGATTTTATTTTATTATATACAAATGCTATAATTACATAATTTTACTAGCTTCATATCCTAAAATTCACAAAATGCTTCTCAAATGCGCCAATAATCACGTTCAACATCCTTGAAATTCCCTCAATTTCATCCAAAAAAGAATTCAAGAATCAATGACGATGATGATGATGATGATGATGACTACACATAAAAGATGTATCCCCCCATACTCCTTACAAAAAGAATGTTCTTGTTCAATCATGCGCAGAAAAGTCTTGCTTGTATTGTGTGTGTCGATGATAATAATTTCCCATTCCGTGCATACATGCAGCATGAAATCCCCCATTTTTTCCTGCTCGTCGAGCAGTCAAAAGCCTTAAAAAACTTTTTTTTTCCCTCGTGTAAAAAAAATTCATTTCCATTTTCCTTCTTTATAGAAAAAAAAAATTTTTCTCCCCCTTATTTGTGCGTAGAAAATAGAAATGGATGTAATAAATGTGAATTTTCTTCTAATTTCCATTTTTCGACAAGAATTTTTCATTTTATTCTGTATTTGTCACATTTACAAATGTATGAGTAATTTTTCATGTTGTGCTGATTTTGTGAGGATTTTTCATGTAAATGATTTACTAGAGATGTGAAGATGTTTTTTTTGCGCTACGAGTTTAATGAAATAAAGAAAAATTATTAAATTAGAAATGAAATTTGAATTATGATGATTGTAGAGGGTAGAATGTGTAATGGATGTGATTGAAAGTTTCTGAGGTTGAGTTTTGCAAATTTTAATGCCTTTTGGAGGATATTAAGATTAATCAAAATTAAGAAGAAGCACAATTTGGGCTGCTAGGAAAGTTCAACCTAAAAAAAATCATAAGTTCGAATCCTATATTTCTCAATATTTCAAATTTTAGATTCTCTTTCAAAATTTCACCGACAAATATTCTTGAAGTACTCAAAGTCATTCAAAAACAGATGCATATCAATGTCCACCAGCTATTCATCCTTTCAAATAAATAGTCTATTCCACTATTCCAAAAAAACAAAAAAGCAGATCAATGGATGCAAGATAAAAAAAAAAAAAAAAACAAGAAGAACAGAAAGACACAAAATAATGCGAAAATTCCAAACAAAAACAGATCAGAGATTACAAAAAAAAGAGTACCGAAAAAGGGATCATTTTAAAGCTTAAGCACCACATTCTAAATTACAGAATGAAAACAATCCTTAATATAGGTGGGATATTAGATTAGAATGAAAAACATACTTAAGTGCTTTCTTATGTCGGGGTTTTTTTTACTCATTTCAATTATCCTTTGTCCATTTGTGTACCGAAAAATTTTTGTTAAGTAGCCAAACTAGAAAAATTTCAATTTTTATTTTACTACATACAAAAGACTGTGGATCGTACAATGTAAAGTACTTGAGGCTCAAAAATACATATATTCAAATCGAGTGGCCCTTTCTGTAACAGACAATTGTAATGAATACTCTGAGAGGCATAAAGAGAAGTTTTTTTTTTTTTTTGTGCGGACTATAAAAATGCCGAACATTCATCTTGAGGAGATTTAAAAGGATAATCATTACATTGATATGAAGGAATTTTTTTTGTGAATATTTTGCAAATGAAAATGGAGATTTTTGAGGCACTTGATGGTACTTTTGATGATAAAAAAGAATTTTTTTGGAATAGATTGAAAATGGCTTCCTTGAGGAGTTTTTAAGTAATTGGCTGTGTACCTTAAATTGTACAAAATTCTTCATCAAAGAAAATTTTTCAAGGAATTTGCCCAAAATTACACATAATTTTAAAACTTTTTTTTACTATACAGAAAGTTCTAAATTTACTGCTTTAACGTAAAAAGTTAAAACAAAACAATCAAGAAGTAAAAAAAAAATAATTTCCAACCACAAGAAAAATTCCTAAATGCGTTGAAGTTCAAGAATTAAATACACAAAAAAATAAATTCTCATCTCATTGTTTGACTTTTGAACATCCAAAAAAAAAAAGAGAAGAATAAATGACTGAAAATTTTTGTAGCGTGACTTAAAATGCAGAACGATAAAAATCCTTGGCATCAATGTTGTATTTTCAATGAAAACCCCAGATCTAAAGTAAATAGACGAACGCTTAAAATTGCGTAAAAAATTTCATGCACATGCCGGCCATGCCTGGTCTACATTGTGTATTTATTACGGTGGATGAACTTTTTTTTGGCCATAAAAAATACACAAAAATTTTGTATTTATTCAGCTTCAAGTTTAAAAAGTAAATTGAAATGAATCAAGCAGGGGAAAAAAGGAGTGAAAATGCTCGGAAAATGTGAAGAATTTAAATGAGATGACCATTCGTAGTTCAACAAATTATCCCAAAGGCTTAATCCCAACATACACAAAAATTTCACTTTTCATTCTCTGTAAGCCTTTTTTTCTGCAAATGAGAATTTTTTTTATTCTGTTTACATTTGTGTGAGTGTGGATGGGATAACATTAGTAGAAATGTTGGTGTTAGACCCTTTCAGATTTTTTTTTCTTATTTCGCAAAAAATTATTGTTTGTTCTGTGAATTTTTCATACTTTTGTGTCTGGAAGGTAACATGGGGGTGTATTGCATAACTTTTTACAAGTTTAAATGTTAAATTTGAATTTTTTGGTAGGACTAAGGTGTCAGTATTTCTGAGTTTCAGTCGTTTTAGTAAAGTTGAAATTTTAACGGTTTTTAAAAATTCAAATGATTAAATAAATTTTTTGAATCTAGCATTAAAAGAAAACAGTTTTAAAAATAATAATTGCTACAAAATTGAAAATTTATTTCACATTCAACCACAACTATTCAACCCAATCCTTGTACCATGAATTTTTAATTAAAATATTCATTATTTTATTTAAAATTCACACAATGTAGCCATAAAACTTTACATCTATTTCCATTTTACATATGTAATAAAATTTATCCAAAACTACAAAATCAACAAAGGCTCATTAAAAATTATTATTTTTTTTATTTTTTTGTTAACTTTTAAGTAAAGTTCAAAACTTGGTGTAAAAATTTTTCATGTGTATAAAATTTATTATTCAACATTCATGTCTAACAAGCATATCGACAATGTCTAACAATTCATATTCAATGTGTAGATTTTTAGTATGAAGAAGTTTTCCATTGCATATTTTGTAAGGGTTGAGATTCAAAATTGTTTATTGTTGCGTAAATCAGACAAGAATTTCTGAGTAAAAAGGATCATCAATTCATGAATTATTTTTTTGCTTACACAAATCTTTTACAGGTTTCATCAATAAATCGGGTACTAAGGAATTTAGCATCACAGAAAGAGCAACAATCGTCACAAAGTGACTCTGTTTACGATAAACTTCGAATGTTTAATGGTCAATCAGGTGGATGGGCATGGTATCCGACAAGTAATACAGCACCAACACACCTTTCTTTACCTCCAACACCTACATCGGCACAACTTACTGGTCAATTGACGAGAGATGAGTTACAGAAGCGTGGTGAGTTTGTTACAATTATTTCCTAGCTTAAAATTAAAAAATGTTCAGTTTCTTGTGTTAAATTGATCAAAAAATTATGTTCCTATTTTTAACGATTTTTTAAAATTCAAATTTGAAAACACGTGTTTTTACTCGCCATCAAAAGTATTTTTACAATTTTTCATTGATTGAGCTTCTTTAACTTCTAAATATTTGAAAATTCTGTGTAAAAAGATAGCAAAAATTTTTTTGCATAAGAATTTAAAAAAAATTATTAAAAACTATCAAAAAATCAACACAACCTCAAAAATTATACATTAATTTCCCTAAAAAATTTAATCATCATATAGTAATTAACTTTTATTCATATTCACGCTTGATTCCATCCAATAAAAAACTATAGTTTAATTATTAGAAACTTAATTGAATTTTCCACGGAAGATACATCAACTATGCTTAACAGTAACACAGACATGATCAATAAATTGAGTTTGAAGCATATTTGGCAAGCAGTAAAGTCAATTTTAATGAAATTCCATGACAAAATTATACGGATATACACATGATTGATGTTCAGCAATTAGATTAATGTTTATGTTATTATAGAGCATTTGTGTAAGTTTTCTACATATGTACGTACACAAATTGCACATGCTCGACGTATATATACAAATGATTCAGCAATGACTGGATGAAAGAGAGTCTACCATGTGAAACTTTATCGATGGAAAATGATTTTATATGCAAATATTATGTTTCCGTAATTTTGCATGCATAATGTGGCTGTGACTGAATGTAGATGATGCTTTTGTACATATATTTATGTGGATCGATGGAGGAAATAAAAATTGTTGTTGAAAATTGTACATGTCACGTAATTTTCATGAATCATTGGAGGCATGCTGGGTGATGAGAATTTTTAATAAGTCGCTGTGTCAGAGCTTTAATTTGGTATGAAATTAGCTTTAAGAGAAACATAACCTAAAATAATTTGATACCTGTCTAAATTTCTAAGCTATGTCCAATTAGTGACCTTAATATTTTCATGTCGCCTAACATCCTTCCATACTTATGAACAAAGGAAGAAAAAAATAAAATCTATAATTTCACAGGTGCCTTAATGATATTTAAATGTGCAAAAAGTCAAGTCAACCGTGGATAAATCCCTCTCTATTATTTCTTATTGCTTCTTATTTCATCACATCAAAATAACGTCAGGTTAGGTAATAATGTGCCGTTTCTAATGCGATAACATACAAAAAAGAAGGAGGCATTTGAAGGACTGACAAGTGGCAATCTGTGAAGTTCAATGCACTATGGCAACACCCTAATGGTAGATTAACAATAATCATATCTAAAAATAGGAGATCACTTTAGTCGCATGGAATATTATTTAATGAATTGAACAATCAACGAAAAAATTTTCACTCTTAATTAAAAGGCATGAAGGATGTCGGCACTTTAGCATATTTTAAATCTTAATTAAAGTAGAGTATATACGATGAAAATTTCTTTTTTAATGTGAATGAATCTCATTTGCACCAATAGACTTGACGCATGTGAATAAAGACAGTCACGCGTGCCAAAAGCGATTCAAAGATCAAAGGAAATGAAGATTTTTTTTCTTCTCGTGTACATTTTTTTTAATTTGATTCTCGTATCTGAATTGAGTTAAATTGTAGGAGGTGGAAGTAAGGAAGTTTGGTAAATTGGTGTAAAGAGCGCATCAAGTGAATCTGGTTGTATTTTGCTTTGGTTTAGGTATCAGAATTGAATTTATAGATCCATGGCAATCGGGAATTTGGATTTATAACTGTTTTTTGACTGAATCTACTCAAATTGGCACTAAATTTCAGTTTGTAAATCGTAAACTTTTTATATCTTGAACGATTTACAATTTAACAGATTCAAGGCTTTTAATAACTTAAAAGTTATGTAAAATCGTAAAGAATCTTATTACTCAACGCCAAAACTGATCCTCAACCCCCTCATCACCGTGAGCACATCCACTCAAATAAAAAAAAATTACAAAAGTCCTCGTTTATATCGAGGGACTTCAGCGCATTTTTGACGCAGCGATTAGCAATTGATTAAATAGAAAAGAATGTCGAGTTTTAAAACTCTATTGCTGTTTCTTTAATCATAATGCATTTCAATAATAAGTTTAAAACTAAAGATCAAAATTCCTTTAAAATTGATTTTTATAATGTTCAATGTAAAAAATAGCTTTACGATTTAACGGTTTTTTGAAATTCAAAATTTTCCGTTAGCGAAAAATTTAAATTTCTGAACACATCCATTATTTTTCAAATTTCTAAACGCACTTATATTTGTTTTGTATGAAAAAATTAAAAGTTAATTAATTAAGGTGTATAAAAGAAAAAAATTTAATCCGAAATAACGGTAAAAAAAAATTTCAAATTTTTTAACGGTTAGAAAAAATTCAAACTTATCATCAGCATAGCTTTGCCCTGCATTGTTTACATATTTTTTTTGAAATAAAAAATCGATGAATTAAGCTATTTAATTAGTGTTTTTTGACTTTTCAATATAAACGGCGGGAATAAAAACATTCAATGAAGCTATTAAAACAATTCCGAGCTTGCTACGAAGTCTAGATCAAGAGATAATTGGGACCCGAACGACCGAACGACCGAACGACCGAACGACCGAACGACCGATCAAAGGGCATGATTGAGCTTCCTTTTTGAAAACAAGTTTTCAAAAATGCGCTAAAAAGTCATCAAAATGTTAATACAGTTCATCTTACTACGCAATTTTAATAAATTAAATAATTATGAAAACCAATTCAACTTTATTGCGCAAATTTTAATAAAACTTAGTTTATATATATTTCGAACGATTCCATCGTCCATCTTCAGAACTTTTAAATTGAAAAATTAAAAATCAAAATTTATCAGCTAACTGTGATTTGGGTGGTTTTGGTTTGAAAAAATTTTTTCAAACCAAAAATCACCCAAATCACAGTTAGCTGATAAATTTTGATTTTTAATTTTTCAATTTAAAAGTTCTGAAGATGGACGATGGAATCGTTCGAAATATATATAAACTAAGTTTTATTAAAATTTGCGCAATAAAGTTGAATTGGTTTTCATAATTATTTAATTTATTTAAGTCATCAAAAGCAAGGCACAAAGCAACAAGAGCAAAAAAAAAAGTTATTTGATTCAACAACTTGTGATCAAAAAAGCACATTGTTATAAATGCTTTACATTTTATTCTTTATTATGTAACATGCACACACAAAAAAGCTCTTTCTAGTTTTATTTTTTACCTTTGATGTTTGTTGCGATTTCAATTAATGTGCTCTGGCAAAAAATAAAAAATTATGAGAAGAAGAGAAATTGTTTGAGATGAAAAATCCTTCAAAAACCAGTGAATAATTTCTTTCTACTTGCTTTGATATTTGAGTTTCATTTTAAAAAAAAGTATATTGAGATGAATAGGAATAAGAAGCATGGGATTTTGAATTTAATTGCTTAAATTTTGTAGAAAATATTAATATGGATGCATAATGATTTGCAAACGTAAGTCTTGTCGTTTGATGTTTTGATTTGAGTGAGTAGATGTGGAGGTGAAGTTTTGCTTGATTGAATATAGAAATGAAGGCTTAAACTTGGCTTTAAATATCCTTTGAAAACATTTATTTGGAGAAAACTTTCATTAAGATGTGTGTTCGATTCCTATGAAAAGTCAATTTATCTTAAAAATGAAGAAAGTTCCTGAGAAAGGAACTCATTTAATTCATCTGTTTGTGGTTACAAGAAGTTTTCTTTCTCAAAAGTTTCCATAGTTACTACACATCTAGCAGTTAAAGTTTAAAAATATATTTTTGTAATCAAATTAATAAATGTAAAATTTTAATGAGCACAAAAACATCAAAAACTTTTACTTCTCTTATCCATCCTCAAATTTTCCTAAACTTTATGTTCTATTGTATATAAATTTCAATATAATAAAAAATTTCTCTTCATCAAACGTACAAAAATAAAAAAAATATATAAATTTGCACAAAGAATTTTTTCCAAAAAAAATCATCTTCAAAAGCAAAAAAAAATGTCAACAAAAGGTTCAAAGCAGCAATTAAAATAAAAGAAATAAAATCAAAATTTTCGATCGAGTGAATTTGGAATAAAAGAAAGGCTCGAATCGATGTAGAATAAGTGTTTGACGAGAATAATGTAAAGTGAGTAGGAAAGTTGACTAGATGTAAAGTTTTGAAAATGTCAAAGACGCATTTTTACAAAAAAAAATCAAAATTTGAATAACGAAAATTATTCAAAATTCAAACAAAATTCAAAATTTTTAAAAATTTATTTACAATTTCCAAAAAAAAAACCTGAATGTAAATTTAAAAGCAGACATCCAGTCAATTGAAATTCCAACTAACCCCTCAAATTTCCAAACCTGCAAAGAATCATCAGAAAATAAAATTATGAATACAGACGCTATAAATATAATGACACAAGAAAGAAATAATTGGCAATATACGCAATTTTATGTATATACACATTTTTATCCTTTTTATGATCAAAATGAAATTCATTGGTGTGTAAAATTGTATCCAATTTATTTTATTCTATTTCTCTTTCTCTCACTTTATTTATTTGAATGTCGTTATGAGCACTGTCGCTTTTTATTTAATTCTTCCTTTCTTTCTCATTTTCTTGTGTGTCTGTATATGCCTCACATTTTCTGTTACAATTGTTTTTATACTCGGCATATTTATTTTATTTCAATTCTATTATTATTATGAATATAAATATTTCTCTCTAACAAGCTAAACATAATAAAAATAACAAAAAGAAAATTTTTTCATTCATTATGTTGTGTAATGTAATATTTTTATTATTGTCAGTTTGAGGCATGGATGAGCTGTAAAAATATTTGTGATGGAGGTTAACAGAAGTAGGAAAGTCGAATGTTTTTTTATGACAATTTTTGGGAATTGAACTTGAAGACTTTAATAATTTAAAGAATTAAATTGAAATTTTGAGGTTAGTTTTAGAAAATTCTACTTTTGGGGTTCCATGCTCCTTAAATAGCTTCTAGGTTTTAAACTAAATCATTTTCATCAAAATCCAAACCACAGATCATTCGAACTACCAATTATAGACTATAACCAACTGATTCCATTAAAAAGTCCTCGAAAAGAATCAAAATATTGCAACATACTGTCCAAATTCAATACCATCAAAAAGAAACTACATCAAAACTCAAAACATAAAGCAAGGGTGGATTAACAATTAAGAAAAAAGGCAAAAAGAATCCCTTCTGCTTACATAAAATTGCACATTTGTTGTCACAAAAAGGAATAAACCAGAAAAAAGTATCGACTTAACTAGATCAGGCATTAGCATTATAAATTTCATTTGTTCATGCGACAAATCACAACTGCGGCGAATAGAAAATTCAATTTATGTATTATTTTTATTAGCTTATCCAAGGCATCAACAAATTGCATTTTTGTGTTCTTTACACGCTTTTTTTTTATTTTGTAGACTGTGGATGGAATAAGGCAAATTGTTTGAGGTAAAAAGTGATTGGATTTATTTTCTGAGTCATCGTTGTGTCATAATGCAATTATGAGCTTGACAATTAGATCGAATTGTTTAAGGAGGAATTGGAAACTGATATTGCAATGTCGTGATGAATAATTAGAATTGTGAATAATTTTTAAGTTTCTCCAATTACTTTCTAATCAAAACCTTCCTACTCACATTAATTTTCAAAATTAAATAATTCTAGCAATAAAACGTGTGCAACAGTTTTAATGCTCATTTATAAAAGCAAATTAAGTAATTGATAGTTCCCGAAATAAACAAACAAAAAGCGACAATCATCCTTCATAAAAATTATGCATCTTTTGTGTGCCATCCCACTTTAAAGGAATAAAAATAAAATTTGCTGTATCACTTACAGTAAGGGAAATTGACAAAAGGGATACTTAAAATGTTACAAAAACATAATAATCATAAATTTATCATATTTTTTTCTATTTTTATTATTTCATATTTAAACGATAATAACAATATCAAGTAACATAAGTGACAATTCACACACTATAATGAAAAACGATTGAGGGAGGAATGGAATTAAAAATTTGACACACTCCTTTCGGCTCTCATCTTTTGTGATTCATTCAACAATTGATTTACAACTGAAATAGATGAGTTAAGAATGTTTTATTGGCCCAGTAAGAGATTTTTGATGAGTTTTGTAAACAATTTAAAAACTTACGTAATTTTACGTACGCAAATTTTCACGTACGTAACATTTACGTATACGTATTTTTACGTAAAGCCATTCATTAATTAGTAAAAATTTCACATGAAAATAAAATCAAAGCAATATCAGCATGCGTCAAACCGCACACAATTCAACCCCTTGCGACTTGTCATTTCCAACTGGGTTGCATCTACGCGTCGAACACAGAAAAAACAGCATTTGAATGTAGTTAATCCCTCTCACCACTCTCTTTTCCTCACACTGTATTTATTTCACTTCACTAAACACAAATATAATTTTTATTCTACGCATATATACGCACTGACACTGCATATCTAAAGCTCTTCAGGATAACAGAAAATTGAAAACTATTCGTATAATAAAAATTATGAAGAGGGTGTTAAAAGGAAGATTATGCAGCTTTAGTGAAGGGGCAATGAATTTCATTTAAAAATTGCTACATTGTTCATATACATTCACGCTGCAATGACATGTGTCAAATTGAGAAGAAAAAAAAAGGAATTTTTTATTGCATAAAATATGAAAATTCGATTGAGATAGCGACACACTTATTTAAGGAACTGATCATAGACATAAATTTAAAAACGGAAATTGAACATTAAAAAATTTTAAAATGATATTTTCTGAACATAAAAGTAATAAAAATTTAAATTTTGCAGATTTATTTTCCGTCGATATTCAGCAATCGAGTCTACACGAGAGCACATCAGACGGTAATTCAGAACATAATTCATCCGGTGATGAAGATTCACAGATGCGCTTACGACTGAAAAGAAAATTACAACGAAATCGTACATCGTTCACCAACGAGCAGATTGACAGTCTCGAAAAAGGTAAGAATATGGATAATAATAATGATGAGATTATCTCAAGGACTTATGAGGAACGTGATCTCCTTAAGCAGTTTTTCTATCTTTTAAACAAAAATTACTTAAAAGTATTTAATTAACAAAAGGATAGAAGACTTATTTTCAAGTACATATCTAGCATCTTCAAGCTCTAATTCTTCTTACTTTACATCTTTTATTTTTTCTTTCACAATGTATAGAATTCGAGAGAACGCACTATCCTGATGTCTTTGCAAGAGAACGATTAGCTGAGAAAATAGGATTACCCGAGGCAAGAATTCAGGTACTTTTACAGCAACACGAAAAGTCGGTAAACATAAAATGCCAATCAAAGAAAAGAATATGGAAATTTTTCTCTTTTTGTGTTGTCGATGACCACTAACTTTACTCTCATTTACTTCATTAATTATGTTGTTTTGATTTTTGTTTATTAATATTTAAACTTTGATGTAAGGAATGAGAACTTGGCGATTTTATTTTGCAACAAAACCGATATTTAGTAATGAAAAAAACTTAACGGTTTTTTGATATTTAAAATTTTTCATTGAGCTTACTCACTCTCGCTTTGAAACTGGTTTTGTCAATTTCAGCTTAATTAGACGAAATTTCCAGTAAAACTGTAGTAATTAGAATAGCGAAAAGTGGCAAGACATTGACTAAATAACCAATCATTACTAAAATATTGAAAAATACTATAAAATTGCAAATAAATGAATTCTTAAATGCATTTATAAGCAACAACCAAGTAGATTCAACTTCTAAACCTTCAAATACTCTCTACCATTTAACCTTTAGTCTAATTTCAATAATTCATTTGTCCTATCACAATGACTGTGTAAACATTTCACATTACAATAATATTAATAATCACAATAATAAAAATTAACCATATGTCTATTTCCACTGCCATATATCTATCCAGTACACAAAGAAATGTATCAGCAACTCGAAGTTATTTCATTTCCCTTCATTGAGCATGCCCTTCTTACATTATAAGCCCTCTAAATTCTTTACTTTATCATCATTCAATTGAGTTGTCAAATGATACAAAATATTTATTATTATTAAATTGTGGAAGGGGACATAAACATTGTGTATATAACTGCTTCCACTTCTGTCGCTTGTTTTTATTTGCAATGTAATTTGTCGTGTTTCATTTGGGATAATAACAAATATAAACAACAAATTTTTATGTTATTTTTTCTTTTCTATTCTTTCATTATTTTTGCTTCTTTTGCAATGATATATTTTTTGTTCTTACGATAGGGAGATGAATTTTAATGCTTGGTAAGAGAATATGTCATTGCAATAGTATTTTTTAATAGTTCGGATGATAAAGTATTAAATTTCATAATTGTCTTGATTACATTGTGCTGATAGCGATAAAAAAATTAACTTTGTTATGACTGTAAAGGTTATTGGATGTGGAACAGGGTTGCATCACAATAAAAATATTATTGTAGTTAAAAAGTAGCTCATTTAACCTTCTATAGCTAAAGTTATTACACTTACAACCTCATAAATGCCTTCAATTTTGTCACTAATTAATATCCGATCGTTCTAATGCAATGAGTCACTGACATCAATTGTAACAAAATCCATTTCAAAGGAAGGGAAAAAATGTCATTATGCTGTGTGTAAAAAAATCAGAAATTAAATCAAGTGGAAAAATGTTTGCTTTTCTTCTTTTTTCTCATTTTCATTTAAACATTTTTTTTTGTCTCCATTCAACGCTCGCTTCATTCAGCTTTGCCATTGTGCAAACACAAAAATAAAATTGCTTTCGCTTTTCATTAACTTTTATAAACATTAAATGTTGAATAATATTTGCTGTACACGGAGAGATAATTAAAGAGCAAGTAGGTAGATGGAGAAGAATGGAATATCAAATTTCAATTTAGAATCTTGGTAATTTCAGAATGTAGAAAGAAGAAGCAAGATAGAAAAGCAATTATTTTAAAGCATAAGAAAAATTTAACGGATTTTAATTGTTTGAATTTTTTTTAAGTTTTAGGTCTAAATCCATCCAAAATTTTGTTACGCAAATTTATCCTATTTAAGAGCGATTTTCTAGCTTTACTAAAAAATATTTATGATCAATGAGGTGACAAAAGTCAAAATCAAAAACTTTTAAGTCAACTAATGTCATATTATTGACGATATTTGCATTTTAAAATTCAATAGTGAAAAAATGTTATGCAATAATGCGCTAAGTTCTCATTCTTCAACCTTAAAACTTTATTATTTCAATCTTCATCTTGTTTTATTCAATATTTTTTTTCTCTTTCGCACACTTTTCTTTGTATCTTCTTCTACACACCTGTAGATAATTTTATGTTACTTTTTCTGTTGTTTCTGTTCTTTCTTGTTGTACAAAACAACTCCATTGAGCTATTTTCACAAAATTTTAATGAGTTTCTCTCATTTTTATTTACTTTATCCTCCTTAAAATAAATGTAGGTATGGTTTTCAAATCGACGTGCGAAATGGAGACGAGAAGAGAAATTAAGAACACAAAGACGTTCAGTGGATCATGTGAGTGGTGGCGGAAATGGCGGAACTCCAAATAATAATAATAATAACAATAACAATACTAATAACAATAATAATTCGGGTAATGGAAATGCTGGAAGTAATGGCAGCGCAAATGTAGGTAATACAAATTCAGTCAGCCCACCAGTGCCAACAACACCGAGAATACCTTTAAATTCCGGTTTTAATTCAATGTATGCATCGATTCCGCAACCCATAGCAACAATGGCTGAAAATTATAGGTAATTAAATTGAATTTTAAAAATGTTCAATCATAAATTCACTAAAATAGTTCTCCTCATACTTACTACAGTGCAATGCCACCATCACTGGGCTCCATGACATCGACATGTTTACAGCAACGTGATGGATATCCATACATGTTCACCGATCCACTTCATTCTTTAAGTAGTCCATATAGTACACATTCGTCGCGATCTAGTTGCACACCAACTGCAGCACATCAACAGCCCCCATCACATAATTACAGTACAAATGGAAGTGCAAGTACAGGTAATAATAAATTTTAGACATTTTCAACTGAATATTAATAAAATAAATTCTTAGGTGTCATTACAGCAGGCGTAAGTGTTCCAGTACAAATCGGATCACAAGACAGTTCTGGTCTTGGTACAAACTACTGGCCACGTCTTCAGTGATCTTCATTTTTCGGACTTCCAACGCTGTCACACAGTAAGTTGTTAATTTTAACCATTTATACCATACTCAACAACGTCTGAAAAGTTTCATGAAACTGACAAAAAATTAATTTTTATAATTCACAGGTGCCGGAAGTCCATCATCATCATCCTCAAATATACCATCCTTACCATCGTGTTTAGAGCTTGAAGAAGTGAGCAAAAAGATTGAAAATGAAGATTAAAAAACTTTTTTTGAGTTTTTCGTCTCAAGGTCATGTTCATTTCTCTTCAGTGAATAAGTTATTAAATTTAATATTTTAAATCGCAAAAAAAATGAGAAGACAAAAAAAACTTTTTAAGAGGATTTAAGCAATTTCAGTTTTTTTAATTCTAATTGTTTTTATATCGCGTAATTTTAGTTTTTAAGAAGCATAATGAAGAAAAAATTGTTTAAAATGCGACAAAACAAAATGAGCCTAGTGAATGAAAAAAAAAGATAAATTTTTTAATTGAATGAGCAAGAAGAGAAAATAATTGATAATTCTACTTAAAAAATTTAATAAATTCTATTAAGTATAATGCAGATAGAAAATTTTGTAAGTAAAATATTTTGGTGAAAATGGGAGATGAATTCGGATGATTTTAAGAAGTTTTAAGATTTTTGAGACTTGATTTTAATTTCAACAAATTTATTTTAAAAACGTAATTATTCTAACAAAAAATTGAAAAAAAAAATTGAAAAAAATATTCTTGTTTTGATTAATTTAAATTTTATTAAAAAAAATCAGAATTCAAGTCTCAAAAACCTTTACATCTTAAAAATTGTTAAAATATTTTCAAACTTTCAATCTTAAAAACTGAAATTTTTGAAATAATTTTAACAAAATGAAAAAATTAAAAAAACACGAATGAAAATTTGAAATCTGTAAATATAGTTTAAAAACAAATTAATCTAGTGAATTAGAAACGATCTCAGTGTTGTATTTTATCTCTCTCTCTGTCCAATCAAAAAAATGTGAAAATGAATTTTGATATGGATTTGAAAAATTTCTTATCAAAAATTTGATTTGAAATTTTTTGAATTCTTAAAAATGGAAGAAAGTTTTTGAATAGGTATGGATTTTTAAAAAAATTAATTAATTGTATCCCAGTTCTCGATAATTTCCCACTCAGTGTAATTTCAAGGAACAAAAAAAAAACAAATTTAAAGAAAATTAAAAATTGAAAAAATTTCAGTTAAAATAAGAAAAATAATAAAATTAGTCGATAAATTGACGACGTTCAAATTTGTACCTGGACATAAGAAATAACGGAAAAAATAAGATGAAAATTACTCACAATCTTTGGCACGTTTAGTTTATAAAATTTTATAACAAAAAATTTGTCATTCACACAAAAAAAAAACTACAAAAAAATTCATCCCAGTCAAAAATGAAAGAAAATTTTTGTAAAAAAAACTCACAAATTAAATTGTAATTATTGTGAAAAACAAAAAAAAAAATATTTAAAAAAGTATAAAAATGGATCGATATTAAAAAAAGCAATAAATTTAATGAAAGAAATGAAAAAAAAAAAAAATAAAAAAAATGGAAACATAATTTACAAAAAAAAATTATTAATTATAACGAATAAATAATGATAAAGATGAAAAGAATTGTGTAATTGTAATCTTTTATCTGTATAGCAATTAATTGAAAATAAAAGAGAAATAAAATGAAAATTAAATTAATTGTTTTCATTATTGACAATTTTCAGATTTTTTTTTGAGGGTTTTAAACCTCATTTTGTTCTACCTTCCTTCAATCTACTTCATTTTACTATAAACTGACTCTATCTTCGGAAAATCACTGAAAATTTTTTTAAACCTTCAAGTCAAATCCAAAACTCAACCCAACTTCATCAAACACAAACACTCCATCACAACCTATGATAAATAAGTTTTCTCTCTTGTTTCATTTTAAATTATAATTAAATCGACTTTAATGTTCGCGTAAAATTTTTTTATCATTCCACAATTCGCTGTTTCTCCCCTGACATAAATGAAACTAAAAGTCAAATGAATAAAAAAATGTATAATTTTTTGCGTCGACAAAATAAATTATAAACATAAACTTGAATAAATAATTTATGGAGGAACAAGAGAGGGAAATATGAAATATATAGCAATGTACGCGGACTTTTGAATAATTTTTGGAATTTTATTAACTTTGAGAGCTTTTCAAAATTGAAAATTTTGAGGTTATGTTGACTTTTCATAAGAATATATCACTATTATGATAGGAATCGAACCCACATTTTCGCAAAAGATATTCAGTTCTACTCCCAAACTTTCGACTTCAATTCTTAACCAACAAATGCGCTTTAAATATGTAGCTACTCATTTCCCACCAAAACCAGCTGGCAAAAAACGTAATGAAAATTCTGACATAAAAAAATGAGAAATAATTTCTTTATGTCTTATAAATATTTAATTACATTAAATAATGCTCAAAACGAATAAAATATCTACGAAAACAATAATTTTAATAAAAATAATAATTTTATATACAGAAACAGAGCTACATTATCAGCAATAATGAGTGCTGAATGAAGTTATATTTTCGCATTCAAAAAGTTAATTATACAATCACATTTAAAAACAAAAAAAATGAAAAATTAATTTTAAAAACAGAATTAACTAGTAATGAAGCGGATCACGCTTCATGTGCATATTCACACCGTTCCAAAACTCTATATCGGGTCAGCATAAGATTGAAAATTAAGCCTCCATCGAGTCAGCAAAGCTTCGCTTTGCATAAGATTGAAAATTAAGTCTCAATCGGGTCAGCAAAGCTTCGCTTTGCATAAGTTTGAAGATTAGGATTCGATCGGGTCAGCAAAGCTTCGCTTTGCATAATTTTGAAGATTAGGATTCGATCGGGTCAGCAAAGCTTCGCTTTGCATAAGTTTGAAGATTAGGATTCCATCGGGTCAGCAAAGCTTCGCTTTGCATAAGTTTGAAGATTAGGATTCCATCGAGTCAGCAAAGCTTCGCTTTGCATAATTTTGAAGATTAGGATTCGATCGGGTCAGCAAAGCTTCGCTTTGCATAAGTTTGAAGATTAGGATTCCATCGAGTCAGCAAAGCTTCGCTTTGCATAAGTTTGAAGATTAGGATTCGATCGGGTCAGCAAAGCTTCGCTTTGCATAAGTTTGAAGATTAGGATTCGATCGGGTCAGCAAAGCTTCGCTTTGCATAAGTTTGAAGATTAGGATTCCATCGAGTCAGCAAAGCTTCGCTTTGCATAAGTTTGAAGATTAGGATTCGATCGGGTCAGCAAAGCTTCGCTTTGCATAAGTTTGAAGATTAGGATTCCATCGAGTCAGCAAAGCTTCGCTTTGCATAATTTTGAAGATTAGGATTCGATCGGGTCAGCAAAGCTTCGCTTTGCATAAGATTGAAAATTAAGTCTCAATCGGGTCAGCAAAGCTTCGCTTTGCATAAGTTTGAAGATAAGGATTCGATCGGGTCAGCAAAGCTTCGCTTTGCATAAGTTTGAAGATTAGGACTCGATCGGGTCAGCAAAGCTTCGCTTTGCATAAGTTTGAAGATTAGGATTCCATCAGGTCAGCAAAGCTTCGCTTTGCATAATTTTGAAGATTAGGATTCGATCGGGTCAGCAAAGCTTCGCTTTGCATAAGTTTGAAGATTAGGATTCGATCGGGTTAGCAAAGCTTCTCTTTGCATAAGTTTGAAGATTAGGATTCCATCGAGTCAGCAAAGCTTCGCTTTGCATAAGTTTGAAGATTAGGATTCGATCGGGTCAGCAAAGCTTCGCTTTGCATAAGTTTGAAGATTAGGATTCCATCGAGTCAGCAAAGCTTCGCTTTGCATAAGTTTGAAGATTAGGATTCGATCGGGTCAGCAAAGCTTCGCTTTGCATAAGATTGAAAATTAAGTCTCAATCGGGTCAGCAAAGCTTCGCTTTGCATAAGTTTGAAGATAAGGATTCGATCGGGTCAGCAAAGCTTCGCTTTGCATAAGTTTGAAGATTAGGATTCGATCGGGTCAGCAAAGCTTCGCTTTGCATAAGTTTGAAAATTAGGATTCGATCGGGTCAGCAAAGCTTCGCTTTGCATAAGATTGTAGATTAAGTCTCGATCGGGTCAGCAAAGCTTCGCTTTGCATAAGATTGAAAATTAAGGTTACTGAAAAAATCGAGAATTTTTACATTTGGACTCAATTTTCAAGCACTAATTGATGTTTTTGGACATGACAACGTATGTACGACTTTTAGGTCTATTTATAAGCTACAATAATCACAGGTTTTTAGAATTTTTAAGTCCGAATTGTAGGCACAGGAAGGCGAAATGTCCAAAAAATGCCGATTTTTTGAACTTTTTCGACTTTTTGACCAACTTAACTTGGATTAAAAATATTTTTGGTATTTTTCCATAAAAGTTCTCGCATTTATTGATCAAAAACAGAAAAGTTTACAAAAATCCATCCACACAGTGAGCCACACGAATTTTTCCAAAATTTAGGTTTGTGGGAGGTGTACTGGTGGCTAAAAAATTTTTTTTGCATTTTTTCTCAACAAAACTTCATTTTTTATTGATTTTGATCAAAAAAGTTCAATTAACAATTTTTGTGAAATTTTTTAACGGTATTTTGCAATAATCGGCTAAAATATGCTTAAATAACACACTATTTCGTTAATTTCTCGGAATAGTCTGCATGGATCGGCACCAAAAGATTCACAGCACTTTTGAGTGATAATGCGCACATTTTGAGACATTTTTGACATAAAATGGTTTTTTCGTATTTAAGTTCTTCATCCGACAAACTTGCTGGTAAGCATACACCACCACTATTTGGGGTCGTGTCCGGAGGCATCAAAACTTTTTTCAATGCGGTTTTTTGTATTTTGTAGATAATTTTGAGGCCGAACTTTTCACACCGAACTGTTTATGAAAATTTTGAGTTTTGGCGCCAAAAAACTAAAAAAACGATTTTTTAAATCTATCGAAAACAATATATTCACAACGTGAAACGGTGTGAATATGAAAATTTCGCAAAAATGGTGGATGACAGGTTTGGAAGTCATTTGAAATTTTTGTAAAAATAAACGCATTCATCTTTTAATTTAAATTTTATATCAGGAATTTTTTTCTGAAAAAATCAGAAAAATTTGTAAATAAAAAAAAAAAATAAATTTGCCAGAGAAAAAAATTAAATCGAATATTTTTTTTTATTTTGTGGAATAAATTGAAAAAAAATCTTTCCTCCTTCACAGCACTAAAAGAGCCGATAGAATATTTTTTGTATGAATTTTTTTAAAAAATGAGGGTTCCTCTTATGTTGACATAATGAAAAATCGACCCATTTATTTCTTAAGAGCCTACTTGCCACTCAACTTCCATTCTACCCATTTCATCATCATGGAAATTTTGTGTAATTTTTCTGTAGCTACCTATAAGATGGAGATTTTTATATGGGAGCTGAGGATATTTTCTTAGAAATGGGGAATTTAAAGCGCATTTTTTTGAACAACATTCAAAATTCGATGAGAAAATTTCATGAAATATTCAATTTGAAAAAAAAAAAACAAGTTTATCAAAATTGGTTAAAAATTAATTCAATTCATCAATTCCAAAAAGCCTACATAGTCTCAAGAAACAACATCCTTACCAAACAAAAAAAAATCTCCATCACCGGTCAAAAGGACCAAAATCCCACAACAGTACACAACTCAAAAATTAATGAAATTTCTAATGCTAAAAATAAGAAAAATTGTGTGCGTAATGTAATCATATTTATGAAATTCCATTTCCCATTTTCATCATCAAGAGCAAGAGCATCAAGCTATAAGGAATAAGAGTCAACTCAATCCAATCATTTTTCAAGTGGTGAATGTGCGAAAAAAAAATATTTTTTATTTTATTTTCTTCAACTTCCCTCAAGGTCTTTTCCATCCACGCTCAAACACACACGAGAACTTTCTTTCTACTTCTTCTTCTTCTTTTTTTGCCACCCTCACATTTAGCAGCATCATTACGAGCTAAATGGTCCGCTGAACCCTCCACACGTAGCGATGAGATGAGAAATTCACATTCATTGCCTTATAGCTTATGCACACAGGATGTTTTCTTCCTCTATTTAAGGAGCTTCTAACCCACTATGGGGCAAAATTAAAAAAAAGTGGGAGTTCACTTTGAAAAAGGGACTTTTCCGAACCACAACTTTTTAGTGATTGTTTCTTATAGAGGACATAAAAACTAACTTACATGCCAAATTTCAGGTCATTTGGTGCTGTTTCATTGATTTTAGAGCGGTTTGAAGTTGAAAAACAGCGAAAAATCAGATTTTTTCATGTCATATTCAAACTGAAAGTTGCGCATGAAAATTAAAGCTAATGAAAAACGGTTTTCAGTCTCTAATAGCAGTATATAAGAGCTTTATTTTGATATGCCACAAGACTTATAACTTTTAGTTTTGGTACCGCTACAGCAAGAATTGTATGAAAATTCATGGAAAAAAAACTTCAAACGTGCCGCAAGTGTCTAGATCACCGAGTAGGGGGGGATAAACCATATATCACCATGTAGCCCTTATATTCTAGTTTCCAAAAATGTATAAACATTGGCTGAACATATGCCCCAGAAAAAAGTTATTCGCGTTTTTGTGAGGAGTGGATTATTTTGGCAAAACCAATTTTTTCTTAAAAATTTTTAATACAAATGTAAATTGAATCGTTTTTGGTGTTTTTCTATCAATAATAATATTTAAAAGTAAGTTGTGAAGAAAGTTTTTCAAAAAGTCAAAAATTCTCCGAGATATGGGGTATATTTGTTTTCCTGCGACTTGGCACCTTATGTCATTACTCAAATGACTACTGCTCCTACATAACTTAATATTTTTTATTTTTGTTTTCGGATTATTATAGCTTAATACAGTACCTTTCTAAGGATATATAATACTTAGTAGTTAGACTTCATCTTGGTCATGAACAAGGCTGTTGATTTTGACCTAACTTGACTGACGCCAAAGTGAAAAATGTGATTTTTAAAAATAACACTTTGAATGAAAATTATGCATTGGTTTTTGGTTTTTTATGTTGATTTATGTTATTTATGACCGCAGAATCTCAAAAATTGAGATTTGAGTACTTTTTGGCACCTCAGGTAAGAATTATGTACAGGACCCTAAAAGTTTATTCCAAATCTATTAATTTCAGTTTAAAAACATTTTTAAGACTTTTTTTGATAGATAATTAATATTTGAGGTAATTTAAGTCAAAAAACATTGATATTTAGTAATTTGTGCTGAAAATTTTCAGTTTTTAATAATCTGTTTGAGGAAGGTCATTTTTGGTCACAATCAATCCACTCTTGTGGCATATGTAACCAACTTTACTACAAGTATTATACATCATTTTAAAGATATTATATTCAGCTAGCAATATCTGAAAACAGAATCCGAAAATATTGATCCACAAAAAAGTTACAGCCATTTGAGTGATCAATAGGCATCAAAACCCTCATACAGCATAGGTAAAAATACAAAAACTTAAAATTTTAGACCAAATCTCAACAAAAAGTGTTGAAAATTTATTTAAACATTGTTATAAGCACTAAAAAGCGTTCAAACATCATATTTGGGTTGAAATTTTAAGTTTTTGTATTTTTACCTATGCTGTATGAGGGTTTTGATGCCCTATTGATCACTCAAATGGCTGTAACTTTTTGTGGATCAATATTTTCGGATTCTGTTTTCAGATATTGCTAGCTGAATATAATATCTTTAAAATGATGTATAATACTTGTAGTAAAGTTGGTTACATATGCCACAAGAGTGGATTGATTGTGACCAAAATGACCTTCCTCAAACAGATTATTAAAAACTGAAAATTTTCAGCACAAATTACTAAATATCAATGTTTTTTGACTTAAATTACCTCAAATATTAATTATCTATCAAAAAGTCTTAAAAATGTTTTTAAACTGAAATTAATAGATTTGGAATAAACTTTTAGGGTCCTGTACATAATTCTTACCTGAGGTGCCAAAAGTACTCAAATCTCAATTTTTGAGATTCTGCGGTCATAAATAACATAAATCAACATAAAAAACCAAAAACCAATGCATAATTTTCATTCAAAGTGTTATTTTTAAAAATCACATTTTTCACTTTGGCGTCAGTCAAGTTAGGTCAAAATCAACAGCCTTGTTCATGACCAAGATGAAGTCTAACTACTAAGTATTATATATCCTTAGAAAGGTACTGTATTAAGCTATAATAATCCGAAAACAAAAATAAAAAATATTAAGTTATGTAGGAGCAGTAGTCATTTGAGTAATGACATAAGGTGCCAAGTCGCAGGAAAACAAATATACCCCATATCTCGGAGAATTTTTGACTTTTTGAAAAACTTTCTTCACAACTTACTTTTAAATATTATTATTGATAGAAAAACACCAAAAACAATTCAATTTACATTTGTATTAAAAATTTTTAAGAAAAAATTGGTTTTGCCAAAATAATCCACTCCTCACAAAAACGCGAATAACTTTTTTCTGGGGCATATGTTCAGCCAATGTTTATACATTTTTGGAAACTAGAATATAAGGGCTACATGGTGATATATGGTTTATCCCCCTACTCGGCGATCTAGACACTTGCGGCACGTTTGAAGTTTTTTTCCATGAATTTTCATACAATTCTTGCTGTAGCGGTACCAAAACTAAAAGTTATAAGTCTTGTGGCATATCAAAATAAAGCTCTTATATACTGCTATTAGAGACTGAAAACCGTTTTTCATTAGCTTTAATTTTCATGCGCAACTTTCAGTTTGAATATGACATGAAAAAATCTGATTTTTCGCTGTTTTTCAACTTCAAACCGCTCTAAAATCAATGAAACAGCACCAAATGACCTGAAATTTGGCATGTAAGTTAGTTTTTATGTCCTCTATAAGAAACAATCACTAAAAAGTTGTGGTTCGGAAAAGTCCCTTTTTCAAAGTGAACTCCCACTTTTTTTTAATTTTGCCCCATAGTGTAACCGTGACTCAATATACGAAAAAAAAAGATATTTTTTATGATCTTGGTTGTCAGACTTTTTCCAAGAAAAAAAAGAAGAGAAAGCAATGATGAAGAGGAAATTATGGAAGGCAGGTGAACCGCAGAAATTTATGAGAAGTTTCTAGTTTCTAATGGTTTTTTAAAACAAAAATAAAAGTTTTTTTGTGCTTTGTCGAAATGAAAAAGGACATCAAATGCCATTAAGGAAAATGAGTTTGCAAGTACTTTGGATGTGAATGACAAAAATGAGTTATGGGAATTTTATGTGAGATTTATGAAGATGTAGCTTGCTGATTAAGACATTTTGAATTTTTTTTTTTTTTTGATTCTAGAGTCAACAGTAATAAAGAAATGTTCAGACATCCTTAAAAAATACCAAAGCTGCATATTTCGATTCACGAATCATTCAAACTACACAGCACCAATCAAACATCCGAAAAATTCTGTTTACTGTCGCTTCTAATTTTACTCAATTCTATGAACCAAACAAAAAAAAAATATCAAGCTCGTGTGTCTCGTTTATTTTTACATTCTGTCAATGATTGAAAAATATTTATGATGAATTTTTGATGTTCTGTATCTGTTATCTTTACAGCTGAATCGACATAAAAATGAAGAATAATTTTTTTCTGTCCATTTTTTTATATATATATTTTTATTTTTTTGTGTTTGTTTGTTGATATGATGTTAAGGGTAACGTTAGATACACGTAAATGGGGACTGGTATGTCCATTTGTCTCTAACACACATATATACATACAAACATATATTTTTTCTCCCATTTAAGTCAGTTGTTTGTACACTTTTAACAATAGATTTGTATTATATCGGGAACACAATGTCGGAGAGCATAAAATTGTGTATAGACACATAGCACAGCAAGCAGTAAAAGGAATGATATTTTTTACGAAACAAATTGGATACACAATTTTCTGCACCAGTGAATTTCATTTTGTATTTTTTGTATTATATTTTTGTGTATATATTCCAACTCTCGTCGTTATATTCCGGCTGCTTTTTTTCCTTGTACTGGGGGATGCCTGAATAAAAACCTTTATTTTCATTTCTTTTTCTCGTTTTTTGAGCGCGGTTTTTGTGGTTAAAAAAATGAATTGGTTTTCATTTTAATTAATTATGGATCTAACTTTAAGACTCAAACTTCAGATCATTAAAATACAACATAAAGAACTTTAAATTTCTAGATTTTTAATTAAATCAATTTTTGGGATTTGAACCCAGACATCTTGAACTTTAGAAACAAAAATCAAAAATCCTACTCTATTTATTTAGAATTCATCAGACATAATTTCTAAAATTTAGAGTTTAAATCCATCACTGTACATATTCTTAATCCTGAAAACCGCCCTAACCAAAAACCACCCTCTCATCTTTCCCAACTTGTTTCTGCTCATTGCAAAATGTTTACATTAAAAATATTTTTATTCTCCTCTCTTTTTATTTTTCTTCTTGTTTCAACTTTATTTTATTCTCTTATTATTATTGCCATTTGCCACGTAGGTAGATGTAACATAATTCGTTGTATCACAATGTATCCTTTCTCTGCTCATGTCCAACGATAGTGTTATTATAATGCTATAAAATTACATTAAAAACCTAAAGTGTTCTTCTGGTTTTTAAAGTGAAATGTTTTCTTTGTTTTGAGAAATATTTTTGGGAATGTTTTAAACTTTTGAGTTGGTTTTTGGGAGATGATGATGAAGTTATTATTGAGGGCTGAATAGTTTTTTGGTGCTATTTTTGATTTATTAAATTCAATTAAAATTATTAATCAAATTTATTACTGGTCATTTTTCAGAATTTTTTTAAAAATATTTCTAATTAAAAATAATCAAACGAGCACTAATTTGAGGAGTTTTGAGCTAATTGACTTCAAATTTTTAAACTCTTTGCATCTATCTCACAACAACATAATCTGCAAATGCCTGATATATTTCTAAACTGCAATTTCTTTGACTATTCCATCAATAAATTTCATGCCAATTGCCTCTTTCCAAACAACTCAATTCCATTCATCCACAACAATTGCATCTCAAATTACGGAAAGGCATACAAAGAAGTAATCTCCAGTCACGATATGAAAAAAAAGTCACAAAAGTAGAAATTAAATAGATTTCAAGTAATGGCAATTGATTCGATAGTTGTTGTCGGAATTGACCGGAAATTATTACACAATATTTACGAATCTCTTTTCATTTCATTTCCTTTATGCTTGTTGATGCTGACAATCGCTTGTTCACTAACTCATATGTTGTTCTTGTAATGGCAATAAAGTTAATTATGTTTTGACTTTTTTTGTAATCGAAATTTTGACATTTTTTTTATTTCCTTTAACTTTTATTGCTCTTTCAGGTTTTTCAGCAAGAACGAATCAGCCAATTTATTCCTTTTGTTGAATCCTCTGCTATATGTCAAGTCATCAAGTGGAAAATTAGTTTGTTGACAAATAAAGTGAAAGAAATCATAAAGTAGAGATGAAAGTAAATGAAAATTGCAATTAAGTAATTTTTGGATGTGATTTCATTGAAGCAAAAGCACTTAGAATTATTTCAACGAGCAGTATGCATTATCATGATTGCAAAAAATATACCAAAATAGACAAAAAATGCAAATTCATAATTTCATAATTAAGGATCCAATTTAAAGTTTCTTGCCTACATCTTATAATAATTTTACTCAATCAAAAATTTGTCATTAATTTCCTCATAAATCCTTAATCAAAAATTTTATGCAGAAGCATCAAAAAAGCTACAAAATTTTAATGCATCTCATTACAATTTAATATTTTGTAGCTATCATCATGATTGTCAATAATAATATGAATAAAATGAGATGATGATAATAATCATCATAATTCATCCATCATGGAGAAGAAGAGAATAATAGCAATGAAGGAGGAGATGAAAATAGATGATAAAATAAATCAGAAATTCATATCTTACTTCGTTTTCTTTGGTCTTGATTTTGCATAATCTTGACAATCTACAGACAGATCTACTCGATTAGAAATGAAACTTAGTAATTTACTCTATAGTTGCAACATTGTCACAATGTTAAGTACAAGTCGTAGATACAAGTTTTGTCAGTAACAGTATCACAGCTTAATATATATATATATCAATCCATGAGCAATAATTCTAACCAGAAATGAATCCTCAACCTCACTTATTTCCTCATCGAAAAGAAAAAAAAAATGAAAATAAAAAATGGCTCAATAGCATGGGACCTAAAAAAATTCCGCAGAATTTATTCCGCGGAAAATTTTCCACAGTAATATTTTTTATTTTTCATTAAAGACTTCCGCGGAATATATTCCGCGGAAAATATTCCGCTGCTAATATTTTTAAAATTCCGCGGAATTTTTTCCGCACTTCATTTTCTTCTATATATGGTAAAAAAATTATATATATTTTTCTAAAATTTTTAAATGAGGATATTTCATAGTATCCTCATTTAAAAGTTTTAGTATAATATATAGAATAATATTAGAAGCATTATTCTCTTTATATTCTGACTAAAATGGGTTAAAACTAAATAAAAATGTTAGTTGAATAGATTTATTCGAAAAATCTTATTCCAAAAACCTTAAAATCGGTGTTTTTTTCTGAAGTGACTAAAGCAAAATATTTAACAAAAAGTTTAAAGGTTAATTAAGTGCCTTTTGATGTAGCTATAAACAAGTTTGTCACGTTAACACTAATTTCTGCACGAAAGTTCTGAGTTTACAATTAGAAAATAATTTTGTCTTTAAAAATTATTGAAAAAATAGGGCAAAATAGATTTTCATATTAGTCATTTAATTTTAAATTTTTGAACCAATGCTGAATTTATTTGATGAAATTAATCAGAATCTATTGGAGGAAATCAGAATTTATTGATGTTTAATTTTCAAGATCAGTATAACAATTTGTTTTTTTCTATTCTATTTCCTAAATAATGATTTAATCGTAACATTATTTATCAATTATATAATTTTTTACTAAGTTCAAACATTACTTGAACATTACTTACAATGATGGGAGTTACTTAGGCGTTCGCTGAATATCAACTGTACTCACCAAATTTGAGTGAGCATCAACAATTGGATTGATGATAGTCATGATAACTTTCTTATTTTATATTAAAAATGATTAGATATTTTGAGAAAAAATCTAAGGACTAAAAAGTTTTAACTTTTGTTTGGCACTTAAGTGTAAATTGATTTAAACCTGGTAACTTTAAAAATACCTAGAAAATATACGACAACTTCAGTGGCAAATCAAAATTTATTGAGCAAACCCCAAACAGATGCTTAGTTTATTTTTAATCCTTTGCAAGTTTTGCATATGGATATAAATTGCGAAAAATTAAATTGTTTTTTACCTTTATCTTTTACAAAAAATATTTTTAGACTTCTATAAAACGGACTTTTTTTGTAGAAGGAAAATATAAGTTTTAAATAATTTTAGATTTTTTTTTCATTTTATATGCGGAAAAAATTCCGCGGAATTTTAAAAATATTAGCAGCGGAATATTTTCCGCGGAATATATTCCGCGGAAGTTTTTAATGAAAAATAAAAAATATTACTGTGGAAAAATTTCCGCGGAATAAATTCCGTGGAATTATTTCCGCGGAATAAATTCCGCGGAAAATTCCGCGGAAATCTTTAGGTCCTATGCAACGCACCCTAAAAAATTTCCAATAATAAAAAAATATGAAAATGAATAAAAGGAAAATACAAATTGAATTTATATTACATTGAATTACTGACTAGATTGAATGAGCAGCATCAGCCTCAATTTCATAAACCAACATAATTGCATATACATAGAAAATAAGAATGAATGAGAAGATGAAAAAAAAAATTCAATTGTTCTGTGATTGAATCGGAAAGATGGATAATGAAACAGATTGCATGTTATATAAAAGGAACAAAGGGCAATAGGAGGAAGAAAAAAATTGGTGTTGAGGTTCATCCACAATATGATCATTGTGTATGATGAATTTGCCCCGAGGATATCTTTCAACTATTTATTTCATTACCTCATATAAATAGAGGCTTTTAAACCTCAAAAATTGGGAAGAATTTAAAGTGTTGGATGTAATTGAAGAATTTTGTCTGCTATAGATTGACTGGATTGGTTGAGGGGTTTGATTAGACAATTATTGAAGGGAAGTTTCGATAAGGCACCAATAAAAATGAATTTTTGAAAAAATTAATTTTAAAACATGATCTTGGCAACTTTTATGTAGTCGCAGATAAACCGGTGATTGAGGATTTGAATGGAAGCTAAACTCAATAAGGATAAGACTACTAAATAACTTGAAATAAAAATTTAAATTACTATGATTTTTTAAATTTTCAAATAAACTTTAAGTAAAAACCATAAAAAATGCGCCTTAGTCACACTCACATCATGACTTTATTACTTGCCAATTTTTAAAAAATCTGCAACAATACCGAAACAAAAGGCACAAAATTTAGTTTCGCAATTAATACCAGAATGATATAAGTAAGTATAATAAGAAGGGGATGATCTTTCATTAAATCTCACCACAAAGACCTAATAGAGCGCAGCACAGCGTTTGATTTGTGCCACACATAACAGAAAAAAAACGAAAAATCACATAAAATGAAATAAAAAACGCAACAATAGGAAATAAATAATCGCAAAAGGCAGGCAGGCAGGAGAGTAAATTTCTTTTTCCACATCAAACGACATGAAAGAAAGAAACGACATAGAGAAAAAAAATGTAAAATTAAGGCCACAAGGCGAATTCCATGCTACACATTGAATCGAATTCAATTCCATTATTTTTCCAAACCAAAGATTCCGAAAAGGAAGGAGAAAAAAAAGGCAATTTCGTTGACTACACAGCAACAATAAAGACAAGTTTAATTAAATTTTCCTTATGTTCGAATTGATATTGATAGTTCATCGGTTTTAAGGGGTTTGATGCTGGTTTAGCTGTTCCACCCACAAAAATTTTTTTAAAGCCACAATTCAACAATCGAGCTGTAAAAAGGTAATCATTGATGATCGACACTCGGCAGTTTTGCATGCGGCACTTGATTCGATGCCTCATTGTTCACATTTTTTTTCTTTCTCTCCTGTTCCTGTGCACAACATAGCACTAATGAAGGGAAGAATTTTTGTTACGATGCACAAAAGAATGTGCCGTGTAATTATAGCTTGCCTTCTTTTTTTTATCAATTATCGAGAATTTTTACCACCCACAAAATGAATTGTTCACAAAGCACCCCCCGTCATGAATGAAATTCACTTGTTCATTTTAGAGCTTATATCAGCCCTTCCATCCGTCTGATTGAAATCGCATTTGAAAAAATATTGAGACGAGGAAAAAAACAATTGAGAAAAATTTAACCGCATAAAATGAGGAATTATTATGATGAATACATGTAATTTGAGCTGCTATTGAGTTGTAAAAAGTATGTGGAATGTTCATATACGAGGTAATTGAATGCCTTGCATATATTTTTAAAAATCGGCAATTTTATTTTAATTTCAATGTAATTGATGCAATTAATGAAAATTACTGATAATAATAGAGTGAAGTGATTGAGTTGTAAAGTTGAAATTGCTGTTGAATTGAGTTGCATTAAAGTTAGATTCCTATCAAATCGCAAACATTAAATAAGTTCTAAATGAGTTGTTCTTTAACAAAATTTCAATAAATTCACGCCAACTTAATAAAAACTAACTAGCTTCCATAACCTCAAAAACTCCAACAAGAAGCAATAACTCCTCAAAATAACCCACATTATCCCATCAAATTTATCAGTTTTTACATCAACCCATTCATCTCCATCAATCCTTTAAATTCCATTGTTTTTACCTAATCAACATTAATCCTTCCATAAATTACTCTTTCATCTAAGACTCTATACAATATATCTATATTTCCATATCTACACAAATATTGACAATCAATTCGCATAGAAAATGCGTACAAATCACAACAATTTATGTATTTATATTTATTATCTTAACTGTGCCTTTGCTTGTTAACATAAATTTATGCTAACTCCCTCAATCAATTTCATTCCCAATCCGCCTTTTTTTCTTTCTCCTATTGCCTTAATAAATGATGAATCGTTAATGTTATGCAACTTCATGTATGTTCATGAGATATGTTTTACAACATATTGTACTTGAAATAATGATAATTGCTGGGAAGGGCTTATGAGATATGATGGAAGACTCTTTTTTTCTCTTATCTAATTATGTTAAAAGATTTCTATTTTTTTCCTTCGTATTTATATTAAAAATTTTTAAGTAGGAAAATGGTGTTTTTGTGTCGTGAGACTAAGACGCTTTAAAATGTTCTATTAATTCGCGAGAATTTAGTTTAAAATTGCTTAACTGACTCAACTCTGATCTGGAAGGATTTGAACTCAAATCATACCTCAAACCAACTGTATCTACCTATCCTCGATCTACCAAACCGACTATGCTCGATCCTTGTAGACTACAACAAACAAAAGAGTTCTCGAGCTAAAACTCGAATAGAACCCATTCAAAAGTGCTCCATATTCCTACTTTACTAAAAATCCACTCCATACTTTATACACTCATTCATCCATTCGTGTATGCAGAATCATACAGCATAAGCCTCTTTAGCTTCATCGTCAGCATCAAATAAGCAAAAGTTGAATAAAAAAGCATTAAAAATATCAGCAACGAGAATGAAATATATTTAATATCATTTCCAGTTTTTTTTTCTCTCTCTCTCTCTTCCTTTGCCATTTATGCTGTGTGTGTTTTTTCATACGAAAAAAATATTTCTATACGCATTATTTCATTTTCATTTTTATTCGTATTCATCCAAATGGAAGTAACAAACGCGAAATCTCAATGGATAGCATAGAGCGAGGCAGAGAAAAAAAGGAAGCAAATAGCTTTGAATATTGTTGGCTAAAATGAGAAACAATTTTTTATTCCTTATTCCACTTTTTGAAATGTGTTTGCTGTTGATGTGGAGAAGCAGCAGAAGAAAAAATAATTTTTTGTGGCTGACACGTTGGGTGGGATGTGGAGAGATGTACAGAAAGAAAAATGTACATCACAGGCATAATTTCTGAATGTCTCTTTACTTTACAATTTCACGACAAACTCCGCGTTTAATGATGATGTTATATTTACTATGAGCGCATATTTATTCTGTGTTTCTTTTTTTGGTTAAGCATGAATGAGCTTTGGTTTAGGCAGTTAGAAGTTATAATTGCGAGGAAAAATTGCTGTTTATTTTGATTATTTATTTAGAAGGGGTTTTAGCAATGCTTAGATTTTAGGATACCCTTTAGAAATTTATTGATAAATAAATTTGAAGTTTTAAAGTGATTAAAGTGCTTTTGGAAACTCCAAGTTCGATTCCTAGATCCATTTAAGAATATATAGCATAGTCTCTACCATAGTTGATTATGAACTGAACAAATTCAAATAGTCTGAACTTAATCGTTCATATTGCTGTAATTTAGCTCAATTTTTTAGATATGACCCTACTCCCCCATCTATTATCAGTCTAAATCATATAACCCCTCAAAAAACCTCCATTATCAGCAAAAAAACTCACATCACATAATTTTATTTGCATGAAATATTCTTTTAAGCTGTTGATTTGAAATTCAAATAGAATTTTTTATTCTTTATGACTTAAATAAACATAAATACATACATTGATGTATGTGTATACGCTAATAATTTATTAAATGACGAATGGAAAAGTACAAAAAAAAATTATTCGCTCTCTTTTTTTTCTTCGTTAACAATGAGAACATCACTGTCGTGTGTATTCCACCATGTAAATGACAAATTAAATTTAATTTAACAGAAGCATAATTTTTTTCTCCTCTCCTTCTTTCACGCCTGTAATTTTTTTTATGAATTGTGATGATAATGATGTGATGATAATAAGCATTTTTTACTCTCGAGGAAAAAATGTGTTTAATGTTTATTCATCGTTAAAGGCGTGGAGAAATGAAATTAAATTTTGTATGTGAGTTGGTTGGGGTATAGGACGCATTTTATACTCAATGTTTTCGAAATTTTTTAAATTTTAACCCCCACCCCATACTCAATTATAGTTCACACATCCCCTTACTTCATCAACCTCTTTGCCTCCATTTCTTCCTCCATTCACTTCTGAATGATTAATTCAAAAAAGTTATGTATGCATTAGCAAATACGCACGAGGGAAATGAAAAAGTTTTTTCATCGTACCTTCATTATTTTCAGAAATGGCAAAATATGACATAAAACCATCCAAACTTAGTCCATTTTTTACGTCTTCTTTCGTGTCATGGCATGATATGCTCAACATTCATTTGTGAATGTGAACAAACAAAATCATCATTCAAACTTTTTTTACTGCCATGTTTTGATGGACTCACATGAAGTTTTCATCCTAAAAAATGAGATTTTTTTTTCGTGTATGATATTTCCACAGTAGCTGATAGTTTCATTTCTTCATCTTCTTTCCTCCTTTTTTTCTATTTCAGCTTTTTTGATGAAAGACCGAAAAAGAGAAAAAAATGCTTTTCGAAGCGGCAAATATGAATTTCTTTTGAGTGCTTAATATGTTTTTTCTTTTGATTGTTATTATTGTTCTTGTTTTTATGGGACAAACAGTAAAAGTAAATGAAAAACTGTTCTTAATATTTACAATGTATTTTCTACACGCTCAAGGATTGTTCTTATGTATTTCATACTTTCAGTTAGGTTAGAAATCATTTTTTTAAAATTTTAGCATGATTGCATCAAAAACTTAGGAAAATAAAGTTCCAAAGTGCTTTTGCCATAGCTCTAAATGATATTTAATCAAAATTTGTCCCTAAAATCACTTAATAAGGAAGTTTTTCAACATTTAAAATGCAATACGATGGATCCGTGAAAAAACTACAAAAATCCAATATCAATTACCTGTCTTCAACTTTTTGATCCAAAAATATAACAAATTCTTAATAAACTTCAATTTCTCCCAAACATGAGCGTGCATTGATAAAAGAAACAAACATTTCAATTATGTTATTACAACTATGTACCATTTCAAAACCAAACAACATAAAAGAATTGAAAGAATGTAACTGCAAGTCCTTCCCATTCTTATACATTATTATCTGCCCACATTTATCTCTTCTTGTTCTCCTTTATTCAGAATTAATCTCAACTCAAATACATTAAAGAAAAACATGTTACATGCAATAAGAAGATGAGATAAAGGATTCTTTTAGCGGTTACATCTTTTCAAAGGGATTAATGCAATCGATATATTTACGCAGGTAACGTAGTCCACATAAACTTTTTTAATCTCCTTTCTTTTCATTCTTTTTTTTTCTTGATGATCAAAGGTAGCAAAAAAAAATTGGAAGAAACGAAAAGAATGAAAAGATGCGTATGGTTGTGAATACAAAGAGCGATTGCAAGTAAGGAATTTATGCAAGGTTTATGTGCAAAATTTGGAGTGCAATTCAGAAGATAGAAATTCGAACTGTTCGTATTATGGTTACATAGAATTTTTAAGGTTATGTAACTGAAAGTTCTAATAGTCTAACCCTAGAGTTCAGAAAATTTTAAAATGAAACAAATGGTCCTAAGTTTAATACCAGACAGTCTGACAAACTATCCCAATTCAACCCTATAACTGTATATCTACCTCCTCAACATACCTCAAAAGATGAGCGACCCGAAAAGCCTATTTGTAATTCACATTTGATTCTTTATTGAACTTAATGCTGATGTTATTTCCCACCCTTCTAATTCACTATCATAACAACATACCTTTAGATATTCATTCGATTTCTTTTCCTTTCATCTACGTATACATGATTTTCATCCTTATATCTCTTGATAATCCAGCGGCTTTCTCTCTTCATTGATTTTTTTTTTTTTCTTCTTTTTCGGGTGCGACTTTTCATGGCTTTCAGAAGATGAATAGGATGAAAAGAAGAAGTAAAGAAAAGTTTTTCGTGTGTGTCTTTATAGCACACAGAGTAAGCGGCTCCCTGTATTTATTGTGTGTGCGTTACATAACAATATAAAGAGAATGGTAAGAATGAAAAAAAAAGTTGTTTTCTCTTTGCGCATGATTGCGTTCTCCCTTGTTCCATCTTTTCCTATTTTTATTTCTGATTTCATTTTTTTCTGTATTCTGTTCTCGTTGATGATTCTTAATGATGATGATGATGATGTTGCCCACACCTCCCACACACGAGGAAAAAAAAGAAATAAATTTTTTTTTCATCTTTCCATTTTCATTTTGTTATTTTCTTCCCCCAAAAAGATATATTCACTTTTATGTTCCTATTTCTTGACTATTTTTGTGAAGACATGATGAAGAATGAAAATAGTTTTGAAGTCAATATTGGTAAGACTTGTCATTAAACGCATTCGAATTGTTTTGAAGCTCATGTCTTTAAATTGTTACTGAACTGAACTTCAAGAGTATATTTGCGAAACCTTTCAAAATGCTAGGTGCATTTAAATTGTCTTGTCATACGAGTATTATTGAACTTTGAGAGTACACCAGAGACAATCCAATGAAAGATCAAAATCAACCTACACTATTCAATTAAAATCTTTTCAAAAAGTCACAAATCTTTAAATGCCGATTTCACTGGGCTTTACCTACAAATGCAAAGGTTTATTCTCTATGCAATCAATTAATGCTTGATGATCCAAACTGCAAACTTTACCTAGTCAATTCCCAAAGATTTTTTAGCTAAATCGAAATTTCCATAATCTGAATAACTCTCATGCCATTCAAATGGTAAGTAAAATGAAGGAAAATGGAAAAAAATAAAAAGGAAGGAAGGAAAAATGTCTTAAATGGAAGAAGACATTCAAAATGAAAAAAAAAAAATCTCGAGGAGAGAAAAACATTTTTATGTGTAGGAAATATAGTCATCACCTTAGGAACTTTTCTGTGTGCTTATGTGTATACAATATTCATGTCTTATGTGTACTTTTATAAGATAAAACAGAAAAGATGCTGATAAATATCCTTGAATGAGCACAATAACAGCACTTTCGTTTCTTTATTTTTTTCTAGCCAAAAATAAAAGCGAAAGCAGAAAATTTCTTTTTTTTCACTTTCAGTTCACCACTTGACAGATTTTTTTAGCGCATTTTCCCCTTGGGAAAAGGACGCTGTTGTCCGCACTTTGTCCGTCCGTCCGTCTGTCTGTCTGTCTGTCTGTCTGTCTGTCTGTCTGTCTGTCACCGCATCTCCTCCTCAGGGTTAAGCTTTTTTGATGCGGTTTTTGGCTTAAAATGTGTGTAGTATGTCTGGCTAGAGCTGGCGAAAAAATCAGCACGAATGGTCACTTCCTCTGCTGGAACCAGCGTAAAAAGTGAAAAAATGCCATTTCTTTGTATGTGTTAGTGTGGTCGAATGCACTAAAATGTTGACTTTTCAAAAACTCAGCCTTCCTTGGTTCAAATCCCACTGATGACATTTTTTTTTTTTTTGCTTTTTTGATACTTTTTTGATTTCTAATGACAATTAATGTTAAATCATGTCATAATTTTCCATTTTCACAATTTTCCCGAGTTTTTCCGACGATTTTTGTTAAAATTTTCAATATTTTCATACAATTTTCATAGATAATTACTCTTTTTTATATTTTTTTGATATTTTAGTTGTTTAGTTTTCTATTTTTATGGATTTTTCATAGTTTTTCCGGAAAATTTTGTGAAAATTATAAAAACTTACACTTATATAAAAAAAATCATCAATATAAATAATCAAATTGTCACATGAACATTTCATAAAAAGAGCGTCAGTGGCGTAATTGGTAGAGCGCACGACTACTAATGTGGAGGTCAAAGGTTCGATCCTAGCCCCCGGCAAGTTATTTTTTGCTTTTTTTATTTTTTTTAGATTCTATGTCGCATAATTTTTTTTATCGGTTTTTTTTGCTGTCAATTTTAAATTTTCGGTAAATAATGAATGGTTATAGTTAAATATTTGGCTTTGTACTTTTGGGGTTTTAGTTCTTTGTTTATTTACTGATCGCGGAAAATGCGCTTTCGTCGGTCACGAGTGACCACGTTGATACTAGTTTTATCTCGTCCTTCAGTATCCTTTCTTTTTTTTGTATTACTGCTATTTCCTTCAAGAGCTGACAGCAGACATGTAGACGAAGGAAAATGGAAAACTTTTACAGCAGTTTTTTATGCAGTAGATGGAAATTTTGTTAGCAAGACTACACAGATGCTTGAAAATGTTTAGTTCGTATAAGTTTATGGTACGAGATGTGCTTAAATATTGCTTGGTCCATCAATATTTTAAAATTTGAAAATATTTTTATGTCAAGTGAATTTAAACTTGAAATATACGTTAAAAATCCAATAAAAATCAATCCATAGTCCTCATAAACAACATCAATCACTTCATCACCATGACAATGTCCTTTGAAAGATTCATTTAGTATGAAGACATTAAGGACCATAAAAATTCATCATGATGAGCAATAAAAAGTGGATTAAAGACAGCACATTATGTCAATGCGCAGTGTCAGCACGTGTTCATACACTCTCAAATAGATTGTGTTCATGAATGATGCTTAATCTCCTTTTCGCTTAATTTGGAGATTATTAATTAAGCATTAATTAAATGATAAAAAAAAATGTTCATCTCCTTCACTCTTATCTATTGTTTGATTTAATGAAATTTGTATGCTTTATTGCTCACTAAAAATTTATTGAGATAAAAAAAAAGTGAACAACTGACATAAATCACAATATAAAAGCATAAATGGGGATAATGAAATTTACAATCAAATAATTACGAATTATGTTGTGCGACAATGGAATGATTTTAACAGTTAAAAATTTATTGAATTTCATATGTATAATATTGTGCATTGCAATGCTTGCTGATGTACATGAACATTTATATCTGTGAACGGATGTTAAAATGAAAATCTATTTTTGTGGTAATCGCATAGTATTATCGATGCTCAGTCAGTTAAAGCAACAACCATATTTCATATTTCGCATAATGCATTTAAAAAATTGAATTGAATAATTTTTTTTTATAAATTTATTTATTTTTTTTTTTTTACCATCAATTTTTGGGTGTAAGGAAAACTGTGGGGATTAAATATTGCGCGATTGCTGACAACTATTTTTTATTATGCATTATTTTTGTGTTTAAATTCATATTTTTATGAAGGAAGTTCCATTTACATGTCTGTCCTTGTCAGTTGTCTAGTTGGTTAGCAGGCTCAGCGAACAAATTATTTGGTTTGACTTTTTGTTTATGAAATGTACAATTTTGTTTGCATTTACTGTATTTATTCAGTGAATTTTCATTTTATTTTTTAAAGCAAATTTGTTCTATACTTACTTGGACTTTATTTGCTATATATATTGTCTTAAAATTTAGTTATTGTTTGATTCTTTTTAAATTTTTTAAAGGTTACTTAATTTTTCACTTCAATTTCACTGAAAAACAACTATTCTTCAACTTTAACTTAATTCATTATAACTTCTTACTAGATTCCAGCTCAGCTATTACTTGTTTTGACCTATTTGAACAGATTTTAAACTTTTAACTAAATTTTCAAAGCTTTCTTTCAAATGTTTACTTTGTTTTGGAGAATTTTAAAGGTTATATATTTTATTATTTTGCTAGCTTGTTTGTTCATAGCTCGTAAATATAGTAATAAAATTTTTTAAGTTTCAATCACATTTGGCGTCAAAAGTAAATTCATGGAATATTTCACCATCCATAAAACTGTTTTCTTTATTCACAATCATGTTTTACACAATCCAAATTCCATCATTTCTTACTGCTTATTAAAGTGTGTAAACATAATCTTAAAGAATAATAACAAAAGAAGGAATAAAACATTGAAATGAAGAAAAGATTGAAGCACGTCAAGAGGCGCAGCATGAATATCTTGTGGCATAACCAATTTCTTGTGCTACCGTTTTCAATTTATCAGGGAATGGAAAGACAACTGACAGACATGAAAAGTTGCAGAAGGCAATTAAACCATTCGGAACGATTTTATGGCTGAGAGGATTTTTTGATAAATAAAATAAAATAAAATTAAAGGGAAATATTTTATTTGTTGTATGATCCAAAAGAGTTTAGTGATTCATTATAATTACCTACCTATGTTTAATTTTGAATCGAGGTAATTTGTTTAATTCTCTGTGGTATCGAAAGGCTTAAGAATGGTTTTTATTGAAGATCCAGAGAGGTCTTTATAAAAGATCCAGAAAAATGAAAAGTGTCAAAGTAAAAAGCATGTACAAATCATAATTCTGGTAAATAAACACAGTCAATAACTTTAAAGCAATCCTTGAATCATGCTGCCATCTTTTGAGCACTAGAAGAAACTTCCAAAAATTAATCTCATTTTTCAACGGTCAAAATTAATTTAAATTCGTGCATTCACATTGTTGTCAATAAAAAAGCATGTTTGCTACAATTAAATATTAATTAAATAACCAGTTAATTGCACATTTATCGAGTCCAATTTATATCAGAAATAATTTAATTCATCATGCCTCGTTCGAAAAGAGATAAGAAAGGTGTGTAAACTAATTAAATAGCTAGAAATTCACAAAATTAATTGTCGCTCCAAAAAAACATTTTTAGTTTCCCTCACAAAAACTGATCGTAAAGGATTAGAGCATAAACAGAAGGTAATTGAAGAGATACAGGAATGCGTTGACAAGTATCCAAATATTTACGTATTCTCTGTTGATAATATGAGAAATGCAACATTAAAATACATCAGAAATGAATGGAAGGAATCAAAATTCTTTTTCGGTAAAATTGCAGTCATGAGTAAGTAGATCAATTATAAATGTATAAGTTTTGTGGCTGATTTCATGTTTTAAATTCAGAATTAGGACTAAAGAATGCAGAAGTTAGTGACGAGCTAATAGACAGAATGGAAGGTCAGAGAGGATTATTGTTTACAACAGAAGATAAGGAGACAGTTTGTGACTGGTTTAAGGATTATTCAACTGAAGAATTTGCACGAGGAGGTTTTAAAGCAGCCGAAACAGTTGTTCTTCCCGAAGGTCCACTTCCTGACTTCTCACATGCAATAGAACCGCATTTAAGAAAATTGGGGATGCCAACGAGCTTACAAAAAGGAATTGTTACACTAATTAGTGAATATACAGTCTGTAAAAAAGGACAAACTTTAACGCCAGAACAAGCAAAAATCCTCAAATTATTGAACAGACCATTAGCCAAATTTAAGATCAATATTGAATGTTGTTACTTAAAAGATAGCGGATTTGAGAGCATAATTAATATTAAAGATGATTCAAAGAAGAGTTTGAAGAAGGCAATGAAAGCTAAAGATAAAATTGCGACACAAAAGAATGGCAAAAAGTCAAAGAAATCTGACGAAACAGCAACAATGGAAATTGAGGAAGTAGATTCTGAGGATGATGAAGAAGATGATGATGATGAAAGTGACGAGGATATGGAAAATTCAGATTAAATGAATTAATATTTTTTTTTTTTTCTAATGAAATAAAGTTTATGAAATTTATTTCTTTTTATTAACTTATTGCTTTACAGCTTAATTGGATATACTGTCTTCATACGCTCATTTAATAATTTATTAACTGATTTTTGACATTGTTGAGGTCAACAACAAATCAAATTAATTTTGGGTGATGTAACGGTATTTTATGTAAATTCAAATTTTAACCGTTTTGTAAAATTTAAATTCAAAAAGTGCTATAAAATTCAAATCTTACAATTTACGTTAATTTTTAAATTCTTAATTTCAGTTATTCAAGCCACAAGAAGAAATTATTTTGTTAGAATAAATGTACTTGTCCTTTATTTATTATTAATAATGCTTTAATAATAATAATGTGAACATAATATGCGAATAATGCTTGCACTCATACAGAATTCAATTTGATTTTTAAATTTATAGAAAAAAGGATAGAAAGAATCTAATTAAAAAAGTTACACAAATTTCCACCAAAAAAAAAATCTTTAAGGCTTTTTCTCATTCTCATTCGGATTTGGCTCATTATTTTCACCACTTCCACCTTCCATTCCTGCTTGCTCTTCCATTTGACGACGAATTTGAGCAAAAAGTTCTGGATTTTCATTACTCATTTGCATTGCTAATTGTCGTCCAGTTTCGAGTAAAGCATCGACATTGTTCATACCTAAATTAAGCATAGAATTAGTCTATTGAATTCGACAATTAAGAATGACTTACCACTTAATTGGCCGAGCATGTTTTGAATTGAAGGATCGCCCATCATACGTGTTGCCATGTTTACTAATGCTGGATTATTCAATGCAGCTGCAAAATCAATATTTCCCATTCCCGGAAATCCAGGCATTCCACCTAAACCTGCTGTAATTCAAGAATCAATGATTAGCTTAATGACTTCAAAATTAAACGGTTTTAAACAATTCAAAATTTAACGGTTTTGTAAAATTCAAAAAAATTTCCACAAAAAATTCAAATTCTTAAAATCAGTTAAGTCAGTTATTTACCAGGTCCTGAACCACTTGTCTGCTGTTCCTCTAAACGTTGTTGAGTCACTTCCATGTTATTCTTATAATCTTGGTTATCTGGTTCAACTCTCAAAGCATTCTTGTATGCATCGATGGCCTCTTGATGACGATTCATTTTGGAATAAGCTAAGCCAAGTCGTCCAAAAGCTTTTCCATAATTTGGATCATATCTGAGTGCCTGATTGCAATCATCAACAGCCTTTTGATAATCACCTAAACGGCTATAAGCAGCAGCGCGATTACAATAATAAATTGGATTGCTTGCATCAAGTGCAATGGCACGTCCATAAGACACAAGTGCCTCATTATATTTCTCTTCTTTCATCAATCGATTTCCTTCATTTTTCAAATTTTCTGCTTCTTGCTTACTCTCTGGATTAACATTGACATATGCATTTACGAAAAGTTCAAATAAATCCACATTATTTAATGGATTTGATGCATCATCATTTTGACTCAATTCGAAACATGATTCAAGACATTGTACAGCAACTGTATGATGAGAATATAATGTAAATCTTACAATAATTGTGTAAATAAAACCAGACATTTAATTATTACCTTCCAAACTTTCGCCTGCTTCTGAATTCTTCTCAGTTATTTGTTTATTTAAGAATTTAATGAATCCACGTACAAATGCTTTCTCAATGTTACTCATCTTGATGATTTGATGCTAGGAAATGTCTTTTTATTAATTAATTAGATAAATTATTTCAAAATGTTATTTTTTTCTCAAAAATTTCCTAACCCGAAACAAGTTGAATAATGTTTTTCAGCAGTTGTAAGCGCGTTTGACTCTTATCAGTAGTTGTGGTTGAAATGTGGTTGATTTAGATGCCTTTAAATGATAAATTTTTCACTTTGATAATAATTTTGATGATCTGTGAAATGTGATTATTTTTTGTGATTACCTATGTGATTATTTTTTAAATTTTTTATAGCAAACCTATATCAACGGTCATTTTAGATTTGAAAAAAGTTTATAGCAAATCAGAAACTTTTTTTGAATTTTGAATTTTTCTGTAACGATCAAAACAAAAAAAAAATAAAAAGTTTATTAATTAACGCAATTAGAAGTATTTAAGACATTCAGACAGACATAACGCAAACATATTAGTCGATAGAAATTCTAGAAATTCATTAAAATCTCGATAAAGCGATCAAAAAAAGTACTTTTTAAAACCCTGAATTTTACTCTCTTACGCTTAATCCAGAAAGTTTAATAAAAATTAGTTTAACACATTTAAACGTAAAGATAACATAACAAAAATATCTGATACAGTTAATTAAACAACTCATTTAATTGAAAAAGTCAAAATTAGCTCATAAAAATCATGGTAAGTGCCAAAAAAAATAAGATTAAATTTTTTGCAAATTTTTCTACCATCCATATTTAATTTTTCAGGGCAATAAGGATAACTTCGATACGGATTCAACAACAGAAAGTGAACATTCGTCGCCATCCAAAAGGCAAAAGACGGAAAAAGGTGAATAGTGTTAATTAAGTCATTTATTAAAGAATATAAAATATAATTAAGTTATTTTCGTCGCCTTTCCCATTAAAATATATATTTTCTATGCCTATCTCATTCGTGAATATATACATATATATATTTTATTTCTCTGCTTTAACTAACTCTTTTTGCCTATTACCATATAAAATTAGTGAATTTTTTTGTGTTTCCTTTGAATGATATATCTTACTCTATTAAATAGTGTAAGTCTGTTAATTAACTTATCAAAATATTATTATTGCGAGGAATTTCTTTGAGTTTGACGCTTCATATGTGAATATTTTGTTGTTGCATTATTATTTTCTCAAAAAAAAATGACCTTGATGGAGGAAGTTGAAAAGAAAATTGACTACAATTTTCGATAATTGGATGAATTGATTTAAAAATTGCTCAAGTAGATTCCTCGCATAAAATGCTTGCTTTAAAAACCCTTCAAAAAAATAAATTATCATGTCTAAGGAGCCAGAGCATAAAATCCCTCATTCCTCTGTAATTCTATTTTTATAATTATTGGTGTAATCGTTTTTTATTGCATTCCCATATATATATAATTTTTTTTTGTATATTCAGAGTTGTTGTTGGGCTGCTTACTGGATCCAGATTTTAGGTCTGTGTTTCTATTTAGTTGCTTACTTTTTTTAGATTTTCATGACTTGAAAGTAAAGTTTTTGTGTTAATTAGGAACCTATTGTTATTAGCTTCTTTTGAATAGCACATTTATGTGAAATTTCATAAATTTTAGCAAACGTTTATTAACGTTTTTAATACTTTTTCTCATTACGGTCATTTTTAATTTGAATTTTTAAAAACATTTGAAAGGTTGCGAAAAATAACGATCGTTTTTAATTTGAATTTTTAAAATAAATTGAAAGGTTTTAAAGTAACGGTATTTTTAGATTTGAATTATTGAGAATTTGTATGGTTTTTTCGTACATTTGTAGAGCTTTAAGCAGAGTTGCAAACAGATATCTGTGTACAGATAAAAACCGTACAATTCCTTGATAATTTGTAAGGTTTTTTTCCAGGAGTGGGGACTCCAAAAATTGAGCAGAAAAGTGCAGTAAAAAGTATCAAAAAGTAGAATTTTGAAGTTAAAAAAATTAAAAAGTAGTAAAAAGCTAAAAAAAGCAAAAAAAGTAGCAAAAAGTAGTAAAAAGCAGTAAAAAGTAGCAAAAAGTAGAAAAAAATGGTAAAAGTAGTAAAAAAGTAGTAAAAGTAGCAAAAAAGCAGTAAAAGTAGTAAAAAAGTAGCAAAAAGTAGAAAAAGTAGAGAATACTATATACCCTGACTGTTTCACATATTTGTTGCATAAAATAATCAAAAAAAAAATGTTATAAAACTCATAATCAAGCTTAATATAGTAGCTTGCTGTATCTGCAAAAAATTTTTGATATAAAGTTATTCCGTTCAATTTGTCAGTATCTAAACTTTTACAAAAAATGGGATTTTTAAATAATTTTATTTTAAAAATTCTATTTACAGAATTTATATGTATTTAATGAATCAAAAACTACTTATAATAAACTAATAAATGCTTTTTAAATCAATTAATTTTAACAAATTACAGTTGATGTATGAATTTTTGAAGTTGGGACGTTTTTTTCATATAAAGAAAAGTAAAAAATCATGTATTTTTACTTTTAACTTTATTTCTCGAGTATAACTTCACCATATTTAATGATGATGGTATCGTTGAAAAGCTTAGAACAGTGAATGACTAGTCACTAGTATGTAGAAAAAAATTTTTTTTAGATTTATGCTGTTCTTTCCAAAATGACTCAAATTTTTTGTAGTAATTTATGATAAAATACAGACAAAAAATTTTGTCCAAAAAATTTTCGCAAAATTTTTATTTGAAAATCCCATTTTTTGCAAAAGTTTGAGGTATTTCGTAAGGAACGGAATAGCTTTATTTCAAAAACTTGTTAAAACAGTATAAAACATTATATTTATGGTGAAAATGCACATGAGAAATGAAACAAAGAGTCAAAGTATAAATTTATATTTTCTTTTTTTTGTGAAATTTGCAAAACTTCAAAAATCGATATCTCGATATCAATTGATTAATTCAAATTGATTTAAGTGGCGAATTTCAGTTGATACTTAGTAGCTATCATCACAATAAAGAAATATAAATTTTGTGCAAATGACATACACAAAATTTTAGTTTAAAAATGGCTTGTTTTCTCGAATTTTGAGACGTTTTGTAAAAATACACATATGGGGAAATTTTCAAAATCTTAAAAATTTTATTTCATAAAATTTAGGTACTTAAAAAATCAAGTTTTCGATAAAATAGTCTCAAGTTTTGTTTGTTATGCTTAATATTGTATATTTTGACAAAAAAGAAAGATTTTTGAAGAAATTTTTGAAAAAAGTTAATTTTGTCCACCCCATGCTGATTATCGACTTGATTTTTTATGCCTTCACTCAAAAAGCTACTGCTCTTACATAACTTAATATTTTTCAATTTTGTTTTCGGATTGTTATAGCTTGTTGTCGTACCTTTACAGTGATATACAATACTTGGCAGTTAGACTTAGTTTTGGTCATCAATACGCTTGGTGACTGTGACTTATAGTGATCGACCTCAAAATTAAAAATCTCAAAAACATGATTTCGAAAAATGAAGCTTAAAAATAAAAATAAATTGTGTTTTTGGGTTTTTTGTGTGGATTTATCATATTTGTGACTGTTGAAATATAAAAAATTAGATTTAAAATTTTTTTGGCACCTAAGAATAGCCTCATGGAATCTACCCTGGTAGTCTCAATCAAGTGTACAATTTTTACCCGAGAAACTTTTTTTGAGACTTTTTTCGACTGATAATTGATTATTAAGCACATTTATGTTGAAATAAATTGATCTTGTAGATTTTCGCCATTTTCATTGGGCAACTTTACCCTTTTGATTATTGAATGGCACATTTGAAAATGTCAAAATGACAGTAAAACTACTTATTCCAGCACAAAAGTGCTTAATAATCAATTGTCAGTCGAAAAAAGTCTCAAAAAAAGTTTCTCGGGTAAAAATTGTATACTTGATTGAGACTACCAGGGTAGATTCCATGAGGCTATTCTTAGGTACCAAAAAAATTTTAAATCTAATTTTTTATATTTCTACAGTCACAAATATGATAAATCCACACAAAAAACCCAAAAACACAATTTATTTTTATTTTTAGGCTTCATTTTTTGAAATCATGTTTTTGAGATTTTTAATTTTGAGGTCGATCACTATAAGTCACAGTCACCAAGCGTATTGATGACCAAAACTAAGTCTAACTGCCAAGTATTGTATATCACTGTAAAGGTACGACAACAAGCTATAACAATCCGAAAACAAAATTGAAAAATATTAAGTTATGTAAGAGCAGTAGCTTTTTGAGTGAAGGCATAAAAGACCAAGTCGATAATCAGCATGGGGTGGACAAAATTAACTTTTTTCAAGTTCTGCACTATTTAAAAAACGTAATATCTTCTTGCAAACGATTAACAAACATACTTTATAGCTACTGGGAAAAATTATGGTACGATTTTTGCCTATTTATCGTACTCAATCAAGCGCTACAACAATTGGTGCGAATAAGCTCAAAATAAAAAAAAAACTTTTAGTAGTGATGAAGAGCTTCTGTAATGAGCTTTCCAACGATATCAAACATGAAATACATCGTAATATTCAGCACGAAAAATAAAGCAAATTACAAAAATACTCAAATAAATAAATTTAAATTCATTATTTTATCAAAATTAACCAAAATTAAGCAATTCATTGTTATTCACCATAAAATGTTTACATTTAACTTTTAAAAAATTTTTTTCACTAATTTTGTTTTGGTCTCATCATAAAATCAAAGAAATAAGTTAATTTTTAAAAATGAAAGAAAAGAGTAGAAAACAGTTGTAAACAATAGCAAAGAGTAGTTAAAAGTAGCAAAGAGTAGTAAAAAATAGCAAACAGTAGTAATCAATAGTAAACAGTAGCAAAGAATAGTAAACAGTAGCAAAGAGTAGTAAACAATAGTAAACAGTAGTAAACAGTAGTAAACAGTAGTAAACAGTAGTAAACAGTAGTAAACAGTAGCAAACAGTAGCAAACAGTAGCAAACAGTAGCAAACAGTAGTAAACAGTAGTAAACAGTTGTAAACAGTAGCAAACAGTAGAAAACAGTAGAAAAAAGTGCAAAAAAGTGCAAAAGCGTAGCGAAAAGCTAAAAAAGTAGAAATAAGAAGTAAAAAGGAGTAAAAAGATGTTTAATAATAGTATGAAGTATTGAAAAAGTAGAAAAAGTAGTTAGTCCCCACGCCTGGGTTTTTTTAAAAAAAAACCTTACAGATTCTGACAAAACCTTACAAATTATCAAGGAATTGTAAGGTTTTCATCTGTACACAGATATCTGTTTGCAACTCTGGTTTATAACAGAAATATTTAAATGGAATTTAAATCATTTTACAATTCTCGTTAAAAACTGTTGTAGAGTTTTAAAAATCTTTTTATTTGACAAAATCAAAGATTTTACTTTCAAATAACCTGCAATTAAAATCTGGACCAAGCAAGTTACTCATTTCAACTCTGTTTTGTGACGATAAACTGCTAATCCATATTTTGATAAAACAAAAAAAGCAAAAATTCATTCGTAAATAGTCAATTGTTAAAGAATGTTCCACAAAAACATAAAAACCAGAAACAAAAAAAATCGGGTGAAAGGTGCGACGATAATGTTATTTTCGAATATAATAATAATATTTTAAACAAAAAAAAAATAGTTTAATTTACATCTATTTTAATTCTCATATATATATATTATAATAATATTTACCATTTCTCTGCAAAATTTGGCTCCAAACATCATAATTAAATAATATTTTTTTGTGTTTCTTTTTTTTTTCTTTTTTTAATTTAAGAAGTTTCTCTTTCTCTGATTCAAAAAAAAAAAGTCAAAAAACTCTTTGAATTTTAAATGAAAAACTTTTAAAAAAATAAAAAAAAACTCTCAAAAATTCCCAAAAAAAAAAAAAATTGCAAGAAAAAATGTAGAAAAGAAAAATTACGAAAAAAAAGTAATTTAGGGGAATCAAATGGATTGATGGATTGACACGGATGCACACACATAAATCATTGGTAGAGTGAAAAAGTTGCTTTTAAAAAAATTGCAATAATTACAATTTAAAAAGCTGCAAAAATCGTCGTCATGAGCGAATTAAAATGTTGAAAAATCTTTCTACGAGCTTTTCACAAAACAAAAAAAAAGTTTTCATTGCGCGTGCTGAACCAGATGCAACGTGATTTCAATAACTTTTTGGGTCACAAACAAAAAAAAAATCTCATTTCATTTCAATCTTTTTTTTATTTTTTTTTTTCTATTAAACTGTTTTGTGTGTTTTACTGTTTCTAATTCATCAGCAGCGAGATCTTGGTGCGAAGAGCTACTCCTCTGTGACACATGCATGGAATGCTGATTCTGCAGGCTGTTTGCAAAAAAAAAAATTTTTTTTTTGTTTTTTTCTTTTTTTTATTTCTTTTTTCATTCTTCTCCTGAAACATCTCGTTTCTCATCTTTAATTACAGAGCTGCGATTATTAATATACTGCAAAAAATTATAATCCGATGGGCAATTATGATTCCAAAAAAAGAAAAAATTACATTAATCGAAAGAGAAATTTTTTATGTCAAATTAACTAAATCGGGGCCCGATTCCGAAGCTTTTTTTATATACACACATATTCATTCTTCTGTCCAAAAATTCTCTAATTGTAGAACAAGTCGAAACACATTAATTTTTTTTTTTGTTTTGTTTTTGTTTTTCTTTTTTTCTTTACAGGCTGAATATTTAAGAAAAAAAAATTATCATATCAAAAAAATTTGTTTTTTCTCTATCTTAAAAAACAATTCTTCCTATATTTATTTTCAACATAAACATAATAATAATAATTGCACAATCTATGAGATAGAAAAGTTGTTGTTTGAAGCAATGTACAGTAATTTTCTTAATTTTTTTTCATTGTGTGGTTCTTTACCTGTAAAACATTCTCTCTTTTTTGGCTTACTTTATTTTATTTTTCTTTACCTAGATTCAGCTAGTGTGGATCTTTGAAAATTAAATTTTTTTCATTTATTAAACGAACATTTTTTATTTGAATTTTCTTAAAACTTTTGTTGTAAGGTTTTGAATAACGGATATTTGAATTTTTGAAACAATTAAATGGTTTCAAATTAACAGTCAAAATAAATTTGAATTGTCAAAAAAATATATGATTATGAAATAACGACAATTTTATTTTAACTCAAATTTCAAAACATTTGTACGGTTTTGAAATAACGATTTTTAAAAATTCAAATTTCAAAACATTTGTATGGGTTTAAAAAAACGATTCTTTAAAATTCAAATTTCAAAACTTTTGTATGGTTTTGAATTAACGACAATTTTTAATTCAAATTTCAAAACATTTGTATGGTTTTGTAAAAAAAATTGACAATTTCTTGTTAAATTTCAAAAATTTGTTTAGAATTTAACGAATTTTCAAAATTTGAATCCTTCAGTTTAACGAATATGCGCTTTGCGTCGCTCAGTCTTTTTTCTTGTTTTGAAGAAAAATATTAATTTTGCTAAAACTACTGAATAATACGTAAGTGTAACAATAAAAATTGATAAGTTTTACATTTTTTGATCGATTAGTTAAAGTTAGAAGTATTAACAATGCATCAATTATCTGAAAATTGCATTTGAACAGTGTCAACAGTGAAAAATTCCACAAAAAAAGACTGAGCGACGCACATAAAAATTAAAATATTTTGTTAATAAATGCATTCAGATGGAAGTATCATTGGAAAAAAGATATATTTTATTGTTTTACACAAGTCACATCAAGCTTAAAACCGTCTAGCAAGCTGATTAAAGAGAAAAATTGATTAAAAGAAAAAAAATTGCAAATTTTTATCTGTAGAATTGCCCATGTACGATTTTTGCAAAGACTTGTAAACTTTAAGATACTAAATTTGAATTTTTGAATAATTGAAATGATTCAAATAAATTCCAAAAACTTAAACCAACACTAACTGGATCTAGGCCAAACCGCTCGAAAAGGAGGCAATAAATTTCCACACTCTGATCTAGATTCTTATTTTTTTTTTATTTCCTTTTTTTTATTACACATCTTTTGCTGTGTATTTTTCCATTAAAACAATTTGTTTAACAAAAAAATATTTTTCTTTACGTCTCAACTTTTCCATTTCATACATTTTAAAGCTCATGATGATAAATTACAAAAAAAAGTACAACGAAAAAAGCGTGTCATTAAAAAAACAATTAATCTTTTTCTTCTTCATTTTTGTTAAACAAATTTAGCTTAATTTTTTAATCCTTTTGTAGATTATACGCCAAAATTCATTAAGCAACCGATCTACAATATAAAGCAAACTGGCGATGTTGCTTTCGGTCCTGGTACGAGGGTTTTGGGCATTTTTGGTGGTGCTTTGCCTAAACTCAATAGTGATCAATTTGACACCGTTACTAAAGGTATGAGGAACTAAATTTGTATGTAAACTGTAATTAACTGTCCTTGATTTATTTGTAGCCAAAAAGTATGCAATGGAACAAAGTATTAGGATGGTCTTAATGAAGCAAACACTTGCACATCAACAGCAGCAATTAGCCACGCAAAGGACACAAGTACAAAGGCAGCAAGCATTGGCATTAATGTGCAGGTATGAAAATAATTATTATTATTGATTTTTGTGATTTGGTGACTTGATATTTAATATGATGTAATATAAGGCGAATTTGAAATATGTCGAGTCCTGATTAGTCCACTAGTCAGAAGAATTCCATTGAATGTGAACCTAAATAAAGTTGATAAGATCTGATTTAAGCTTTATTAAGGCTTAATGAATTTTTTTTAAAAAAAAAAAAATTTCTAATCAAATTATTTTTTAAAAATTTAGAGTTTATGTTGGAAGCATCTCATTTGAATTAAAGGAAGATACAATTCGAGCTGCATTTCTTCCATTTGGACCGATAAAGTCAATCAATATGTCATGGGATCCTGTCACGCAGAAACATAAAGGATTTGCATTCGTTGAATATGAAATTGTAAGTTAATTCAGCATAAATTCCAAAAATATAAAACTTAATATCAAAATTCAATTTTAGCCTGAAGGAGCTCAATTAGCACTTGATCAAATGAATGGAGCACTTTTAGGTGGAAGGAATATAAAAGTGGGGCGTCCAAGTAACATGCCACAAGCTCAACAAGTCATTGACGAGATTCAAGAAGAAGCAAAGAATTACAATCGAATTTATATTGCTTCAATTCATCCAGAACTTACAGAAGAGGACATTAAGAGTGTTTTTGAGGCTTTTGGTGCGATTGTTTTCTGTAAACTTGCACCTGGTACATCACCAGGAAGTCATAAAGGTTATGGATTTATTGAATACAGTACTAATCAAGCAGCTTTGGAATCTATTGCTAGTATGAATCTTTTTGATCTTGGCGGACAGCTTTTGAGAGTTGGACGCGCCATCACACCACCTAATGCTCTCGTTAGTCCTGCTGTTAATTCATCTATGCCAACGGCAGCAGCTGGTAAGTTAAATTACATTTTCATTTGAATTTATAACGGTTTTTTCTAATTCAAATCTATTTTACGTTATAGTGGCCGCTGCAGCAGCAACAGCTAAAATTCAAGCTATGGATGCTGTTCAAGCAAATGTACTAAGCGCAGCAGCTCCAACACTTGGACTTAAAACTCTCTCATCATCATCTCCATCAGTTTCACTTCCAATTGCCACAACAGCAACAATTCCTCCACCTACAGTACTTCCAACCGTAATTCAACCAAGTCACATTTTATCTACAGGTTTAGTTCCTTCCATAACGACAGCTTCCATCACAGCATCAGCTGACGGACTCCAAACAACATTAAGTAGTGAGGAAATTGTAAAACAAAAGCAGGAAGAATTACAGAAGAAATTATTGGAGGAAGGAGAAACGACATTACAACAGCAAGAATCTATGTCGATTAAAGGACAAAATGCTCGTCATTTAGTCATGCAAAGGTTGATGAGACCACGTGAGAGTAAAGTCGTGATTCTAAGAAATATGGTTGGACCTGAAGTAAGTTTTAAAATACATTTAATGAGAATTTGTTGTTAATTTTTGATATTTTTTGCTAGGATGTTGATGAGACGCTTCAAGAAGAAATTCAGGACGAATGCAGCAAGTACGGAGTTGTTGAGAAAGTTATTATTTATAAAGAGAAACAAACTGACAATGACGATGATGATTATGGAGATATTATTGTGAAAATCTTTGTTGAATTTTCTTTATCTAGTGGTAAGTTTTTTGAATTTATAACGGTTTTTTAGAATTAAAAAAATTGAAATTTTCGGAAAATTTAACGGATTTTGTAAAATTTGAATTAAAGCACAAAAATTCAAATGTTAAAAAATTCCGTTAAATTTATAGCAATTTTTAAATATCAAAAATTCGTTAAATTTTAAACATTTCATTTTTAATTCACAGAAGCTGACAAGGCAAGTTCAGCATTAAATGGACGATTCTTTGGTGGACGACTCGTAAAAGCTGAAAGCTACGATCAAGCACTCTTCGATCACAGTGACTTCTCAGGTTGAAATACGGAGTAAAAAATCTCCTTTATTTAAAATGAGATTAATAATTAAAAAAAAAATTTGTCATGTCACATGCAAAATTTTCATATTTTGCTCAAATGTGGAAATTGTTAAATAATAAAAGAAAATCTTCTGTGTCAGTAAATTAAAAAGATTTGGTATCAAAAACTGAATAATGATAATAGCAAATTAAAATTCACACAAAACACATTACTAATAAATATCTGTAATTTATTAAACAAAGAAAACAACAAAACTCATTGTAATAGGAAATTTAATAAAGTTTAGAAATTTAGAAACTGAAAAATTTTCATACTTTTATTCAGTTTTGTACTTAAAAATCTACCAGTAGATAAAGTTTTACTAAAAAAATGACTAAGTTACACGCTATCTTAGTTTTAGACTATCAAGTTAGTCCCTTTGCTTTTCACTTATGACGTCCATTATTTAAAAACTTGAATTTTTAGACCCCCTCCACCTCTCTGTCACAAAATTTTCATACAAAAAAAATCTATTGTTTAAAACTGTCACACAGCCTCAGACCCCCTCCTCTCCCCCCTAAAAATCGGACATCATAAGTGAAGTTTTTACATTTTTCCATTAGTCATTTCAACAAATGAAGATCTCGATGAGCTCGTTTCAGACGATGACTTAATATGTCTCAAAAAAGTCTCAGATCCTGTTGCTTCCAATAATGCTTGTGTATTGTTACCAAATAATTTAGAACTTGCCTCAATTGAGTTCAAATTCATTCCCAGAATGTCTAATTTAGATTCAAAGCTACTCTGATATTGTGAAATTGTATTAAAACTTGATATTTTGGTCATTAATTCACTATTCAAGAGATATGAGTGTGACAATGCTGCCTGGAACTTTGCCAACTGTGCGTTAGCTTTAGAAAGCTCAGAAGACAATGTAGCGATCGTACTTTTAGCATTTTGAAGATGAGTAGTCATTGATTCAATTTCATATTGATAATGCTGAGATGCTTGTGAAAGCATTGCTATTTTTTTGATTAAATACTCATTATCAGCATTTGAATTTTGTAATTTCTTTAAAATATTTTCAACTTGTATCTTTTGATGCTCAACTGTACTTTCATATGATGTTAATTGTGATTTTAAAGCTTCAGCATCAACATTTCCATTTTGTATGATTAGTTCATATTCGAAAATCTTCTGTTGCTGGGTCTTGACTTTTTCTTCGAGATTCTTAATCTTTGCCTGACCGGGACCAGATGAAAGTTGAGAATTATTAAATTTGGTAGCATAAGCATCCAATTGTAATCTTTCTGCCTTCAAACTTTCTTCCAGATTCGAAACTTTTTTGAGCAGTAATTCATTCTCAATCTCATATTCTCGCATCTTCATTTCAAATTTTGTTGTTTGTGAGCTTTCAAATGTAAGTTTTTCTTCAGTATCTTTCTGCTCCAATGTAATTGTAGAGTTCAATGTTCTCATTTCCTTCAATTTTTCATTCATCTCTTCAACACGCTGCTGTTCATGTGCTATTCTAGCTTCATAAACTTTACGATCATTTTTATAGTTTGATAATTCAAGTTCAAGTGATTGAATTCTGTTTTGCATCTCAAGCATTTTATGTTCATAGTTTGAACTTTGATGACTGTAACTTGAGCTAAACATTGATGAATTTGAGCATACATGATCGCATTGTCTTTGAATGACTTTTCTATCTTTTGTAATGACTTCTCGTTTGAATTTTAATGCATCTGTAAATAATTAAATTTACATCATTAAAGGCACAAAAAATAAGGGGTGATATAAAGATTCGCACTTACTTGAAGGGTTCTTAGCAACCAAAATGTTAAAATCACTCAAATTAAGAACTTTTCCATTATAATTTACAACCAACTTTTTGGTAATTTTATCGACATTTCCAACGACAATTTCACCATCAATTTCAGCACACATCCAATAAAGTTATCAAAAAGGATTACAGCATTTTGGAAAGCATTTTCACTTGATGACTTGAACAATTCATACTCTTCGTTACCAAAAATGTACTCAATCTTATCGACTGATCTAATTTCACCATTTTTCTCATAAACTGATCTATTTTCAGATGGAATAATTTTCGCAGCAACCAAGCTTCCTGTATCATCCTTTACATATCCGAGATAAACTTTCTTGCCATCGGCTTGATGACCAGCAAGTAAAGCATTTCTAGATGCTTCATTTATGCTTGAACTTGAAGATGAATACGAGGAGTATGATGTAACTGGAAGGGATTTATATTTGAATTCTATCCAGCTTTTTAAGGCTCCAACTTACCTTCAGTACTTTTTTCCACAAGTTTTCCAACCTAAATATTAATTTTTGGAGAAGTTTAAGAATTGTTTCGTAACACAAAGATAAAAAATTTTCACGTACCATTTCCAATGAGCTTCCTTTTTATAATGATACAAAGTCACTTGAAAATAATTTCACCATTAAATGCAATCGACTGAAATTGCAAATCAAATTGACGCTCAATTTATAGGAGGAAAATGTCATGTTTCTTTTGTGCAATTCGTAAATTTTCGGAAGAATTTCTCTAAAGGTTCCGGTGTCATGGCATTTGTATCAAAATAATGTGACCAACAACTTGTTGCAAGTCGGAATGATTGAGAGGAATATCAAAAATAATTTTCAAAGTGTACTAAAACAGCTTCCGAGCTTGCACAGAATCAATTAAAATAAAATATTCTTCTTTATTCCTAAGGTATCGTTCATTTATTACGTACCAAAATAACGGTCATATTTCAAAAAAGAACAATAAAATTCTCAGAAATTCTATTGTTCTCCTCTCGACCCCCCCCCCCCCCCTGCGTTACGTAATAAGTGAACGAGCCCTAAAGAATTTCAAAAAATCTCGAACTTAAAAAAAATAACCTACAAAAACTAATTTAATAATTCTAATGACATTACAAACTAACATTCCTAATTTACACGTAATGCAGTCAGTCATGTTTCCACGAATTGTTTTTTTTTTTTTTTTATTTGAAGCATGTTTCCGATACTTAATTTAATTTTAGAATGTGATTAAACAAAATTAAAAAGCGTGTAAATAAAAATAGAAACTTTCTAATCACGAGCATTAAATTGATGATTTTCAGAGAGCGAAGCCAGTTTTTCCCGCCAAAATAATTTTTGCATTTTTTTTTTTTTTTTGTTTGGAACTGAAATTAGGAAGAGAGAGTATTTGGGATTTTTTTTCGCAAAAAGCCCTAGAAAATTGAATAAATTTCAAAAAATTTCCAAAAAGAGGGGGTTAAAACCCCCTATCCCCCCTCTCTGGCTACGCCCCTGTGTAGAATCATAGCATTCTATATAAGCTACATATCTAATATTGGGGGACCTCGATTTGAGTAATTGTTTGGTTCCGGAAAAAATCTACTCAAATCGAATTTACTCAAATCGAAATGTATGGAAAATGACCGTTAAAAAAAGAAAATTTGAATTTTTGTATGGGAGCACTTTAGTTACTCAAATCGAAATTACTCAAATCGAAGTTACTCAAATCGAGGTCCCCCAGTATCAAAAGTTCAATTTTGATTGCATCATGTCACCAAAAAATGAAAATTGGCGGGAAAAACCGGCTTCGTACTCTGATGATTTTAATTAAAAAGACTTTGGCTTTAAATTTTCATCAGAAAAGCATGTAAATTGCTCGGGATATGATACAAATTACGTACACACACCATCACACCCATTGACTATTTTATTTAGTCATGACCTTGCCAATTTGAACTTTACATTGTACCTAAGCATATCAAGGTGTGAAGAATGATTCACGATCGTGCTTTATCAAATCATGTGCTTTATGTACATTAAAAAAATTACAAAAGTCCTCGTGTTTCATATCGAGGGACTTCAGCGCATTTTTGGCGCGGCGATCAGTAATCGAGCTACGAATTGAAAGTATATCAACTTTCAGGACAGACCTTGCAATATTCTACATAAAAATAACGATAATTTTACAAAAATGTTACAACAACAATCAAAAACCCTTCAGTTTCAATTTCCTCACATTTATTGTTCATGCACAAGTGTGTTTTCATTATGCACAAACTAATAACTTGCAAAACTGAACAAAAAACTTTTCGTAAAAAATAACGGTCAAAAAATATTTGAAATTTCTATGACGTGAAGTTGCAGTCATGTGTTGATTATTTTTCTTTGTGAAATTAAAAATTAATTAATTAAGGTGTTTAAACACAAATTTGGGACTTTTAAATACATTTGCCGCCAATAACTCGATGAAACGAAGCTAATAAAACAAACCGGAGCTCTCTACGATGTCTAGATCAAAAGATAGTTTTTCAAAATTTGCTGCCGACCGAACAAAGTGTATGATTGAGCTTCCTTTTTGAAAACAAGTTTCCAAAAATGCGCTAAAAAGGATAAATACTTTATTGGCTCATTTTCTTTTTATATTACACATTTTTCTATGCAGTTTATTCTATCCTTATAATTTCTTAAATTGTGGCTCACTAGGCATTCGATTAATTAATGAACAAAGCTTCATTTCATTTCTATTCAACTTTGTTTTAAAATCTTTTTAAAAAACCGTTAAATTATTTTAAATTTTACGAATCTTTCAAATATTTTTCAAATCTCAAAATTCCGTTAAAACTTAAAACTTCAATTTTTTAAAATCCGTTAAAAAATTTCAAATCTTAAAAAATTCAGTTAAAGTTGTGAATTATTCGTACGTTGTGACTGACGCGTTGAAACTCGTCGAATTGATGGCGTATTTTCCTTATCACTAGCCTCCTCAAATTTTTCAATTGGAATCTCAATTTCCAACAATTGATCATCAACGGACCATTTTGCCTCAAAAAGCTTTAAATTTGTCATGTGAATTATTTGCTGATAAGTCACAAATTTTGAATCCTTCAAGTCTTTAAATTTCTGAAACAATTCCTTAATTGTCATTCGCCAAGGTTCTGTTCCTTTTTCTTTTTGCATTAAAAATCGAATTTTAAAGTATAAAGTTAAGCAGCTCAATTGATGTTCTGTATAGTGAACCTTCTTAGTTCCTTCATTACATTTCAATTCTACATGCAATTCACCATTCATCATAACTCTCGGAAGTCCTCTAAATTTGTCTTTTAAAGGTTTTTGTGTTGCTATTGCTCGATTTATCATTTGAGCATTTGAAGTTGGTTCCTTTGGTGTATCTCCAATTGTACTTCTAATTTTTGCAGCTTCACGTTCCGAAATATTTTCACAGGCATTTTGATAAACTTCTTCGGGACCAATTTGCATTCGAGAATCAATTGGTGTACTTCGAAGCTTTGAATTGCGTCTTAATCGATCATAATCAATTGATTCTGGCGTTACACGAAGACCTTGTAAAATGTCTAGACGTGATTGCTTTCTTGTTTGTGGTATACTTTGATTTCGTGATGATTCAGCTACTGGCAATTCCATTTCGATTTCTGGATGTTCAGGTATAGCTGGAAGAGATTCTGTTTGGATTGGTGCTTGTGGAATGATCGGTTCAATGATGTCAGCATGCTGGGGAGGCAATTCTGGTTCAATTATTGGAGGTTCAATCGATTCTTGTTGAACTTGATGAATTGTAAGTGATGGTTCGAGGACAGGAAGTTGTGGTGCTGATAATGAAGTTTGTATTGGAGGTTGTTGGACTGAAATTGATGGCTGTTGGACTGAAATTGATGGCTGTTGGACTGAAATTGATGGCTGTTGGACTGAAATTGATGGCTGTTGGACTGAAATTGATGGCTGTTGGTATAAAAATTGAAACAATTTAAAATACGTTATTTTTTGAATTTTTTAAACATTTAAATTTAAAAGCAAACCGTTGAAAAATTAAATTTTAAAAAATAACTGAAAATTTTGAATATTAAAAAACCGATAAAAATTTGAATTCTAAAAAACCGTTAAAAATTTGAATTCTAAAAAACCGTTAAAAATTTGAATTCTAAAAAACCGTTAAAAATTTGAATTCTAAAAAATCGTTAAAAATTTGAATTCTAAAAAACCGTTAAAAATTTGAATTTTAAAAAAGTGTTAAAAATTTGAATTCTAAAAAACCGTTAAAAATTTGAATTCTAAAAAATCGTTAAAAAAACTTACAATTGAAGCAGGTATCTCAATCTCTGCAGCTTCTTGTGGAACTTCAGGAATTGGAGTCATGTTTGGTATTTCAGCTGGATTTGGTAAATTAATTAGATAATCTCGAATATCATCCAAATTTTCCAATCTTGTTCTCTTTGGCTGTTCATTAAGCTGTTCTGGTGAACTATTTAATCTCTTATTTTTCTGTGCTGTATTCATTGGTGTTGATGTTGTGATGCGCTGATGAGTAGTAATTGGATCAAATTCGAAATTAAAACTTTCACGACGTTGTGGAACTTGTGCTTCCAATTGTTCCTCATCATAAGGCAAATCGTTGGAAATGAAAATTTCAACATCATTAAAGAAATCAAATTTATCAGTTAGCAATTGAATTTGCTTTACTGATCGTGCTTGTGATCTTTTTTTGATTTTAAATGGAACTTCTCTTCTCAATTTTAGCATTATTAATTCATCATCATCATCTTCTTGTGGCTGTCTTTGTCGTTGATTCTGTTGACCTTTCTTTTTTCTAAAAACTCTTCGTGCCTTTCCAAGAATTCCTTCACAATCTTTAACAGCATTACGGAATGATTCAACACGTTCAGCCATACTATCACCACCATTAGCTGCATTTTCAATCTCATGTTGTGATTGTTCAATGTTGATATTTGGAATTTCATTGTTTTCAGGATTAATTTGCTCTACAATGATTTGATTTTGTGGCTGATCATCAATTTGAGGAAGTTCGATTTGTTGTTGATCATCTAGTGGTAATGGACTTAAATCTGGTGCGTCATTTGCGTCTGAAATTGTTTTATTATACAAAATAAATATAATTTGATTTAATTAATTTTTTTTATAGCAACTAGTTTTAACGAACTTTTGACATTTAAATTTTATATTAAAATAAAATTTAAATCTGACAAAACCGTTAAAAATTTAAATTTACCTGGTGTAAAAAGCAAATTATCTCCAACATCAACAGACGGTGGATTAACATCAATTTCTAATGGAATTACATTTCGAGGTCCTACATCAGCGTTAATGCTCAAACTTTTCCTTAAACTTGCTTCTTTTTGATGTAAAACTTTCGAAATTTTCTTTCCAGCAACACCATCAAAAACACCCATTTGAACCATTTGCATTTCATCTAAAGTCGGAATTTCATCATCATTATCCAATAAATTAGCAACATTTGAAATTTCATTTTGCTGACGCAATGATACGCGTCTAATTGTAAGTACTGCATTTCTTTGCATTGGAATCGATCGAGAATGTCCTGAAGTTTCACCAAGCAAGCTTGATACAAAAGTTTGAGCATTTGGAACTGTTTGTGCTAATTCATTTTCGATTAAATTAAGATTATCTTCTGGAACTTCCTCCATTGCGTGTCTGACATTTTCTGGTGAATTTTGTGGCAGTTCCATTTCTATTTGTGGAACAACATTGTCGTCGATGTTTTGTGCTGCTCTTTGAACTGTAACTGACTTTTCTTTTTCAGCACTTAATGCTGGCTTTTGTGTACTAAATGATCCTGGATTTGCAAGACAACGCTTAAGAGCCCTAACTTCCTTGATTTGTGTCACTAAATGGATGTATAAAAATTATTGCTTGAAGAATTAATTATAAATTAACTTTTAATCTAACATACAAACTAAGTTGTCATTATAAATTTCAATCATCTTTTCAGCATTTTTGATGAATCTATTGAAGTGAATTTGATTATTATAGGCAATCTTTGCCAATTGTTCTCCAGATGCTCGACTAAAACAAATAGTAAACAAAAATTGTAAGCATCGGAATTTCATTATTTTTACACAATTTACTCACTCCAAAACTCTAAATTCATCTTCTGTAAGTCCTTCGCCTTGCCACGGAACATAATTTGCTATTTTATGCACTATTTTAGCTAATCTACTCATCTTAAATAATTATTTTTATTAATTTCTGTTACTTTTAACTTTTTGTACGTTTATTTCTATGTGTATGTATTTGTTTCGCGCCAAAACTTTCTGCACATTTGAAAACTTTTTGACCGTTAATTTTATTTGTTAATTTTTGTTCAATTTTGAACTTTTATGATTTTCGAGATGAAATCTAAAATTAGAGACTTAGATAATTTTCATTGAAAATTAGAATATAAGACTAGAATTTGAGAATTTTGAGTTATTTGTAAATCGAAAAATTGATAAAGTTCAAAATTCAAATTTTATTTAACCGTTACTCTGTAAAACTAAAAAAAACGATACTTTTCCCTTAATAATGCATTAGACGTTAAATTTAACAAAGGAAATGAAAATTCAGCATACCTCAATCATTGTTCAATTATCAAACGACTTCATTCTGCTTCAATTAAGCCATAAATTTAAATTTCTAATTTCCAGAAATCCACAAAAAAATTACAAAAAATTGTTGAATCCTTTATCAATAGTTTGGTTTAATTCTTCATTGTTAAACTTGACAGTTAGAAAACACGTTGCATTTTTTGTGTTGATAGACAATTTATTATTTTTGACTGATATTTACTAGTTTAAGTAGCTTTTAAGTTATTTAAGTCTTTAAATCGTAAGTTTTGACAGCAGTAGAACCAAAAGTAAGTCAAGAAACTTGAAAATTCTAAAAATTGAAACATTTTTTAGGGTTAAGTATTTTACACGCTTTAATTTTGTCTTTCTAGATGGGTGGATGGTCTGACGATGAATCAAATGCTGCAGAGGTAATAAATCTCTTGTAATTCAATTTTAAAGTCTGAAAAATTAAAATATTTTTTGTTATTTTTAGCCAACTCAAGAAAGCAGTTCGAATGGACATGAAGGAACATTTTCAAGAGGACGTGGACGTGGTAGAGGTCGCGGATCATTTTCTGATCGGAATAATAATCACGATAATGACTCAAACAATGAAAATCGAGAATTTGGCAGTCAAAGAGGTCGAGGAAGAGGCAGAGGTCGTGGATTTAACTTAAACGACCGTGGCGATCATGAAAATGATAATTCTGAAGGAAGCGAGAATCGTGGATACCAAAGTCGTCGCGGACGAGGTGGATATAATCGTGATGAGAACGATAATTCAGAAGGAAATGAGAATCGTGGATTTGGAAATCGTCGCGGACGAGGTGGATATAACAGGGAAAATCGCGAAGATCGTCAAAATAACGATGAAAATGAAGGTGGTGAGAATAAGGAAGAAAAGAAGCGAGAAATTTACGTCCCAGAAGAGCCAACAGACGCTGAAACTTTATTTGCATCATCAATTTCCGCTGGAATTAATTTTGACAATTTTGATAAAATTGAATGTCATGTTACTGGAAGGGATAGTGAAAAATTTAAGCAGATTAATACTTTTGAAGAAGGAAATTTGCGTGAATTTCTCATTGAAAACATTAAGAAGTCAGGATACACAAAACCAACGCCAATTCAAAAATATTCAATTCCAATAATTTCAAGCAAACGCGACTTGATGGGCTGTGCACAAACGGGATCAGGCAAAACAGCTTCATTCGTACTTCCCATCTTGAATGTTTTGATGTCTGAAAATGCTACATTAAATTCCGGAAAGCCTCAATGCCTTATCATCGCACCAACTCGTGAATTAGCAATTCAAATTCGCGACGAAGCTATGAAATTTGCTTCTGGATCTTTCATTAAAGTTTGCTTGGCTTATGGCGGTGCTGCAACTCGTTATCAGACTGAAAATATTACAAATGGATGTCACATTTTGGTCGCAACACCTGGACGTCTTATTGATTTTGTCAACAAAGCTGTGGTTAATTTTGATAATCTTAAGTTCTTAGTCTGTAAGTTTGAGATTCAATTATTTTTTAACGAATTTTTGAGATTCAAAATTTAACGAAATTTTCAGAATCAATTTTTAACGAACTTTAGAAATTTAAAAATCTTAAAAAATTCAAAAATAATTCTTAACGACTTTTTCAAAATTCAAAATTTAACGAACTTTATTCAATTTTTTTTGAACGAATTTGAAAAAGTCGTTAAATTTTTAAATATTTACTAACGACATTTCATTCCTAAAATTTAGTGGATGAAGCTGATCGTATGCTTGATATGGGATTTCGTGAAATTATTGAAACAATCTGCAATCATGAAAGTATGAAAAAGGACGAATTGACAACTTTAATGTTCTCAGCAACTTTTCCCGATGCAATTCAACTTCTTGCTGCAAAATTCCTTCGTGACTACTTGTTCCTTACAATTGGAATCGTTGGTGGTGCTTCATCGGATGTCGAACAAGAATTTATTGAAGTTGAACGAAAGGGAAAGCGTCAATTATTAACTGATATTCTCAAAAAGTATACAGAATCAGCCGATGAAGATCGAATTTTAGTTTTTTGTGAGACTAAAAAGACCGCTGATTATTTAGCATCATTCTTATCAGAAATTAGCATGTCATCAACCAGCATTCATGGCGATAGAACTCAAAAAGAACGTGAAACTGCTTTACGTGATTTCCGTCAAGGCGTTCGTAAAGTATTAATTGCTACTGCCGTTGCTGCTCGTGGATTGGACATAAAAGGTGTCACTCATGTCATTAATTATGATTTGCCAAAGGATGTTGATGAATATATCCATCGGTAAGTTTTTGGTCATTTAATGCTATTTCTAAAGACTAATAATTGTTTATTTCAACAGCATTGGACGAACAGGTCGTGTTGGAAATCGAGGTAAAGCCACAAGCTTCTATGATAAGGCACAAGATGAAGGAATTGTCAGTGAATTAGCACGCATATTAAAGCAAGCAAATCAAATCATTCCTGAATTCTTAAGTGGAGATTCAGGTGCTTGCGGTGAAACTGATCAATTTGGAGGTTCTGACATTCGTCAACCAGCTGCTGCTGCTGTTCAAGAAGAAAATGTTGAATGGTAAAAAAAAATCACCAAAAAATTATTTTTTTTAACTTTTAATATTGATGAAATTAAAAATTCAAGCAAGTATGTAGAACATTAAAGGAACTAAAATAATAAAAGAAAGACATTTAAATTTACCGCACTAATGCAGGTTCAAAAATTGAACTTATTAATGATTGTTTTGATTTTTCATCATTAATTTTTTTTTTTTTGTCAATGACTTTTTTTCAACTGTGCAGTTTTGAGCAGAACACAGAGAAAAGAGAATAAAGGAACAGAATTTATTTTATTTTTTTAAAACATTTTCTCGACTTTTTTGCGTTGTAATCTCTTATCAAATTAGTTAGATTTAAGCTTAATATTGTCAAATAATGAGTGAAGATTTTGATCTACTATTTAAAATAGTCTTAATTGGAGATGTAAGTGTTGGTAAAAGCTGGTAAGTAAGAAAATTTTTCATTAAAGAAAATTTGTGCTGTAAATTATAGCTTTTGTTATTGTTCTCTTAAACAGCATTGTGACGAGATTTAAGACAGGAAATGTTTTCACAGAACGACATACAAATACAATTGGAGTTGACTTTTCGATGAAAAATATTAAAATTGGAAATAAGAGAATCAAATTACAGATTTGGGTAAGATCCAGTGAAAATTTTAATGATGAAAAACATCCAGTTATCCTTGATTTTGTTAAGTTTTTGGATGTCAATAGTTTATCATGTTTGATTGCGATTTGAGTGATAGAAACTGTATAAAAGTGGTTATTAATGCTCTTTAAGTGCTACAATATGTTTTATTTTTGAAGGAACTGCTTAATATAGACGAAATTTGCAAAAATTTGAATGTTTGAAATTTTGTCTTTAATATGGCTTTTAAGGTCGCAAAGTTCATATGAAAATGACAATTGATGTTTACTTACGGTCATGAAGCATTTTAGTTCCATCTTTATTGCTTAATTAAGCTAGAAAAATCGATTTTCAGTGAAAATTTTAATTTCTTTAATTCTTAATAATTTGAATGTAAAAAAGCCGTTAAATTTTTGAATTTCAAAACACCGTTAAAAACTCAAAATTCATTAAAATTCAATTTATTTTTAGGACACAGCAGGACATGAAAGATTTCGATCGATAACATCGAGTTATTACAGGTAAATATCAACAAAATTCTTATCTCAAGCACAGCTGCAAATAATGACTAATTATCCCTAAATATTCTTTGTCATCCACAAAATTCTCACAACAAATAAATGAATAAATAAACATAAAAAGGAGTGCTCATGGAGTAATCATAGTCTATGATATCACAAAACGAAACACATTCTTATCACTTCAAAAATGGCTAAATGAAATACGAAATTATACAGCAAGTAATGTCGTATGTGCATTGGTTGGCAACAAATGTGATCTCACTGAGGAACGGGAAGTGACACTTGAGGAAGCTGAGGATGTCTGTAATATTGTCCCAGAAGTTTTATTTTATTTGGAAACGTCTGCCAAAGAGAATACAAATATTGAGAACGCATTTACGCGTATTGCTGAGGAACTTATGGTATGTCAATTTGCATTATTAAATATTAAATATTCATGAGTTTTTTACTATTTTTAGAATCGCCAAAGTTGCATAGATGATGAGAATCAAGATGGTATAAAATTAGGTCAAAGTAAATCGATTACAAATGGAAATTGCAGTTGCTAAAATGGATATTCATGTTCGGCAGTTTTCTTCTCCATAATTACTATTTTTATGTCTTGATTAAAAGTAGAATGTGAAGTTGATTGAAAACGTCCATTAATTATGATATTTGAGGCACTGTGATTTTTATTTTTTGTGGAATGATAAGATCTGACGGATATTTTACGCGAATTTGAGTATTTTATGCTGAATATAGCTTCGAAAATGTATTAAATAAATTAATCGAAAAAAAATTTCAAAAAATAAATTTAAATAAATTATAGAGAAAAAAAAAATCATGAAAAATGGTCCAAATTTTTAGAATAATTCCGAAAATTTAGCTAGATGTCTTTAAAACAAAATTTAATAATTCAATATTTAACGAAGAATTTGAGAAAAATTGGAATTGTATGGCTTTTGCTGTTGTAAGGTTTTGTTTTTAAAAATCGAACTGTTGAAAGGTTTTGAAAATATTCTCAAACATTTGAAAGGTTCTGATTGAGTTTACAAAACATTTGAACGGTTTTGAAACATTTTCATTGCTGTTATAAGGTTTTAGATAAAAAATTGAAAGGTTTTAAATAGCTTTGAGAAACTATTGTGAGGTATTTAAGCACTCAATGACTTTTGAAATGTTTTAAGATAAAACAGAAAATAATTAAAAAAATTATTATGATAAATTTAACAAAAATAGAACGGCTTATAATGGAAAAATTTTTTAAAAACATAAATTATTAAAAAATCAAATTAGATAGCTGAAAAAAATTCGATAAATCATCAGAAACTCATGAATTTAAAGACCATATCACATTAACTAATCAATCAACTTCGATAACTGATTGCAGACATAATAAAAAAACCAAACATGAAAGATAAAAAAAATGAATCAAGAAATTTATATTTTTGGAAAGGATTTTTTCTATCGAATATATTTTAAACTTTATTTATTGTAATTGTTGAGAAAACAAAAATATAATAATCTTATAACTCAAAGCTTATGCACAGTTTACGTCTTTCGAATTCAAACAAACAAAAAATTAATGCATGTTAAATGTTAAAAATATCAACTAGACGTATTTATTGGCTGCTGACTTTAAAAATTAAATTAAATTAAAATTATTGCTTAAGTGCCTTTTGAAATGAAAAAAATTCGAAACATGAACAATTTCCGAAGCACGGACGGGCAGTAAGGAAATTTTAAAATAACATATTTATCGCTGAACAGGAAAATAAAGAAAAAAAAAATTAAATAAATTCTTAATTTCCAATTTTAATCTTACATTTGAACTTTTTTTTCATCCTAATAAGTTTAGGGTTGCGATTCAGTCACCTGTATGCAAGTGAAAACCGTACAATTCCTTGATAATTTGTAAGGTTTTTTCAGAATTTGTAAGGTTTTAGACTAAAAACCTTACAAATTATTGTTGTTGTTAATTATATTTAGTATGGTCCATCAGCTAATGCTATTACAAGACCAGCTCCATCGGTGTCCAAAGTTGTACTATTCCTTTATTATGTTCTGTGGTATTCCAATGTTGATCTATTGATGTATAAAATTCCAGGAAGTAACAAATCCATGTTGTCTAGGTTAATTTTGATGCAATTTCAATTTTTCTCCAAATTCACTATTATTCGCGACTTTTTTGAGTTCTCTCCATAGTCCATTTGTTCCTTAGTGTTTTGTGTTAACTTATATCCGGTTTTTAACTAGTTCCTACGCGTAATTAATATAAATTTGAAGAATTTCACAATTCCACAACCTCATTGATCAGAGGTTTAGAGAGAACTGACCTTACAAATTATCAAGGAATTGCACGGTTCTCATCTGTTTGCAACTTTGGTGCCTGTATTGCAGTCCTGCTTATAAGTATATAAATTCTGATTTTTTTACAAAAATATCCACAAATGTGTCTAAAAGTCAACCGAACTTAAAGGTTTATATTTGATATCACTTTTACTTGGATATATCACAAAAAGAGTCAATTGAATCGCTGACAAAATACATCCCAATAAATTTGGTATTTGGATGAAGGAATCATCTAGGAGATAGCCATAGATGTACCACTCAAGACAGACAAAGAAACTCGTTAGAATTATCGGGAAAGGAAGCACTTCAGTATTTTTTGTCATTATGACATGTCTTAACTTAATAAGTGGTGATGCAAAGAAAAATACTCCTACGGAACAGCACAGTAAGCCTGCAAATTAAATGTCATTCATTAGTTATTGTTATTGTTCTCTACATTCTTCATAAAGTTTCATATTGTTGGCATCGAAGTTATATTTAGGAAGTAATACTGAATGTCTGTTTTTTTTTTTCAATATTTGCTTAATCCACAAAATTAAATAAGATAAAACGTGGAGCAATTTTTAGCGCATTTTTGAAAACTTGTTTTCAAAAAGGAAGCTCAATCATGCACTTTGATCGGTCGTTCGGTCGTTCGGTCGTTCGGTCGTTCGGTCGTTCGGTCGTTCGGTCGTTCGGGTCCCAATTATCTCTTGATCTAGACTTCGTAGCAAGCTCGGAATTGTTTTAATAGCTTCATTGAATGTTTTTATTCCCGCCGTTTATATTGAAAAGTCAAAAAACACTCATTAAATAGCTTAATTCATCGATTTTATATTTCAAAAAAAATATGTAAACAATGCAGGGCAAAGCTATGCTGATGATAAGTTTGAATTTTTTCTAACCGTTAAAAAATTTGAAATTTTTTTGACCGTTATTTCGGATTAAATTTTTTTTCTTTTTTACACCTTAATTAATTAACTTTTAATTTTTTCATACAAAACAAATATAAGTGCGTTTAGAAATTTGAAAAATAATGGATGTGTTCAGAAATTTGAATTTTTTGCTAACGGAAAATTTTGAATTTCAAAAAACCGTTAAATCGTAAAGCTATTTTTTGCATTGAACATTATAAAAATCAATTTTAAAGGAATTTTGATTTTTAGTTTTAAACTTATTATTGAAATGAATTATGACTAAAGAAACAGCAATAGAGTTTTAAAACTCGACATTCTTTTCTATTTAATCAATTGCTAATCGCTGCGTCAAAAATGCGCTGAAGTCCCTCGATATAAACGAGGACTTTTGTAATTTTTTTTAAGCACAGATGGTTTGAGACATGAATTTTAGGTCATTTTGACTTAGAATTTTCTTTGAATTCAAACGTCTTTTTTTTATAAAACATAAATTTTTGGACATGAAAGCTAAAATTTCAAATTTTACAAAATCTTTAAAATTTCAAATTTTACAAAATCTTTAAAATTTCAAATTTTACAAAACCGTTAAAATTTCAAATTTTATAAAACTGTTAAAATTTCAAATTTTACAAAATCATTTAATTCTCAAATTTTACAAAACCATTAAAATTTCAAATTTTATAAAACTGGTAAAAATTCAAATTTCACAAAACCGTTAAAATTTCAAATTTTACAAAACTGTTAAAATTTCAAATTTTACAAAACTGTTAAAATTTCAAATTTTACAAAACCGTTAAAATTTCAAATTTTACAAAACTGTTAAAATTTCAAATTTTACAAAACTGTTAAAATTTCAAATTTTACAAAACTTAAAATTTCAAATTTTACAAAATCGTTAAAATTTCAAATTTTACAAAACTGTTAAAATTTCAAATTTTACAAAACTGTTAAAATTTCAAATTTTACAAAACTGTTAAAATTTCAAATTTTACAAAACTGTTAAAATTTCAAATTTTACAAAACTTAAAATTTCAAATTTTACAAAGCCGTTAAAATTTCAAATTTTACAAAACCGTTAAAATTTCAATTTTTACAAAACTTAAAATTTCAAATTTTACAAAACTGGTAAAAATTCAAATTTTACAAAACTTAAAATTTCAAATTTTACAAAACCGTTAAAATTTCAAATTTTACAAAACTTAAAATTTCAATTTTTTACGAAACTTTTAACATGTCTATTATAATGTCAAAAAAAAAAGCGTCCAAGTCACAATAAAATTTCTCCAAAAAATACATCAACACGATTTCAATGCCAACATCTGGTTATATGACTTATTCGTGGCTCAACAAGGCACGATGAAATAAAAAAAGCAAAGCTTGCACAACTCACCGATTAATTTGGATGCCTTCACATTATCTAATTCCACACGACTATATACAATTGAAAATGTAATCATTAACAGCACTAAAGCAATTTGGTGGTAAAATCGTCTCTTATTTACAGTAAACATAAAATATGTCATGCAATATAAGGCAAATAAAAATGCTCCAATTGAATTGACGAGTATTAATGAATTATCGTTGATGAGAAATCCATATCGGAGCCATAATGAGCATGACAAAAGTCCTGATACAAATGGTAACGCACTCGTCTAAAATGTTAAAGATTAAATCTCAATTAATGGATTTAAAATGTTAATTTTTTATTTTTACCTCTCCAGTACTTTTCTTTTTAAAATAATTCCTACATATTAATGAACCAGTTAAAAATTGTATTACTGTTGTAATTGTGGCACAATATCCTAAAAAATTCTTTAAATTCTCTGGATCGTGAAAGTATAAAAGCATTTTAATAAAATTTTATTTTAAAAAATTAAATTTCCTAAATCTCTAAAAAATAGACACGAATAATAAAAATAAAGGGACTGTGACTAGCGATTTCTAGTTGTGGTATAGAATGTTGAAAAGTTGGTGGTTTTAAGTATTTTAATAATTTTGTATGAATATTTTTATTTTTTAATATTTTGATGATTAACGGTCAAAAAATATTTGAAAAATTTAAACTTTTTGGTTTTGATGATTAAATTTAAAAAAATTTAAAATTAAGCTATAATTTCTATATTTTTTGTAATTTAAACACTGTAGCTTCAATCTATAATTCTTTATCTTGCTGTATATTAACACCTTATTGAAGAAAATTCATTTCTAATAAAGTTTTTCGTGATTTTAAGAAACTTTCCGTTATTTTTTTCTGTATCATTGAAATTTGAATTTAAATTTTAAAAATACGTTGGTAAATTGATTGAAACCCTTCAAATTATGCTAATTCAATTAATTTGCTGTAGTCCAGACAGTTCAAATATAGCCAATAATGTGAAATCTTTCAATTAAGGCCACTTTCATTGAGAATTTGACGTCAAGAATATCAATGACGATGTTGCGCAAAAATGATGATGATGAGTTTGTTTATGCCTGTAAACATTCATTTTTGGATTGTGAAATATTAATTTTGAGAAGCTTAAATCAGATATTCCATGAAAATAATAGATTAAGAAATTAAATTGAATAATCAGCTATCAATTTTTAAAACAAAATTTCATAAAATTCAAAGAATCATAAAAGATCCAGAAATAAAATCATCCAGCATAAATTGCATCACAATCGTTCTGATTTTGTTGACTCTAATTCAATCTACGAAGGAGTCACAAATTAATTGCTCGGAGTAGTGAAAGTGATACGCACTGAAATTGACCTAAGTGTAGAATATTAATCAATTATGGACCGTCATGATGGACAGGACAAGTCACCGTACCGAAATACTTTACATAAACGAGTAAGAACAGTGATTAGTCATTGAATTTAATGATTTGAATAAGAAGATCTTTGTTTGCCGAATCATTTTAGTGATTTTTAAGGCATAAAGAACCGCTTTGTATGAGTTTATTGCCTCATGTCTAATAAACAGTAATTAATTATAATTTACAAGCATTTAAAAATAACGGGAAGTTTCATTTTCATTGATCATATGCCAAAAATTTGTGCATTCATATTTCTGTGCCTTATCAAAGTTATTTTTGTTTTTTTGACGTCAACTGGAATCTTTACGGCATTTCAAACTTCTATGACATGTCCTCTAACTTTATTTGATAGCTCATTAACTAACCTTTAGTATTGACCCGTGTAATGAGCTAATAACTGGCAAATCTTATCATAATTGAAATTATTAAGTTTATAGAAAGTATATTTATAGCTTAATCATGTCAAAATAATCAGGCATGACATCTCATTGATATCTTTTTTTCATTGTATTATAGACTCGAGGATGGAATAAAGTGTTATTTGTAACTGGATTAGCGACTACATTAGGATCAGCAAATGTTGGTGGATTTAATATTGGAGTAATTAATGCACCGTCATCTTACATGAAAGTATGGGCTGGTCAAACATTAGAATCGAAATATGGAATTACCTTGAGTTCTGGAGGAGTTGATGTTTTATGGTCTTTTATTGTTTCGATATTTCTTGTTGGTGGTGCTATTGGAAGTTTGGGTGGATCTTATGTTGCTAATCGTATTGGAAGGTGAGATTCTGGATTATTGACTAAGTTCCTCTAAATTGTACCTATTTTACATTTTACCGTTAAAAAAATTTGAATATTTTTTGACCGTTAAATTTTTGAATATTTATTGACCGTTAAATTTTAAAATATTTTTGACCGTTAATTTCTAAAATTTATTATGATCGTTTAAACTTCAAATATTATTTAACCGTTTTTTTTCAAAAATATTTTTAAACAAAAATATTGCAACATCCAGCAACTAATTTTTTGCTTTTTAATTCCCAGAAAACGATCGTACCTGTCATGTGCTACACTATTCATCATCGGTTCAATTTGCTTCAATATTTGTCGCTTACTCTCATCAGTCGAGCTATTAATTCTTGGACGAATGTTGGTTGGTTTAGGAGCTGGAATGACTATGACATGTCTGCCTATGTACCTGTCAGAAATTGCACCATTTCATTTAAGAGGAACTTTGGGTGTATTTTGCTCTATGGGATTTACAGGAGGTGTTGTTGTTGGACAAATTGTTAGTTTACAGCAACTGCTTGGAACTGATGAATTATGGCATTATTGTATGAGCTTCCAAATTATTTTCGTCATTTTATGTTCATTAGCATATCCAATATTTCCTGAAAGTCCAAAATATTTGTGCCTTATTGGTGACAGAAGTGGTGCCTTGCGAGAATTAAAGAAGTTATGTGACAATACAGAAATGGCTGAAGATGAATTAAACTCGATGGAATTGTTGAATGAGAATAGTGAAGAAGAGGAAGGAAGTAGCCAAAAAGGTGTTCTTGACGTACTTAAAGATCCAAAATTTTTATTGCCGCTAGTTTTAGTCTGTGCATTACAAGGTGGTCAACAGTTGTCTGGAATTAATGCTGTAAGAATGTTTATGTCTAGTTCCGTTGTTCTTTGTGGAAATTTATTTTTTTGAAGAAAAAAAATATTTTGACCGTTACAAATCCCACAGAATTTTGAAAAAATTTTCGACCGTTATTTTCTTTTAAATTTCTTTCTAGGTATTTTACTATTCAGTCTCAATATTTGAGTCAATTGGATTCTCGAAATCGAATGCAGAATGGGCAAATTTGGGTGCTGGATGTCTCAATTTGTTTGTCAGCTTCTTCAGTCCTGTTTTAATGGCTAGAGTTAATCGACGTCCTTTAATCATGCTGTCATGTTTCGGTTGTGGTGTATTTTTGTTCCTGTTGAGCATCTTTTATGGATATAGTGTAAGTCGTGCAACAGGTGGTTGAAAATTGATTAATAATTGAAATTATTTCAGGAATCAAATTCAACATTCCCAATTTTATGTGTCGTAGCACTTTTAGGCTACATCCTGCTTTATCAAATTGGTTTAGGTCCCGTTCCGTACTTTATTGGCGTTGAGTTATTCGAAACTGCTGAAAGATCATCAGCAATGGCTTTAGGAAGTTTATCGTCATGGGTTTGTAATTTCCTCATCGGAATGACATTTATATCCTTAAATACATGGCTTGGTGCTGCTGTTTTCGTCATTTTTGGTGTCGTTTGCTTCTTATTGACACTTTTGCTGAAATTCTATATGCCTGAGACACGTGGAAAGGATACATCAGACATTGTACAACTTGTGTCTAAAGGATTTAGATCGAGACCTGTTGAACAAAAAGATAAAATGCTGAATAGAATCAACAATGAACTGAGTTCATGAATAATGCAATAAGTTTTGAACTTTTAAAGTTTTATAATGTTAAAGACTATTTTTATAATGCAGAACTATTAATAATGTAAATTTTTGTGACTTGAGATCATTGTCTGAAATTTTTTAAGCTTATAATGTTAAGAATTTGTTCTAGAATTGATTTGAAAGTGGGTTGAAAGTTGCGATGCTAAAATTCACTTATATAGTACGCAGTTAGACTGATTTCATGTGTATAATACGCATATATCGTTCTCATAGTGCGCATTTTACGCACATAGTGCGCATTTTACGTACATAGTGCGCGCATTATAATAAAATATAATTAACTGCAATCTACACAAATAGTGCGCTTTAATCTTTACATAATACGCATATACCGACTTTTCATATGTATAATGCGCTTTAAATTTCTGCGTATAATGCGAGGACAAATAAAAATAATCCAAAAGCACAAAAGACCATAGGTAATCCAAATCAAATCAATTCTAATTAAAAGATAAAAAATATGAAAATAAATTTTTTAAATGAACAAAATGTTTTTTACTATCAAAATCTTAATAGGTATTTAACTTTTTTATCACAGCTTAATTAACATAGAAAATCTCAAAAAAAAAAATCTTAAAACATTCCAAATTCTTGTTCCAATTTAAGTGCCATCATTTGATTATTCTGATCAGTTTTCTTTAAAATCTTTGTTATTATATTCTCATATTCTGCCGGTAGATTTGCCTTCATTTGCATGCACACAAGAATAGTTTTGTCTTGAAAGACATTATTAAGTGATGTAATTGTGTTTGTTATATCCATTGCTAGTTGTGGTTGTCCTTTTGCCATTTTCATTCTCATTAAATGAATTTCTCGTGTCGTTCTACCTGTTAGTTCTGTGACAACTGCATCAATAATTCTTGCGGAAATTGTATTTTGTGAAAAATTATCTTTAAGTTGTACAATTAATATCCATTCTGTGCTGGCTTTAATTTTTATAATTTTATCGACAGTTACTTCCAGAGCATATTCACGTTCCATTTTATGACGCATTTTCATTCCTACATATTGATCAATTGTAATAAAATTGTATGATTCATCGATTTTAAATGGATAATCGTTATCAGTTATTTCTGGCTTTTTCATTGGCGATAATCGAATCGATTTTGTGACTTTTATGCTACTTTCAGGTGACTCAATTGACTTTCGTTTACGAATATTATTTAATTCATTATCAAGCATGTCGTCATCCTCATCTACCTCATATACCAAATTTATTGACGGTCTTAGCAAGTCATTTGCTTTAATGACTTTATTTCCATTTACATTAGTTGTGTCCATTCTATTTGCATTTGTTGGTGGCTGAACGTCATCTAAATTGATTTGTGCAAGAATATAGTCATCATCATCATCGTCTATAATCATTGCTGCTGATTTATCGAGCTGATTTTCTTGTGATTTTTGCCTTTCTTGTTCCTCAATTGCATCAATCATTGCAAAATCAAAATCATCATCCTCAATATCATCGATGAAATTTTGTGGCTTTATTGGTTTCTGCTGGATCTTGCCTTTTTCATCCATTTTAGTTAAATTTTGTGGCTTATTTTGTGATGGCTTTTCATTCTCTAAACTTTGTTCTGTATAATCTAAAATTGGAGTCTTTGTGGTTGGTTTTTTAAGAAGTCTAAGCAAGACATTCTCATATGCATTAACTATGATGATTTCTTCAACTTCTCCGCCTATAATTTTAATATTTTCAGCCTTTATCATGATTATTTGATTTACAACTTGTACTGGTCCAACTATTAATATTTTACATCCAGGCGTTAATTTTGTATTAAGACATGCAATGTGCTTCATTTCCATTGCTGTTACAATCTTAAATCCATCAGTTAGTTGAAGTTTAAACATTCGTTTCTTCTTTGATTGGAATGTTTTAGTTTCTCGTTTGTCTTCAATTACTTCATCGAGTTTCTTGTCATGCATGCGTCTCCACTGGTCGTAGAATGGCTCAGCTACAAAAGAATACCAAAGATTAATCAATTAAACTTAAAATTAAAGATCCAGTACTCACAAATATCCAAAATATACTGTAGTTGAAGTAATAATGATTCATTTAATGTCCACGGATCTTTTTTCGTCACAAATGTTTCAGGAAGAACTCTACTCGATGTTTCAGATATGTTTGCCAGACAGAATTGATCCTTAACATTCTCATAAAGCTGATTATTATTAAAGCTTGGATTTGATTGAACAAAATATGAGACGCATTCTTTTAGCCAGTCTTCTTGTACTTTTGCCTTAATGTCACTAGTTAATTTCGATCTTACAAACGAGATTCTTGATGTTAAACTATTATCCATTATTTTATACTGCTTAATTACGGCTATAAATTAATAAAATCAATTTTTAGAAATGTTTGATTTATAAACAATGTTAAATTTGTAATTTGAAATTTTAAAAATCGTTAATAAATTTGAATTTTCAACTTCACGTGTTCAACGGTTTTTCACCTTAAAAATTTGTTTGACAAGCATGACTCATTTTGAAATATGGTATTTTGCATATTAATCATATTAATTATGATATTAATATTATTTTAAAATGACTAGGTCACAATAAATGAAATCACCAGAAATAATGTGCACTATGCAGAAATTTGAATACTTTAAGCGTGATACAACTCAAATGTCACTTAAAAATTCATGAAATTAAATAAGTCAAACAGTAAATTTTAATTAATTGATAAAACACAATCAAAAGTCTCACGTGGACCGGCAAATTAAATTACAGTTATTTGCTTGCAAATTTTTTTTACCTTTCTATGTGTGATTCAAAGAGCGAACATTCTCATCTGTTTTTTTTATCATTCAGCTTATTTTCATATCAACAACATTATAAATGCACAAATCAGCTGTTGGACGTTACATTTTCATATGCTCAAAAATTAAATGCATTCACACATTAAAATTTTTATAATTCTCACTATCAAGTAAGTAGAGTAAAGTGAATAAGACCTTAAAACTTACTCATTGCTCAGAATCCGTTAACGTTCTTATACACCACATCCATAATTTCTTTTCATTATCATTCTATTTTCTCTTTCGTCTTCTCAATAAAGACTGGAAAAAGAGTCAGTAAACAGTCCGCTCCCGCTCATTTATAATGTGATTTAGTTAAAGTGCTTTTAACTTTATTACTTTATTTTTTGAGCATTTTCTGAAAGGTATGTATGATGGTTGAGGCTATCTTGATATTAATTTTATTGAATCATAAATTGTCATAAATAAAAATCGACAGTTAAATTTTAAGTTTTTTTGTAACCGTTATTTTTAAATTTATTTTGACCGTTAAATTTCAAATAATTTCTGTCCGTTAAATTATATTTCTAGATCGTTAAATTTCAAATAATTTCTGTCCGTTAAATTATATTTCTGGATCATTGAATTAAGTATGAGTAATGCGCCTCCAATCAGTCTAGTTTGACCACATCCATACCAGTTTTATTTGACTGTAGTGGAGAGATTCGCATTTAGAATTATGAAGAAATGAAAAATCAAAACATGAGCAGCACAGCGTAATTCTCAGTTTATAAACAGCTCTCAACTGAATCGGAAGTACATTTTAATTGAGCTTCGACTTAAGTGACTTTATTAATAATAATAAAAATTAGATAAGATTAATCATTTTAATTCTATCAATCGATTTCTTTGTTCTTTATATTGTAATTTCGCAACAATTGGACAAATAGAAATTGAGTAAGAACAGTTGTAAAAATGTAGGATTATTCATTATTTTAAGAGAAGTTATCCAACTATAGTGGTTGTGGCATACTTTTTTGCACTATACTTTTCTGCTTTTATTTTTCGTTCTTTTCTTTTCCCATTCTCAAACTTAAACCTGCAGCGTCTAGCAACGAAAATGAAGCAATTTCTCAAATTTGCGACATATTTCTTTGTGCTCTCACAAGTTCATGTCAAATGTGACACAACTGATATTGTTATGAGTGTTCTGTCAAGCTTGTTGTCACAAAGTAGGCAACCTGAAAAGATATCGACATCAACAGCACCCGGAATCTTGCCAAAAGTATTGAATCCACTCAATTGGATACCAAAATTTCCTGATGTACCTTGGAATCCTGATTCTGAGTTGACAACTCCTGAAATTATTACTAGACATGGATATCAGGCTGAAACTCATACAGTACAGACTGAAGATGGATATTTATTAAATTTGCATAGAATTCCTTGTGGACGAGCTGGCTGTGATGGAAGTATTCGTCAACCAGTATTTTTACAGCATGGAATTTTGGCTAGTTCAGCTGATTGGATTATCAGTGGACCAGAAAAAGGCATAGGATTCATACTTGCTGATCTAGGATATGATGTGTGGTAATTACTCATTAATTATGACTTATTTGTTGTGTCTGAATAGTCATAATATTCTTATCATATTCAGGCTATCGAATTTGCGTGGCAATACTTACTCACGACATCACATCTCACTTTCAAATAATGACAGAGAGTTTTGGGATTTCAGCTTCCATGAAATGGCCATTTACGATCTTCCAGCCTCAATTCAATTTATTTATGACCATAGAAAGCGTAAGTTAAGTTCATCTCTGTGAGACTCAGACACAAAAAACTCTCTTTATCATATCTATATAGGAACAATGGGTGAATCTGTATCTGAAAATGATTTAATTTATGTTGGTCACTCGATGGGAACTACAGCTCTGTTTGTAATGCTTAGTGAGATGCCGGAATATAATGAGAAGATAAAATTGTTTATAGCACTTGCGCCGGTTGCTTTTATGACACAGTAAGTTATAACTTTTCAAAACACAATTTTCAAGGTCTTGAAGATAAACAAAAATGAAATTTCTGTAATTCATACTGACCTTTGGAATTGTTTTGAATGCATTATCAGCTGAATGTTTACATGTAAATTAATTTGTTGTTGTTACTTGCATTTAGCGTTAAATCACCGATTCGGTTTCTAGCGCCATTCTCAAAGGATATTGAGGTATGTTGATATAGTTGCGTTTGACTAAAGGATGTACATTTCTTGAGTGTTTATAGCTCTTCATTCAATAGCTTCTATGGAATGCAATGATAATAGAGATTATAAGAGTATTACATATGATCAATATTGAGTTTATTGAGTTTTGCTATGCAATTGATAAGATTTGTGAGATTATGAGTGATTTGTTCTAGATTAAAATGTTGATTTACATTATGCTTATCGATTGGAAACTTGTAAAAATATTGAAAAATAATTAATTTTTAAGAAAGAAAACATGATGTTTATTGTTCAAATTTTTGTGGAAGACTAAATTTTTAAATGAAAAAAGGGTACGCAACTACGAATTTCAATGAATATTTTTCAAATCATAAACGACCGTTATCAATTGAATAGCAAAATTCTCCAATCATCCTTTGCATTTCATTTAAAATTTCGAAATCATAAACCATAGCTTGATTTTTTCGTAAAAAAGTTAAAATTCCCTGAAAATTGGCACCGTAGAATTGATGGAATGACAAATGAATTTTTGAAAAAGATTTCATTAAACTTTTTGGTAAGTCTTGACGCCAATTTGATTAGACTTAATTTGGAAAGGAGCTCTAATTCATCTGGTGTCGGAGTAAAATGCACTGTGAATATATTAAGGCACAACTTTTTGTACATAAACGTTTTTTATGTTAATTGTAATTTATTTTAATTTGAGAGAATTTTAAGCTAATTGAGGTCTTAATATCCACAGAAAATCATGAAATTTTTTGGTCAAAATGAATTCCTTCCGCAAAATAAAATCATCAAGTGGCTCAGCAAGTACGGATGTGAAATGAATGAAGTCGAAAAGTACATTTGTGAGAATACACTGTTTGTCATCTGTGGATTTGATAAAGATCAATATAACTCGACACTAGCAACAGTTATTTTTGCACATTCTCCAGCTGGAACGTCAACAAAGACAGTCGTTCATTATGCACAAGAGATACAAGAGAGTGGAAATTTCCAGAATTTTGATTATGGCATTGAAGAGAATAAGAGACGATATGGAACTGAAAAACCACCGCATTATAATCTCAGCAATGTTGAAGTTCCTGTTGCTTTATTTTATGCTCAAAATGATTGGCTTGCAGGCTATCAAGATGTTAAGAAGCTTTACATGAGCTTACCAACACAGTCGGCTATCGATTTTTATAAAATTCCATTCGATAATTTTAATCATGTCGATTTTATTTGGGGTATTGATGCACCCCAGCTTGTATATGACAAAATGTTAGACCTGATGAGAAATTACAAATAAACAAACTTTTTTTTCCGTAGTTATAGTAACCATTGGAATAATTTTATTTATTTTTTAGAATTTCTTTTATTTTGTGAATATTTTGAATAAAGTTAATTACGTAATAAAAATAGACAATTGCCTTTAATTACTTCCATTATGTCTACTGAAAATCAAGAAAAACCTCCAAAAAAGACATTGCTAGAAAGGTATGAGATTCCTGTTGAAAATCTTGACTTTTCCTTCATCAAATCCTGCAATGACTCAAAAATGATGGAAAAAATCGTAAAAATTCTTCGATCTGGTGAAGAAGGCTTCTATCCAGACCTAACAAAATGTGCTGAAGATAAACTCCTTGAACTAAAACCAAACAGTAAACTATTTCGTAAAGAATCAGCTGTAATTAAGACTCAACATCTCGATGAAGAAGAATTAGAGAAAGTTCAAAATGACATGAAGAATTTCGTAGCGGAAATGAAACAGCAAGACAAGATTCTCAATGAAATTAAACCAACATCAAAATCAAATAAAAATGAACCGCCAATTAGAGCTCCAAAAACCGTCAATGACTCATCAAAATCAAAGAAAAGTTCAGAAAGAATCAAGTCAACTGATTATTCTAAATGGGATAAATTTGATGCTGATGCAGCAGTTCTAAAAATTGATCTCGACGATGAGCGTCAACGAGAACTTGCTGAAGCGAAAAATAAGAAGAATTTAGAAAAATCAAAATTAATTGAAGTTGTTGAGGATGATGTCGATGAACTTTCAGATTTTGAGAAAGACAGGCTGAGTCTGAAGTTTAAGGAACGCGGAAATGAAGCATATAGAGCAAAAGATTATGAAGAGGCTATTAAGGAATACACACAGAGTATTAATATCAAGAAAACTGCTGCTGCTTTGAATAATCGTGCTTTGGTTTGTAAGTTATGATGACTTAAGTAACTTCTTAAATTTATGCCCTCAAACTTCTTTTTCCAGACTTAATCCTCAAAAACTATATTAAAGTAATCTCTGATACCAACGAATGTCTTCAAATTGAGCCTAGAAACGTCAAAGCCCTTCTCAGAAAAGCTCAAGCATTTCTCGGTCAGGAAATGATCACACAAGCTTACGAGACATTTGACAAAGTCCTCCAAATTGATAGCACAAATCAGACAGCACAACAGGAAATCATTAAGATGCACAGTAAAATGCCTCAACGCAAATCAATTCGAATGAAAATTGAGGAGGTTGATGAGACAACAGAAGACGTCAACGAAAAGAAAGAAACAAAAATCGAGAAGAAGAAAGTCAAAAAAGGAAAATCGGAGAAGCTTGACATACCAGAATCATCACATGTACCAGAACTAGTTAAGAATATAATCCCGGAAGAGAAGACAATTTTTGATCAATTTAAGCCTGAAGACAAGAAGCCACGCGAGAAACTTGTTATGCCAACTGAGCCACAACAAAAGAGAAAGGAGAAGAAAGACGGAATTTTAATTGAAGAAATAAATTAAATTTAATGTTCTTGACCTTTACTTTGATTTGTTCTGAAGATACTTATGTAGAATAAAGATGGTGATGTGGAAAAAATAAAATTCGGCAATAAAAAAACACGTGGATTAAAATATATATAGATACAAAAATTTTTGTTATCTGTTAACCAAATCGTAATAATCTTTGAAAACATAGTAAAACAAAATTCAATTTTGAAAAAACTCCTGATGATGCCATCGGTGATGGCGAAATTAATTGAGTATTAAAATTAAAATAAAGCAGTTTGTTGGAGAAAAAATATATATAAATTTTCATTATTTAAAATATTAAACTTTAGGACTTGAACCTAGACTTTTTGTCTAATTTACTGTTAATTCATAACTTACTAATACTGTATGGTAGACATATGACAAAATGTTGGATTTGAGCTTTGAGATTAAATTACAGAGCCAAAAATATAGATAGAAATTTATTACAGATATCTAGATTTATTTGAAGTAAAATCGTATCAGTCGCAGTCTCTATTTTTAAATGACTTTATAATCTAATTTGTCAATTGGACAAAAATAGCACCAACATCCATTTTGACGTAGGAAAAGAAAGCAAATCTATTCAATGAACAATCCAATGTTGCGTAGGACATGTCGTTTGTTGATTTAAAATAAAAAATGCTGTGATTGACATACGTATAATTAATTTTCATTTGGCACTTTGTAGTTATTGTCGTAGTCACATAAGATGCTTGTGTATGACAATTGAAGGAAAAGTGTGTCAGTCATTAAATAATATGCAACATAATTTATTAGTTCCTAAGGAGCATCTTATCATCATGTTTTCGAGATGTTTTTCATTTAATCAGGATGACATCATCAGCAGCTAATCCTTTATTGTCGCCTGTTTTTCCATTCAATAACAACAATTAACAACAAACAGCATAGATTTAAATGCGCACATACAACAGAGCATATATGTAAATTCTAAATAGTGGACATACAGATCTCCTGCTGTGTGATTGATACTGATAAATGGTCATCAAATGATATAAAAGGAAAGGATTCAGTTCCTATTTCGACATTAGTTTATCAGATCTATTGGAATAAGGAATACAGTAACAAGATAATAAGTACCAAAAAACAAAAATGTTGGCTGTATTTACTGGACTTTTAGTCTTTTATGTGATATTTCAAGGTGCACTTTGTGGAAATTTAAATGATGTGAGGATTAATATCAATCAGTTATTTTAAAATGAATTAGAATAATAAATTGCATAATTTCTCATAAAAGGAATATAGCGTTGGAACTAACGTCAATAAGTATTTATATCAATCGAAACCAGATGGAATGGATGAGCCAAAGAGGTCTGGGAGACCAACGGAGTTTTGGTTCGGACCGAGAATTGGGAAGAGGTATGTAGTTGGTACCATTGAAAATTAGTGAAGCTTGTAGATTGTGGTACAAGAGTTTTGAGGATTTATAGATAAAATCTAGTCCAAAATGTCAAAATTTTATGAAAATGACAGAGGAACTAAAATTCATAATTAATCTTTCATCTTTACAATAAAATCCATTTTCTTTCCAATTTCCAACAGAAGCCAGCAATTCATAGATGAGCTTCCAACTGAATTCCTAGAATTAATCGATAAAATCGACAAATCACCAGACCTTCAAAAAATAATTCTCGAAAAATTCTTAACTGACGATTCATCCTTTGATGGACCATACATCCCGAAATTCCAACAAAGATCTAAAGTCTTTGCACCACGTTATGGTCGTGACTCACCTGATATCAGTCAAAACTTGAACAGTCGTCCATATCCACCAAGATTTGGAAGACAGTCCAACCTACCGCCATATTTACCACGACTTGGAAGAAGTGCTGACTAAGAATCTTTAAAAAAAAAAATATTTTCTGAAAATTATTCAAGTGACGTTTTAGGCTGGAAATTTCACTTGAATAGTTTCTTTATGCATTTATTGACTTACTAACCTTTTTTGAGAAATGTCCATCAAAAAGATAAAACACGAGCAAACTCTCTGAAAAGAATTTCTCTTTTTTCCCTTATATTGTATTTATTGAACATTTAAGAACATTTTAAAAAGTGTATAGGCATGGCATAGACAAAAAAAATGATAATAATAAAGATGTGTGATTAAAATGTGTAAATTCGTCATAAATGTGATGAGCAAGGTTTAAGGAATGTCGTTTGAACTTTTCATTTTGCGAATTGAGCATTTTCAGAAATTCTGGAATGAAAGTTACAAGGAACTGAAATGAAAAAGTGATGATTCAGGGTTATGAGATTGTTGCTAGATTGTGTAAGGCACTGAACTGGGAAATACTGAACTTAATTTGATGAAATTCATTTAATACTTTAATTCCGATAGAAGTTGATGACTAAGAGATTTGAAACTTGAAATAGAGGTTAGAATTCTCTCAATGATCTAAAATCCATGTGTACTTCCAAAACATAAATTCTCTACCATCTTCACCCTAGTCTCATTACTTACCTTTCACTCAAAATTATCCCTTAAAATTATCCATATGTTTACATTTACAGTCAACAGGTGTTAAAAACAAAATTTGTCCTTCCACAATAAAACAATAACAATAAAATCTCTCCATGACAACGAAAAATATGCAAACAATTTTGTTTTGTGACCAAATTGCTTGCTTTGTGAAAAATGACTGAAAATCTGAAAAGCATCGTTCAATCTCTAAATAAACTTCTCCATACAGACTATAATATTATCTCCTTTGATTCCTTATCTGAGGAATCACTTTTACAACTTTTACTCGATGTTTTCTTGAAGTTTGGGATAATTACTGTAAAGGTAAGAAAAAATTTTACACAATGGCTGATCAGGCTTGAATATTTTTGTGAATATTAATTTTATTACTAGTGGGATGTGACTGAAAATGATCCTGATGAGACAAACAAGACAATTATGGAATGTCTTGTTAAAATTCAGTACACTGATGATGATACTGATATTGCTGGACTGCGTAGGGGTCTTGTTAGGGGCGACAAGAAAATTATTTACCCAATTTTCGAGTGGATTTTTGAAAATGATGAGCTGATCATGAAATTGGCTTATTTGGCTAAGTTAGTATGCACAACTTCCTCTACTTGACTGAAAGCTAACAAAATTTAATTTCACAGGTTCCTAATGCCACTCAATCTCCCACCAGAAGCTATTTCCATCCCAGAAGTCATGAATCTTTACAGTCAATATGAAATCGTTATGGAAGAATTTAAAGACATTCATCAAGGCTATGAAATGGCAGTTCAGGAAGGTAAGAAGACTCGTGAATTACGTAGTGACAGTGTTGCTATTGAAGGTGAAATTGAGAATGTCAAGAAGCGCATTGAAAGACTTCAAGTAAGATTGGATAAAGTTCCACAACATGAATTACTTCTTGAAACTGCAAAAGCATTGAGAATCGAAAAGGATCAACAGAAAGATTTGACTTCTCAAATTGAGGAACAAAAGCAGTTGCTGCAACGTGCAAATGTTTCTAATGAGAGGTTACAGAAGGAATATCAAAATATCCGAATGGCAACTCAAGGAACAACACCAAAGCAAATGTTAGAAGGAATCATGGAAGAAGCACAAGTTCTTGAATTTATGGTCAAACAGAAATTGCCACAAGAACTGCTTCTTCGTCAAACAGAAGTGCAAATTCTCGAAGAAGTCATTGATGAACCAAATATTGGGCGAGAATATCTTCAAGATTTGCAATATAAAATCGATGAAGTCAGCCGAGAAGTTCAACGAATGGTTGAATCTAAAATGAATGACAAAAGTCAGCAAAATGATGCACTTGGTTTAGGACCATTCCGTCAACAAGCTATGGTAATTGCTCGTAACAAGGAAATGGTTGCTGAGCAACTTGATAACTTAACAAAGGAACTAAATGACGTTGAATCGCAATTGAAGGAGAAGCAACATAAATTGGAATCTATTGGTGGTGACATTTTATTGCGTGGTGAGGATTTGAAGCAGTTTGTGAATACATTGAGGGCAAAAAGCAACATTTACAAACAGCAACGATCAGAATTGGCAGGAATTAAGGCAGAAGCTAATGACTTGAGTGAAACTTTAGAAAATCTCAAGGCACAAGATCCATCATTAGCAACAATTACTGATGATGATGCCAGTTCCTTAGAACCAATGTTCTCTCGTCCTGACTCTCCAGTTGAGTCACGTGGAATGACAGAATTGTCACGTCTTGTTGATGGCCTTACTCGTGCTGTTTTGGGAGCGCGCGAAAAACTTTCACCAATCTCACAACAGCTGCGTCCGTTACGTGAGAGAATTGCCGAACTGAAGGATGAATGTGATTCAAAGAAGCAGGTTAGTGACAATAACTGCATACCTGTCTATTCATTCTCTCTTTTTTTCTAACCTTTTGTTTGTCCATATTACATTGCCTTTTTTTGGCCTAAAGTGCAATTTTTGCACTGCTGTAGCCAAAATGATTTTATTTATTCTAAAATATCTATTGTGTAGGAATTGGAAATCATGGTGATTGTAGTTGTGTATTGTGCCACAAATAGATTGAATACAATATTAGATTTGAGTAAAGTAACATAAAGACAGAGAGAATTGAGGAAACGAACCTTTAGATAAATTCTATTTCTTTCTTTCATGTTTGGGGTGGATATGCTTTCAATGTAATGCATAAGTTTCTTTTGTAGACAAAAAGTAAATAAGCACAAGACGAAGGTGAAATAAGATCGAAGATATGTTTTTGTGAAGGAAATAATATGAATTTATGATTGAGGGTGTGGATGGTTAAAATGTATGAAATTATTGTGTTTGGAGATGGTAATTTTGTCAGACTGTTCATAGACTGAGCCTAGTTCATTTTTGTGATCTCGATTGTGATATTTAAAAATGTGATGTGCTTAAACATTATCAATTACAAATTTGAAGGGATTAATAAGTACCTTCATTATTGTAAAATTTTATGACTGTAATGATAAGATAGGAAAAGCTATAAAGTCGTGATAAACATGCAATCAGTCATTAGCTTTAAACTGTTTATAAAATGTCTTAATTATTAATCATATTCAGATTTGTTCATAGATAACACGTGCTAATTAGTATCGATTATTATGCTAGCTCATTGTCTATAAAAAAGTTCTAACGGATTTTAACCCTCAGAGATTTTCAACTTAAAAGTTTATATTTATGTGAGTGTTGATCCCCCTGATTTAAAGAACATAATGTTGGTATGATTTTTGTATGCATAAAATTTAATGAAAGGTTTTCATTGACGCCATCTTGAACTAAATTTGGGAACTGCATGTGTTTTTAATCAAAATTAACTAGGGCTTGTCTTAAACCTAGCTAACTTTGGATTTTTGTAAAGAAGCTAATATAGGTTCAAAAAGGCAGAATCTTTTTAAGCATCCAGCATTGGTCAGCTACCCTTTAAAACTTTTTAAACATTTTTGAACCTACTTCATCATCCTTAATAATATCCTTACAGAATCGTATTCTTCTTCTCTTAGATTTCTATCTCTCGTTCCTCAATTTTAACTTTTATCTCAACGAGATCGACCAGATCTTCTTGAAGAAGAAAATAACAATTTAAAATCAATCAGTCACATAAAATTCGATAATAATGTTTCTACTTCTTATAATGTCGATCAATATGCCGGCATGAGATTTCCCATTGCCGCTCGAATGATTTTTCTAAACAGTCGATGCTGTAAAAGAGAAGAGAAAAATGAAAATAAAAAAAAATCTGTTCAGGAACGAATTTGAGAAGAACGAAAGGAAAGGAAAGGAAAGAAAAGAAACACGAAGAAATTTGAGGGAATAAAGAAGCTGCAATATGCAGTTACGCACACAAACTCACGTCCGTTTGTATCGGGTATTGATTCTTTTATGATCCTTTCTCATACATTTGACGTATTTTCTACCTACTAAGGACTCAAAACTGCATCCCTCTTAGAAATAAATTGAAACAAGAATTTTTTTGCTGGCTGCAAAGACCAGAAATTCAGTCAGTCTTTAAAGTACTTTTGTTTGGTGTTGTTTTGAAAGAAGAGGAAAAAAAATTATTTTATGTGCTGAAAAAATTAAATTTTTGTGTGACTGCAAACACCTTAGAATATTCAAAATAAAAAATTTAATGACTATTTGCTGACAAATCCTCAAAAAATGAACTTAAATAAATTCCACTGTGGATTATTTTCTACAAAAATTTTATCACAAAAACCATCGCCAAAGCCTAAAAAGACATTTGCACGACGCATCAATCGAACGATAAAGAAAGTTGTGAAGCTGAACTTACTTAACATCCTTAATGATACAATAACACGTCCACTGAATAATAAATTGAAGCATAAAGAGTTGATTGACCTTCGGAAGAATAAAATTAAAGAAGAATATCATGGAACGCCAAAAAGTGCTGATCATAGCATGGAAGATAAAGAGAATGTGTCACCGACCTGCACAAAAGTTCGATTTATTGAATTTTCATCAAATGAATCAAGTCCGAGCCATAAACCGACACTAAGACAGCAATTAATTGATTTTGCACAGAAACACAATCCAAAGCCTGAAATGTTTGAAGACCTACTTAATATCATGAAGTCAAATGGACTTCAAATTACTAGAAATTCTGAGAATTTTTTCGATAAGAAATTTGACATAATAAAAATGAATTTTGGTTCATACCTGAATATAGGAATTGAGAGGGGAATAAGAAGCTATTATCGACCGTCATTCATTCGTAAACCAATGGCTCTTGTCACATCATCAGATAGCATCTTACAGCAACAACAACCCTTAGACATTTTATCCATAGATATTGCTGTTTATATAGTCAAATCTAAGATCTCTAATGGCCTTACCGTACCACAATGTATGATAATATTCGGTCGAATAAACTGTCAAATATTTTATGATCCTTTTATTATTGGCATCTATTATGGGTCCTTCCCCACGCCTACAATTGGCAATGAAATTATGAAGCCATTGGTAGATGAATTAAAAATTCTTAGTAATCAGGAGCTTGTTGTTGAGGGGAATTATATGTTTCAAGTTAAAGTAAATGCATTTTTATGTGATCCAATTAGTAATAGTCTCATTACCTGTACATCTCTACCAAATTCTATTTATGGATGTAGTAAATGTAATCAACGTGCAAATTTACAAATTGATGATGGATTTGCAAGCTTTCCAAGCACAATGACGCTTGCAACGCCTCGAAGTGATGACGATTTTAGATATTTACTGAATAATGATCATCATGTAGCTGAACCTATCCTTACAGAGCTGAATATTGGATTAATATCACAATTTGCACTCGATTATAAAATTGTAGTCTGTAATGGGGTCATGAAGCATTTAATGAATTTATGGTTGAAAGGAAAGCTTGATTATAGACTTAATAAAGAGACACAGCAGAAAATTTCTAGAGATTTACTCCTAATGACTGCCAACTGTCCACGAGAATTCACAAAAAAGCCACGATCACTTGATGAAGTATCTCAATGGGATTCACAAGATTGGAACTTATTTTTGTTGTATTTTTCGCCAATAGCAATGAAAAGTCGCATGCAGCAGAGATATTATGTCCACTTTTTATACCTGCATTTAGCTATGAGAATTTTAATGAGTTCCGATGATCATAATGCTGAGGCAAATTCATTTATATTAGGACAATTACTAAACACCTTCATTGCTGATTTTACGACACTTTATGGAAGTGATAAGGTTGATTATAATGTTCATAATTTACTACATTTTGAGCAAATTCAACAGAAACTTGGATCACTTAAGAAGCTTAATGGATTCATCTATGAAGATCAAATTAGCATGTTTAATTCCATTTTAGATATGAATGATGAAGTCAATCTTGAGGATGTTGGTGAAAAAATTATCGAAAATTCCAACAATATGATTGAAAATAAAGTCAATGAACTGATCAACACGACATATCCATACATTAATGGCAAAGGGGAATTGGTCTTTAAAAAATATACAATTTCAATTTTGGAACCAGACAATCACATCATGACACGTGAATCAATTGTTAAAGTTGAGGCAATTTGTAGTGATAATAAAACAGGCGAGATCTTTATAATTGGCAGAAGATATAGCAAAATTGAGATCATGTTTCAGGCACCGCTGTCGAGTCAAAAATTATTTTTAGTTGCAAATCTTTCGCCACTTCATACCTTTAGACTTGATGATGTTGTTTGTAAAGCAGTCAAAATTGACAATAAGGATGGAATTTTTGTTCAGCCACTGATTTTGACATAGTTTATGTTTTGTACTTGATAAAATTTTAAAGTTTCTGAGATATTTGTTAATAAAATTTTTTAAACTGATTTCTTCCAAAAATTTAAATCTTTTGAGTTTTTTTTTCTTTTTTGATTTTCAACTTTCATGCTTTAACATTCTGACTACCAAAATATTTAATTTACCGTCTCATCTAGAACTATGATGCACTAACAGCTCAACTAAGTTCAGAAACAGCCCAACTTCAGGCAGAATACAATGAAACGGAAAAGGAAGTGAAGAAACTTGAGCAAAAATGGCAGGATTTAAAAATTGACTACGATCGAGTAGATAATTTGTTAGAAAAAGCAAAGCAAGAATCGGAAATGCCGAAAGATCGCAAAAATACATCAACATTGAAAGAAACTTTAACGATGCAGTTGAGGGAGCAAGAGAATATTTATTCTAGGTTGAAGAATGTAAGTAGAAATTCTTAGTAAATTTACTGTTGATTGTTCTTTAAATTTGAGTATCTTGTGTTACTTACAGCAAATATCTCACCTGAATATGACAAAAGAAGATCGTAGAAAGCAAATTGTGTTGTGGACAGACCTGGCAGAATTATTTGAACTTAAGAAGAGATGCTTTTTGGAATCTAAACAGAGGGAAATTGGTGGAACAATGCAAGTCACTAACACATCAGATATTTTCACATTGCAGTAAATTTTTGTGGTGTTTAAGGAGATAAATGTCTTATTTATTTCAAAAACTGTAACTAAAAAAATACTACTGGGGGACCTCGATTTGAGTAATTGTTTGGTTCTGGAAAAAATCTACTCAAATCGAATTTACTCAAATCGGTATGGAAAATGACCGTTAAAAAAAGAAAATTTGAATTTTTGTATGGGAGCACTTTAGTTACTCAAATCGAAATTACTCAAATCGAAATTACTCAAATCGAAGTTACTCAAATCGAGGTCCCCCAGTAAAGTTTTAAAGATTAGATTGCAAAGTAAGTTGATGCTGTTTGCTTAAATAAATTTATTAATAAATTCTCAAAAAAATAAATCGTTTCTAATCTTCATTTCTACAAGAAGCAACTTGAATGATTTTATGCGTTATTTTAGGATGAATTTGTTTTTTAATCTTAAACAGATTCTTTACTTTTGGTCCAAAATCAATCATATTTTTAATTCTCAAATTGAACCTTGAAGCTCTCAAAATTTTTGATTTTCTTAAATTTACACTCAAAATATTCGGATTCACTTTACATTTTCGGAGTTTTTTGGGCAAAAAATAACCTCCCTTCAATGACTTCTCATTTCTTGATGGAATGGTTTCACGATCTCCTGTTATTCGTTTTAAACTTGATGGATTTGTTTTCCGAACAGAAGAATTATTCCTAGTTTTATTTGACTTACAGTTTAGTAAAGATTTCAATGGAATATTGCATGGCGAAGACAGCAATTTATTTTTGCAATACTTTTGTAAGTTGTTGCTAATGTACTTTTTTGACCACTTTGTGAGATTGATCTTCTTCTGAACAATAATTTCTGATTTTTTTGCAAATTTTTGAGCTCTTTTTAAAAATTTAAAAACTACAAGTTCCACCAAAAATAAAATTAAAGCAATCAAACATCCAAATCCTAAAAGAAAAACGGGAATTGCCATATTTTGAAATTGAATTGTTTTCTGCTCCTGTTCGATAGCTGTAACTTTTGGTTCTCCTAATGACTTTTCAATTGCTAGTGTCTCCCAAAATTTATAAATACCAGATTCTACTAGATTTTTGATCATTTCCTTAAATTCATCTTTGTAGAAGAATCCTTTGCTAATCAAAACATTCTGATAATTTTGTCTCAAAATCATTTTATCAAACAATTGATGACCATTTTTAAAATTTTTTGTTGTTTTTATGAAGGAGCTAACATATTTACAATTGAAGAGATATGCCATATGTTCATCGAGATTGTCAGGTATTTGCATTGTTATTGATTTTGCCAAGTCAATTTCATTAATAATTAAATTCTTTCGAATCAATGGCAAACCAGCATTATCAATTGTTGTACGATCAAGATAAGTATAAAATACTACATTCATACTATTAAGCTCATGTATATCCACAGCTGATCGCAAAGATGATTCAGTTAACATAAGTGTTAAGCAGAATGTCTCATAAAAAGACACAAGAAAAAGTGATCCAAATACGAACGAATAAATGAGAATGTTTTCTGAATTATATAAAGACTATTTCTTTTATTTTAATCACCGATAAAAAACTGTTTAATTTTATTTAATAACTCAATTAATTTCGTTGTTACTAACAACATCTTCAGGAGTATTCAAGAATATTAAAGAAAAGTTCACTGTGATTTGGTTAACAGTAACAAAATTTTGTTTTCTGTTAACCAAATCACAGTGAACTTTTCTTTAATATTCTTGAATACTCCTGAAGATGTTGTTAGTAACAACGAAATTAATTGAGTTATTAAATAAAATTAAACAGTTTTTTATCGGTGATTAAAATAAAAGAAATAGTCTTTATATTGTTATAAAACTGTAGAAAATGGATTCAAATAATAACCTTTATTTTCTGAATTAGTCAAATATTTCAACCCATTCGTACTCAAATTTAAAGTCATTTCATAAACTGAAGATATAATAATACTAGTTGATCTATGATTGTCTGTATATATCGAAATAAATTTCCATGTGACAATAATCAGTGATATTGTTCCAAGAATTAACAGTAATGAAGCTAAATCAAATCTAGTTTTAATATTATCAAATGCAGATACAGGAATATCACGAGGAATTAACAAGCACAAACCATCCATTTCATTAGATAAAGCATAGTCGAGAGCATTTGAAGTAACTCAATATATATATATGTGTTCATACAACTGAGCGACGACCATGCGACGACCATAGCTCAGTTGAGTTGCTCAGTTTTTTATATTGAAAATTTGATTGTGTTAGTGAATTTTTTCAAATTTTTTTAAAAAATAACGGTCACTTTTCTATATGAACACATATATATATATTGAAGTAATTCTTATATTTGAACAAAGACAAATGTCAGCTAAATTTAAATAGAATTGAATCTCACTCAGTATTGACGATGTATTTTGTTGTAAGATTATTTGATGAGGAATTTTAATTTTTCTACTAAATTCATGTAGCAACTGATTTTCAGTACCAATTAGTTTGCCATTTTTCTTGTAAGATGTTGGAAATGAATCATAGTGCACAACTTTATAGGATTTTAATTCATCTCCTTTAAGGATATCCTTGACTGTCTCAAATATCAAACTATTCGTACTTTTGAGTTCAAATTTGCTGGTTTTTAGTTTTTCATTTCTAACAAATGAAGTTTTAAACATGTACAATTTTCCAGAGTTATCTTGAAGCATGCAATAAACATTGTAAAACTCACAAACAGTTATTGCCTTCCAAATTTTATGGACTAAAGCTGTATCTAAAGAATTATCGATTATGACAAAAAAATTTGTAGTTTTATCCAAAAAAGTTTGAAGTAAATATTTTTTAATCAATAATTCAGTTCCAGAATAATTTTTATGAAAAAGTAAAATCACAAAATCAGCTTGTAAATCCATTTTGGTTTTTAACAAGGAATATGATGTAAAAATAATTCTTCCATTTGCATATTTCGTTAGTGTTGTCTGAAATCCTTCATAGTCAGGAAAGTATATTGGATTGGTCATCAAAGTAACGATCACATTCAAGTGAATCTTCTTTTCAGCAACGTCACTATTAAACATCAATTTCATCAAAACTTGACATACTTTATTCCATTTTTGATTAGAATTTTCAATTTTTTGAAGGAATTTTTGAGAAATTTGAAGATTTGAGGATGAAGAGACGAATAAATTTGATAAGGTCGAAGACAAAACCAAAATTAGAATTAAACTTTTCATACTTAGTTTCAATGAATGAATGACCGAATGTTTTAAAATGTTGACAGTTGTGGCATTAATTGAGAAAATTCTATCTACTAATTGATAGGTGAGGAAATCTAACCATGCAATTAAGTTGAAGTTTTGTTTGCATTTGAATTGTTATAACTTGATAAATTATCTTTGTATCTTATTGTGCAATTTAATTGCAATACAGAAAAATTATATTTAATTAAATTTTAAAATATGTATATGATAAGTTAAGTTAAGTTAGTAATAATAATAAATTTTTGTTGAAGAAAAGGAAAATCAAAACGCAAATTTCAATTCTATATCTTCATCACTTTATTTCTAATTTTGATATTTCTCTCAATAATTTTTTCTCATATTAATCTGTGAAAATGCTTAAAAAGCTCAATAAATCCATCAACAAAAATATTTTTCATTATAAAATATATATTAATTTTTTTTTATGTCCATATATCATCTCTGCTTAATTTATTTTTAAAAAATTCTTATATTTTTTCTTATCGATGTAAAAAAAAGTTCATAAAATTTATTTATTTCCGTCAACTTTTTATTCATTATTTACAGAAACGTGATTTTGATGCTTAACATTTAACATTTAATTTTTATGTATCAATCAAGAGACAATTTCCTCAATATTTTCTTGCACTTCCAGCTTGCTTCTAGCATTTATGGTAAGTGACTTAGCGGTCTTGTTCATAAAATTTCTGAAACATCAACTATGGATTCTAAAGGTTTTTAAATCCGTCATATATTTTTGAAGTGCATCATAAGCATTTACGCACTTGATGTGTCTCTATAGGATTAATATTTTTAGGCACTTTAAGCTTCCATGATTTTTTTGTGGTTCATTTCTTTAAGAATTTTCTTCATGGAAATTGAAAAATATTTTAAAGAAAGTTTTATAGCTAGTAGATTGGATTTACGTCCAATTATTTGACAAAATCCATATTTATCTACTTACTCAATTTCCTTAAAAATTTTCCATTATCTTTCTAATCTTTCCATTCACATTATTTCTTATCACTTTATTATCAACAAAAAATATAAATTTTTATCTCTTTTTCTTATTAAATTTTAAATTAATTCTCTAATAATAAAAAAAAGAAGTGAAATTAAATTGGTAAAAGTTTTCTCATACTTTAATTATGATTAATATTAAATTATTTAAATTTACAAAAATAGCAAGAAAAAAAAAATTAAGGAAGAACTTTCATCTCCATTGAGACGTGTTTACAGTTTTTAATTCCATAGTAGGGGCAACATCCAGTTGTCAATGTAGGAAATATGCATGGCATGTCTTTTCAAAAATTTGTATTGTTATTAATCTACTGAAACTTGTTAGATGTGAATTTGAATTAGCACTGAATCTTGTTTTGTAATTAACATTAACAATAGGTCCGTAATAATAATATTAAGGGCTTGCAGTTTACTTTAATTAAATCAGCAGCCATGGAGGAACTAAAGTGCAAACAATAGAATTCAGTCTCGAAGTACTTGTTCTTAAGTTATTCAAAAAAATACTGAATTGTCAAGCCAATCATATCAGCTAGATGCTAAATTCTATCAATACACCAAGTCTTTAGTCCTATTATATCAACAAGTTCCTTGTAATACCCCAGCACAAACTTATACAAACTAATCCAAAAACCTAATAATTCCCTAACTTATTCCCCTTGATCTATGGAAGAGCCTACAGATGCTTCATTTGTCGTGGCTATTTGAATACTTCCTAAACTCCCATCTTGTACTACAACAGAAGCTTTTGTCGCTTTCTCATCACTTTCTATATTGTTATTATTATTACTGACAATGACATTTTGTGTTCGCATTTCACTTGAATGATTGTCACTAGCTGCTGTGATTTCATCCATTCCAGTCTCATCGTGTGCGCTCTAAAGACAATTCAATCATTAGTTACTAAGTAATTGAATATTAAGAAGTTAATAATACCTGTTCAGCTGCCGCATCCAACTCTTCATGATGTTGTTCTTCCTGTTCATTTGTTCGATTCTCAGCACTTTCATTAAGGCTCTCATTTTGAACAACTGTTTGATTACTGCCACGATTCTGTTCCATATGCTGTCTTTGATGAAGTAACAAGTGATTCTTTTGGAAGAATCCTCGTCCACATTCACCACAGACATGAGAACGAATCGTACATTCACCATTTGGATGACGTTTATTGTGTAACTGCATGCCATGTTTATTGGCAAATCCTTTTTGACAATGTTGACAGAAGTGATTCTTGGGTTTTGGGTGATGTTGTTGATTATGCATGATAATTTGTGGCTGTGGTTGTGATTGATGTGTGACCTGCTGTTGTGTCTGATGAGGCTGTTGTGTTTGATGAACAAGGACTGTTTGGGTGACCGGTGAATCTTGAGGAACTGTTGTATAAACAATTTGACCTTGTTGTTGAGCGATTTGAACTTCTTGTTGCGTTACATGCTGTTGTTGTTGTAATAATGATGGTGAAATACTTTGAACTTGTTCAATTACCTGCTGACCATTTGCTGATGTGATTATTTGAACAGGTACGGGTGATGATCCACCAGTATTGGCCATTATTGTAGCACCGTTAGTTATGTTATCTAAAAGTATGACATATGAATTCGATTTATTGTCTTTGACTGCATGAAATCGTATAAAATATATGCTTGGTACAGAAGGCACCAAACTTCTTAAATGTATCAAAATTCAACTCACACTTTCCACCATCGATTTCAATGTAATGGTTGCCTCCACTTTGGAAAATATGTCCAGGAATAGCTGCCGTTAGTGCACATAAGTCGGTCATTAGACCCTTATCACCTGTGTGTAATCTTAAATGCAAGTTTAATGCCTCACGATTATTAAAGCAGCTACCACACTGAGTACAGAGGTGTTGACTCTGAACATTTCGTTGTTGCTGAATTCTTATCGTTTTGTGTTCAATTGTAGATGAATTACTTCCACTTGGCACCATAATTTGATAGTTTTGATTATCATGAACTGTTTGAATGGTTTCATATTGCTGCTCTTCTTGCTTCATAAATTGTTGATGATCTTCTTCAATTTCTTGTTGTTGATGCTCCATTTGATCATCTTCATGCTGCTCTTCTTGTTGCTGACTTGTAGCTGTAGCTGTTGCATGTGATGTTCCATGTTTATTTCTTACTGGCGGTTGTATATTGTGAACAATACGTTGATGCGCAGTAAGTTCAGATTTCGTACGAAATCCTTCACTGCAATCCAAGCATACGTGAGGTGCATCTGTATGTTGTCGCATGTGAGCAACAAGAGTTCGTTTCTGCAGAAATTCTTGTCCACATACAGTACATTCGTGAGGTACACGTCCATGGAGCTTTCCATGGTTTACTAATTGGAATTTACGAGCAAATGAAGCACCACAGTCATTGCAAACGAATGGATTGACTGATCCATGGAAACGTGAGTGCATTACTAAATGCTGTTCTTGTGCGAAGCTAAAAATAGGACAGGAATATAAATTTGTGTTATTTTTATGGAATATTAGCATGAACTTGAATGAAAAAGAAAAATTGATTTTTTTTTTCAATTTAATAGATTTTGGATTTATATACTGATATGGATCGATGCTCGCTATCTTTTAGATACAGTTTAACTCATTTGCTAATACATAAATTGCCTAATTAAGGAAATATTTAGTAAAAACTTTTAAACTCGAGAGGCAACTATTTTCGAAAAATACAAATTTTAAAAAACCGTTAAATTTTGAAAAATAAAAAATATAATCTAAAAATGCGTTTCGTCAACCCATATTCATCAATTCTTCTTAATTTCATTCTCTTTTCGTTTGTTTATTCTCACCTTTCTCCACAACCAATCTCTTGGCAGACGTACGGACGTTCACCTGCATGAAATTTCATATGTGTGACGAGATGTCGCTTGAGCGAAAAAGTCTTACCACATTCCTTAAATAAAAAGAAGTACATAAAATGTTATTCATTCAGTTAAAGTTAAATATTTTATTTCATTATGCAAATCACTTACAGTACATACAAATGGACGACTTCTTGAATGTACACGAGAATGGGTTAAAAGATGATGTTTTAATGTGAAGCATTTCTTGCACTCTGTGCATTGATATGGACGTTCTGTAGAATGTAGTAACAAATGGGTATTTAAGCAGTGCTTATGAGCGAAGTCTTTCCCGCAATGTATGCAGCAGTGAGGCCTTTCTCCTATATAAATAAATTTGTGTAGATAAGTATGCAAATTGGGGTAATTTGTTTGCTTAAAAAAAAACAGAATTGAAGGAAGTGAAATAAGTATGAAAGTTTAATTGCCGAAAGCTTTACACGATCGTGTATTGTTTACGCAATACAGTTGACTTGATATACATTTATTTGATGGTTTTTAAATGTGGTGGTAGTGCATTGAACTTGAAAATTTTTTAGAGTATACTACGTTTTGCGCATTATCTGATGGAAATTTATTTTACTAGTTGAATTTTATGCTGTTTCATGATGTTTAAAAAATTTTAAAAATTAAATAAATTCATTAATTTTTAGTTTTATAAATAAGAATTTTAAGCTACATCTTTAATTTTCCTTAGATAATACGCATGTCAAATGCGCACTATCTGCCGAAAATCATAATCCATATAGTTTCAAATTCAAGTTATCCATCTCACGACCAATTCATCATCATTTTATGTAAATCTTTCCACAACTCAACTTTCACTTTCATAATATCCAATTCATCATCCCATAAATCATCGCCATAAATGATCTTACCGGTATGAACTCTTGCATGAGTCGTTAAATGATGCTTAAGCAAAAATTTCTTTCCACATTGCTCACATGAAAATGGCCTGCTTGAACCTTTTCCTTCTCCATCTTCAGTTTTAGGCTGTTTTGTTATCTGAAGTTGATCAACTGATCCATGCTCACTTTCATCATTGACATGGACATCTTGAATTTCCATTTTCGGTGCAATTAATTGCATTTCGATGTCTTCTGGTTCCTCCTTCTTTCCATCGACTTCCTCCTCGAGTGACTGCACAATCTTTTGTACTTGAACAGCAATATTTTGGTGCTCTTGCATTTGCTGTTGATGATGAAGCTGCTGCTGGGCTCTTTGTTGTGCTTCTTGTTGAGCTCTTTGCTGTGCCTCCTGTTGAGCTCTTTGCTGAGCTTCTTGTTGTGCCCTTTCTTGTGCTTCTTGGACACGCCTCTGTTGTGCCTCAACTTCTGCCTGCTTTTGTAGACGACGTTGCATCAATTCATTATATTCGTCTGCGGTCAATGTCAAAGGTCCCATTGGCGTAATTACTTGTGCTCCAGATCGATTCTGTTGTACAGTTGTTGTTGTTGTTGATGATGCTTGATTTGCATTTGTGATAATTGCATTTTTCGTTTCAACATTTCCATTTGATGGAATTTGTTGTGTTATGATTCGCTGTTGTGTTGCTGGAACGGTTTGTGTTGTTGTTACTGTAGCTGCCTGTGCTATTTCTGATGGCTGTTGATTTAAGACAATCATTCGTCTATAACTATTCTTATTACTATCTTTTTTGGTCTCTTTTTGCACCAAAATTGATCCATCCGAGAGAATGTACTGGACCTAAAATTATATGCTGGAGATTAGTTAGGTTTTTAAAAAATATTGACTAATTTTTGGATCAAAAAGTTTGGTGGATTTTAAGATCAACAAAAAATCCTAAAAATAAACTCATAATCCAAGCAATTAGCCACAGCATGCATGCATCCGTTGGACATAAAATTACACAAGTAAAGTCATGATCAGTGCGTTTCTTTCGATGATTATTTCTTCGTAACCTCAACAATTAATTACAATTATTTTGATCTCAGATAATCTTTTGAGACAAAACTAAGACATTGACATGTTGCGTTAGCTCATGAAAATTTCAGCAAATCTGTAATTTGGGATCTGCTCTGTCCTTGAGATTTTTTATTTGTCTGCTTAGCATTTTTTTTTTTTGCTGCAGATTGATTTACGGCTGCATTAAAAAATTCGACATTCGACTAAATTTGAAGCTTTCGTAGACTCTTTAAGGTCATGAAAGATATAGAAAATGAATCAGTCATCGTCGGTGACGTCAGATTAACTGACGATGAATTATTTGAGTTAATTGCAAAAACATGTGGACTTTCCGTTTCTTTTTTATATTAGCGTGTAACTTTTGAAGTATTGAAATCTATTTGTGTATTATAAATGAAGTGCTTTTTTAGTTCCTTTGATGTTTCGGATTAAGACTAATACTTTTAATGATTTTAAATTGAATGAAAAAATTCAAACAAATTTACAAAATCCAGCAAGATGGTGTCTTTGAAATGAGCACTATTATTTGCTCAAATGTGTCTTTAAACGCTCAAAGTAATAGAAATTAAAAAAAATATAAGCACAAATGGGAAGAATATAATCAATGCAACTGAATAAATATATCAGAATGATTAAACATTTTTATTCCTGAAAGTTCAATTAAAGCAAAATAATTTAATTTAAATTTTCCCGCGTCAAAAAATCAAAATATTGAAAAATTATTCCACATTTAAAAAGTATAAAATCATGTATGGACCATACTTAAATATCTACAATTTCTTCCACAGTTAATTAAATTAATCTATCAACTACCCAGTCAACTAATCAATTTCACATAAAAATTCCAATTTTATTTAAGAATCGCTTACAATTGATATAAAAGTCAAAGCAAAACTGTTCTAGCGAGAGTTCTTATATTTTTTTCTTATCAATTTTATCTAATCAGTTAGCGATGTTGAAAAAACTGTAAATTCATTTTTTTGAACGCAAAACATCAACAAAAATAATTTTGCTTACTTCCCATATCACAATTTTTTAATGAAAATTATATTAGATTAGGGAGAGTTCATTAAATTTAATTAGTTACTTTATGTGAATTTTACAGCTTTTTTAAAAAATATTAGTGGAATCAGAATTATTCAAAAGCGTTTAGATGTAGATTCTAAACTCTTTGTAACTCTCTCCAACATATAAAAATTCCAGCAAGTTCAATAGTTCAGAGATGTAGGTCAATTGATTTCTAACCTTAAAACTATGTTCCAAAAACTCTCAAAAAATAAATTTTATGACTCTCAAAACTCAGAAATTATTAATGACTTGCAATAAATTCTTGGAAAAAAATATTTCAAGCTTCATGTCTCTCACTTCCTCCAACAGATCAGCACTGCCATTGAAAATAAAATCAAGTATTTTTAATTCAAAGAATTACATAGAGCTTTGCAACAGCCGACAACAATTGTGGAGAAAAGTTGAAGCGTAAAATGTATTCAATAAAATTTCAATCTTATGTAAGGAAATGCTTACTGCTCGAGAAGTTATGTAAAGGAATTCGTGGAATTTTTGAGGTAAACTGTGAAGTTCTTGTGAATATTTTTTGAATTTTATTCTGTATGCCTAAATTATGAGTTTTCTTTTTATTGTAGATTGGAATGCTGAAGCTGTTGAAATATAATAAGTTTAAACTTAAATGATTCTTTTTACTGAAAAGCACAATTAAAATGAATAAGTTGGTCTTAATAACTGAATAATAAGTAATAAGATGTTTATTGTTTAGAAATTTGGAGGAAACTAAATATTTTTATAAAAGGGGCAAACAACTGCGTTACAATCGTATAAAATTAAAATTTAAAATGAAAGTTATTTCAATATGAACTGAAAGACTGACTTTAGCCTTAATACATTACGTAACATCTATACAATCTTGCAAGATTCTGAATAATTGAGTTTCTTACTCATAAATATTTAGACATTGTTACTTATGCAAATTTATTGATCAAAAATCTTAGTTATGCACTTTGTAGCTAAGCAACGTTTAAAGAAAAACCCCAGGAAGATAAAAATGTCAAACTTTTTTAAAATTTTTAATTTTTATCAATTTTTTGAAGACATAAGACAGTTGCTGTTTAAGAAACATGAAGTAAACACTCATAAATCCGTTTTTAACCACTTTTAGCCTTCATATCTCCATTTAATCACTGTAAGCATGATAATTTAATCCATTGTCATTTTTTCAAGCCTCTTTCTGCTCTGTCTAAAATCTAAAATGTCACTTGGCACTTATTAACCTTGAATAATTACTGTTTTTATTTTTCATGCCTTTATACATTTTCAGTCTTTGCTACACTTCCAAATACATTTTATCTCATCAAGTATGCATTGCGAGATTCGTTTGCATGAGAAAATTCAAATGAAACTGTCCAGAATGTATTAAAATTGTTATCAGAACTAGTTGAATTATTCACTCGACCGTCTGCTTTAAATTAGGAAATAAAAGCAAATTTTTGAGCATAAAATAATTATTTAGCAGACTTTAAAATGTACTTCCTGATTATTGTTCACTTTTATTTAGAATTTCATTAAAATTTTCACTCTCGAGCTGAGTTTATTGATAAGAAATTGAAATTGTTCCAGTTTTTGAATTGATTATTTGTGTTTTGACGATAAGGTTGCTTAGTTTCTAATCTAAAATCTGTAATTCATCAAAGACATTAGATAACGTGCTGTTGAAATGTATTAATGTCGATGTGCTTGACATTTAACTGATATTTTTAAGTTTTATGGACATTCACAAAAATTTACGTCATTTTCTTTAATAACTGAGTATTTAAAGTTAACCTTAACTATCTGCAGCACTAATTTTTTTGCTGCATAGCTGCCAAGCAGGAAACAAAGCCCTGTAAACAATTCTCATGCTCAGACTAAACTCATAATTATGTCAATCTTGACAACATTCCAATAGGATCTCATCATCTTATAAGACTATGACAATCCAATAATTTACAGACAATTTTATGGGTCTCGAAAAAATAGAACATTTTCAATATTTCACATTCTTTTTATCACAGTCATAGGAGATGAGAAGACTTGATTTAAATTTATCACGTAGACAGAATTTTAAAAAAGAATTAAAATAAATTTTACATGAAGCATGTCAAGATGTAAAATTCTACTGAATGATTAGCGACTTGACTCTAAATAAAATTTGTTCTATAATCTGCCAATAACCTCATAGTAAATTGATTATTGGCAAAGTAGACTTGGCAGGGCAGTAAGACAATAAAAACAACAGCAACAATCTATCAATAAACAAATATGGACAATACACAAGAAACTAGACAGAATTGAAATGAAATCATCATGCGTGTGGTTGTAGCACGTGGTAATTTACACATGAAAAAGATAAATAGCAAATTCATGTATGAATATAATAAGAAATGCAGGATCTAAAAAAATTTTATTTTATGTGTTCGTATTTTTTTCTTATTTGATTTCCACATGTTGATTTTTTTTTTTTGTATGTCAGGTTAATTTTATACATTCGTACACATTTTCTCATGAATAAGCACATAATCATGACTGTACATATGTATAACGAATCTCAATAATATAAGTAAATAAAATTATTCTAACTCACACCACCACCTGCGGCAATGATATTTTCCAATTGGTAATTGATATTTGATGGAATTTCTAGTACTTGATCGCCCCATTGGTACTGATAGGTTCCCGTTGTGGCATTCGACTGATTTCCTTGATGTGAACTCATGATTTTTTAAGGCAATATGTCCACCGTAAATTGTACGAAAATTAATTTCTTTTTATACAAACAACTTAAAAACTTAAATATTTTATATTATTATTATTTTTTTCTACTCTCAACTTTCTTTCGACTATATGCCACATATACACCCAATGGAATATTTTTTTTATACTTCAAAAAAATTTTCTTTCCTCTTCACTTTTTTTCCTCCTATACTCTTCTTTCTTTCACATCTATACACTATAATATAACTTCTTTGTTGCTTTTTTTACACAGAAAAAATAATTATGATTAAAATTAACAGTTTAATTCATAATACATTGATAATATAATATTATCACCACTTTAAGGCACATCTTAACTTCACATTTATATATAATTAAGGATTTTTTGATGATCCATTTTATGGAAATTATTGCAAAAACTGATTTGCTAAAAAAAATTTCTTAGTAACTTTTCTTTACGCCATTATCGAACGTCGATGAGGATTTGAAATTTTTTCGACCGTTACGGTTAACTTTTCTATTGACGATCGGTGAGCTTTTAGAAGCTTTTTTGAGAAATTTGAATTTTTACTTTTTGTGTACAAAAAATTCATTGAACTCTTTTATTCTTTATTTTATTTTATTTTTGTCACGATAATTTTGATAAAATTGTTTCTAATGCACGATTATGTCAATTAATAGGAATATTTCAAGTAACTTATTAAACGAAATAAATTAATATCGAAAATTTTGTATCTAAAGATTTAGATTGAAAAGTTGAAAATAAATTATATTTAACAAAAGAAACTAGGCTAGAATTGTAATAAAAAAGCTTAATAATATTACTTCTAATCTAAAATAAATTTATTTCACATTCATAATATTTCTGAATATTACATTAAATGTTCACATTTAAATCTTTAAATATTGCAATTACCTACACATAGAAAAACTGTATTTTTAAATCTTAAAAATTTGAACTTTTAAAATTTTTATCTCACATTTAATTTTTCACATTTAAAATTTTTTATTTCTTGCTTAATTATTCTTACGTATTTAATGATCATTTTCACTTCCAAAATAATTTAGGAATTAACTTTCTTCTTGAGATTTTGAAAAACTGAATACATTGAGTATCCCTCATTGACAGTCTGTGAATATCCAAAAGTTAGCGAAATATATTTAAAAAATTATTTCCAATCCTTACATCCTGAAACAACTTCAAGTTGATCGAGTCATAAAACAAAACACTCAGCTTGACTGGTTGCTTCATATTTTCCATGACAATTATTATCGCGTTCTTGTACTTCATGTCAGCATCGATCCAATCACTCGAAAACAGATCGTACAAAAATTGTGATGATGTTGTGTAGATCATGTCACCAAAGTACGATATGATAAAAATGCAAACTACCATAAAAACTATGTAACTATAGAACATTAGATTTTCTCGGTATGTTAGCTGATCTTGACCTTTTGTGATGACAAAAATGCAAGCGCCAATGCAAATGATTACAATCTTAAAATATATTCCAATTATTGGTCCCCAAATTTCCTTGAAATCTTCAACCATCCTGTTCAAAAATATAAAAGGTATATTAGAATTATTTAATTAATTTGAATTATTTCAAGACTTACTTCTTAAATTTATGATGAGCCTGAATGCATTTGACCAAGTCTTGATATCCATCATGATCTTCTGTTGCCACAAGCATACTTAATCTTACGTTTAAGAACTTTCCATACCCGTTGATTATGACCAAGATTGCAAACCCAAAGAAAAAAATATTCATTTGAGTGCAGTTATAAGTAAAGCATAGCCATTGTAAAACCCAGTAAATGCAAAATATAAGTCGCGAATCTACCCATTCTGGTGTCCACATTGGTATTGGCAATACACCAAAAACCAATGGAATTACAGAAACTGCTAAATTAGCACTCAAAAAAATGCAAATGATCACAAACTTAGAAATTTTTAAAGCCCAAATGCATGCTTCGTCAACAAAAGACTCAGCATCATCATCTTCGTAGACCGTGTCACTCAATTCATTCAGAAACTTTTCAACTTTAGGGATAGAAACGTAAAATGAAATCACAAAAAATCCAACCCATAACAGACTAATAATATAAATTACAGCCTGAGAAAATTCTTCAACAGTCTTGACTTGTAAAAAAAACAAGCAGCACAATATCAATGGAAAAATCAGAAACCAGAGTAAAGCAAAAATTGAACCACGTCGATGCCATTTTCCTATGGAATTGATAGGCCAAACACCTAAGATATGAAAAATTCCGCTGTAAAATCTAATAACGTCCTCAATTTTAGTCATCGCGCCCTAGACTGATAGGATTTTCTGATGTGCTTTATATATTTTATTTAATTAGTTTGCAAGTTAAGGATTTGAATGTATTTGTGTGAAAAAGGATAGATTTTGTGCTTTAAGCTGTGTTATGGGATTAATTGCACTTGCTGATAGGGGTGAATTTTAAGTTATAAAAAATATTGTCACATATTTTTAAAAATTCATCAAAGCCTTGTTGGCTGTCATGTTGAATATAAAAGGAATATAAAATTGGTCCTTTGAAATCTATTTGGATCCTTTGATGCAAAAGTTTCATATCGGCAGCTAATTTGTTCACTAAATTATTCAATTTTCGTAAAGTTTTGTCTCTATAGCAAATATTTCAATTGGACAGTAAAAATCAAGGCGTGGACACTAGGATTAATCCTGAATAATCCCAAAAATCCCAAATAATCCTGAATAATCCTGATTTTGGGATTATTGACAAATTCATTATCTATGTATCGAAAAAAGTTAAAAATTGATAAAAATCATCAATTTAATTATAAATCCACCATAAAACACAAAACTAAGCATGAAGAACCCAATAAAAGAGCTTAAAAATTATTGCTAGGATTATTGGGACTATTAGGATTATTGGGATTATTGGGATTATCGGGATTATTCAGGATTATTAGGATTATTTATTTCTTTTATTAAAAAGTTATTATGCAAAACCCGTCACGAACATAATAATACTTAATTTTTTCATATCGAATTGTGTTATAGAGTATAAATTCTAATTAATCATGATGAAATATGCTCAAAAATATCAATAATCCCGATAATCCCAATAATCCTGGTATAATTTTAAGTGTCCACGCCTTGGTAAAAATTTCAAAAATTTTATTACAAATGAACCATGATAAAAAGTAAATCATTTAAAGCAAATATTCTCGAGAAACATTAAAAAATGCCGAAAAACTTACCACTCATAAAAATAATATCAATTCAAATTTTTGTAACTTCAAATCGCATTTTCGCAACATTCAGTATATTTATGAATGATCACCGTAAAATTTGTACTAATGGAATTACATACAAGAGAATTAAGAGAATTTTCTCAGAAATAAAAAAACACAATGATTGAATAAATTTCAGTAGAATTTTTTTTTTATTTAGTTTTATTCAGATTTCATTTTTTTAACTTCTTCTTTTTTAAAGAAACAGGGGAAAAAAAATGTTTTTTTTTTTAGTTTTATAAAATTAACACCTAAACTTAAAATTTTCAATAATTTTATTTTTATACACATTTATTTGGTAAGATTAGAATTTGAATTTTTTACATTCAATTCAAGGTTTTTTTTATCATCAACTCATTTCCTGACAGAAAAACTTTGACTTTAAAGAATATTTCTTGGGACTTTCCAATATCATTAAGCAAATACTCGACATTAATTACAATTAAATTATTTAATTGATTCTGATGAATTATCTTCGAGAATGACTGGACATTAATTGACTATAATCATGGCATGAGTTGATGAATTTCTTCTTTTATATAAAATTGATTTAATATCATTATGAATATTCATTGTTTTTGATTATTTGTAATGTAATACTTTGATGTGTTAGTCATCGTATGATAGATTGTTGTGAATATAATTAGATTAGAGATAGGATGTTATATTGAATACTAATGTCATGTGACTGTACAATGAGTCATGAAATGCTGCTGTTGAAGAGGTTTTAAGGATTTTAATTTAGTGTCTTTTTTAAAGGTATTTTTGACATTTAATTAAATATTTATTAATAATATAAATTAGCCAAGATAATTCAAATCTCAGTCAATATTTTAAAAATTATGGTGAAATTAAAGATTTAAAATAAATATTTCTTTTTAAATTTCACCATATCCATCTCCATTTCTATTTATCTTCATAATTCACACAATTCCATTCCCATTCTTAAATTTCACAACAAAATTCTTTAAAATCAAAGCTTCTCCGTCATTTATTTAAATTATTCTCATTTATTTAATAAACAATTTATTTTATTTTTCTTTTCATTTCGGAAACTAACTTCCACAAATTAATTTCTTCTTTATATTATTTTTTTGTTTATATTATGACCCATATTGAGGAAATTTAGTGACTAGTGAATGTTTATTCTTTAATTGATTAAATATCGCTGAATTTTGGATTTATTTTCATTATGATTACGTATTTATTTATATTTTCAAATATATCTGTTAATTGCTTTGTCATGGATGCTTAATCATCCACAAACTAAGATTCTTGTGTTAGGTTCTTATTATTCTAAAAGACATTTATAAGTTGATATAAATAGAAATTTTAATAATTGATGAGAGATGTTTCAAGTTTTCTTTCATATGAGTATTATTACGTACATGATGTATAACAATATTAAAGGTTTTGTAATTATTATCAATTCTAGTCTGAACATCAATGAATAATTTCAAAAACATTTCGCACTCCATTCCGATTAATTTGAATTTGTAAATAAATATTTATAAACAATTCAAAATAATTGTTATTGCAAATTATCTCAAAACGAGTTTTGATGAGTTTGCAGGCACGAAATGTTTTATTTTTTTGCGAATGTTTTAGATTTATTGACGCAAACTGAATTGAGTTTGTAAAAAAAATTATTTACTTTTTTCGAGGTTTATTGGAGGGGAAAAGAATTTTTTTGAATGACTTAATCTAATCGTGAAGTTTGGTTGCTTTATTGGTGGCGGCAGATGATAAGATCGCAATAAATGTTGTCTTCGTATATAATTCTTTGAATTCTACCTTTGCTGAATTCAAATTATTATTTTTTAACCACTTAAAATATCCACAAACAAATCAATCAAGATTCACGATCAGATTAAAATTCAATTAGAAGCAGTCGCAAAAAATGCTCAAAAACAAATCCTCAATTGCTTCTCTATTGTTTGATTGGAACAAGACAAGGATTGGTCCCACAAATTTCAATTTATAAGCATTATTTTGTCTGTACGAATGTGTCACGTATAAAATATAAAAAATTATAATTAAAAAAAATTTAAGACTCGGTTCTCAGGTAACTCAGCGAATACAAAACATTTTTTTCTTTTTCATTTTCTATTCAATTTTTTTTCTTTCTTATCTTAAAATATTAACTAAATTAAATTAAAAAAATAAATTTTTAACAAACAATAAAAAGTGACTTAATTTAATATAATTTTTTCATTAAATCCTATTTAATTTTCAGTCCATCTCGAATTCGTGCCAAATTAAGTGCACAAATGTATCCAAAGTTCTTGTACCATTCGATCGTTCGTCCCCTAAAAGATTATTGATAGAAGAAGAAATAAAGAACAAAAGAAGCAAAAAAAAAAATTAATAAAATCAATTAAGTTAATTTTGTAAAGAAGTAATCAAATTTGCCTTGCTGATCAGAAACGACCATGCAATTTAATTTCTTTCAACTTAATTCCGCTCAGTCAGAATCAATTTTTATCAATTGAGAATTTCAAAATCAATCAATCAAACTTACTTTGTGTCAACCCGTGCTAAATGCATGACTCTCGATTTTCCATTTCCAATTGGCTCAATTAAATAGCGACTAGCTAGTACAACACCACGTACGCCACTAAGTAGTAATGGCGCGCCTGGATGTTCGATTGATATCTCGACTGTTACGCAAGCTCCACGAGGCAGATCTGTACATGAAGTTCTGGAATAATCAGAAAACGAAATTGTTAGTTTGAAAGATGCAAAACCATTTTTTGCATCATTTTGAGATGCAAAATTTTGAAGCAAAAAAATATTAGGATGCCAAAATTTAAACCAAATATCTCTTCCATATTCATCATATTAAAATTTTAAGGCAACAAGTTTATGCTTCATTTTAAGATGCAAAAAACTGTCGCGTTATCTGAAAAAAAGATGCAGAAAATGAGGCAAGTAGGTTTGTATCTTATGAAGGTGCAAAAATGATGCAAAAACTTTCTAAACATCTAAATTACTTTAAAAGCAATTTATTTCCACTCAACAAGATTCAATTCAAAAAATTCACAACAATGACCAATTCAAAATAAGAAAGTGGAACCCATAAAACATTCTCAGCATTAATTTTTCAATTTCCTTTTTTTTAAAAAAAAAATATCGAAGAAAAAACATAAAACACGCATTAAATTAAATTTTAATCCATCAGAAATTAAAAATTTCACCACCCTTTCACTTACCTCAACACACAATAATCGGTAACAATGTGTCCAGAACTACAGGCATATTGAAAGACATCACTGCTGCTATCAAGCTGCTCAATCACTCTCATTTTAAGTAATTGCTTATCCCATAAATGACGTTCTTTCGTAATACGATTCATAATTGTGATGGGATTTGCGTCAATATCAGTTACACATTTCCATAACTTTAACGGATGTCCATCACCAACTTTTCGATAATAAACTTCGGTAAGTGAATCAAATGAATTTATTGAAATCCATCCACGCGATTTTTCCCGTCCTTCCTTTATTGTTGCCTTGACGCACTCATATAAATACGATCGCCAATTTGATAATTGAACGGCATCGCCAAGTGCCTCAAGTGTTACTGGACGTGACTCTTCCATATAACTAAAATTACATCGGTTGATTTTCTCGCATGTGATGAAAAAGACTTTTTTGAAGTTCATGATTAAATATGTCAGACATTGTGACGATGCACGATTTGTGTCTAAATCTTTAGCATCAGGCAAACCAGTTGCACGCTTTCGTCTTGGCGATGCGGTAGGTGTATTACTATGTACGCCATTCTGAAAGATGCTCGGTGCAAGGCAAACTGCTAAATTATTTGGCGACATTTGATTGTATTCTGACTTGGCAGCGACTTGATGAAGAAATTCGAGTAGCATTAATAAAACTTCTCGATTTTCGTCTGGTAGTAAAAGTATTGCAGACTGCAATGCCTCAAATTTGACTTCAGCTGGTAAATATTGAAAGATTGATACAAATGTATCACATAATTTGGTTGTGAGTAGAGACTCTGGTAGGTCTCTAAAATACTGCTTTACAACATCAGCCACGTCATACGCTTGCTGATCTTCAAAGATTTTAATTATATTCTCATCCGTTTGATCGATGGATGTCTTCAATTTGGCAATTCTCGATTTCACACCTGACTTGCGAAAAATTCCAACCTGATCCAATGCATTTATCTTGAGCCATGTGAGAGCTGCTTGTATACCTTTCGGCAATGTGTGTCCGGTCTTTTGTAAGATGACAGAAAATGGTACGCCAAATACTTTTTTATCTGGAAATGAAAACGAGAAATAAATAAAGAAGAATTTTTATTATTTTGAGAAATCTGATAATTTATAGTGTAATTATATTATTTTTGGAAGCTTATTGTCTCGATTGGATTGCTGTATCGTTGTCATTTTGACTGACAAATCTCAATTTACTATTTTAAGCTGTAATTTACTGACTTTAAAGTGCAAAATTTACATTTTCCCGCCAAAAAAAGATTTATAAACAAAAGAATGTAAACAAAGTTAAATGCGTTTAAATTCATTGTTTCCCATAAAAATTCAAAGCCTCTTCACTCAATTTATGAATTTCTCATCCCAACAAGACATTGAAATTGTCAAGAAAGCGAAATGAATTGAAGAATTTATTAAGCAATTTATTCGACAGACGCAAGTTGAATATAAAAATTTCTTTTCTCTCCCTTTTGTGTTTTAAAATTAATTCGATGATTATTCATTTTCGACATATTCGCGAAAATAAAAAATAATTATGGGATGCTGAAGGGTATGATTTAAGTATATAAAATTTTTGCCTCTTAAATTGTAATTTTGACACTTTTTCCCTTGACTTTCCATTGAGATTAAAAATTAAGTGAAATATTCTTTAATGTGGTGCACGCAGGAGAGCCATAAGTCAGTCGTTTTGACAGAATGTTTATTTATGCGGAATTTATGGACTCGATTTTATTTTGCTTGGATTATTATGACTTGAAGGATTTAAACCAATCATATTTTGCATCAGTTGGATAGCTTGAATTGCTATTGAACTGTGAGTTTAATTATTTTATCCTCACGAAAAGGTTTTTGTTGGTTTTCTAGAGATGCAAAATTCTGTGTTATTTTTCGCATCTTTGATGCAGAATTTTTCGCATTTGAATTTTTTGACAGCATCTTAGATTTAAAGTATTCTTCCAAATTTTATTGTTTGTATTAAAAAATTGAGATGCAGTTTTTGCATCAAAGAAGCAGAATTTTGCATCAAAGAAGCAGATTTTTGCATCAAAGATGCAAATTTTATTATCTTTTCAATTTATCAATGTATTTTAATTAAAAAAGCTCAAAATGTAACAAGCAATTTTCATAAATTCCAATAACCTCCTTTCGCCAATACCCATCAAAAATCACTGACAGCTCAACTTCACCTTTTACTTCCAATTTAATCAATCAAAAACTCGAAAAATTTCCTTTCATAAATTGCATTTTTAATCCTTTCCACCTTTCATTAAATATTGAGCATGGTGAGAACGTGTGACATTCTATAAATCCACAATTATGACAATATGTCAACTATTAGTCAACGTCCATTGATGCAAAGATTAGTCGTGTCAATTTGTCGGTCTTTTATTGCCACAAATAAAAAATAATGAGAAAAAATTGTTGACAAAAAAGTGCCAAACAAAAGAGACTAACAAAAAGAAATATGTATTTAGAGTTGACAAGTGTCACACCCAACTGTAGAGAATTGAATTACGTAAGTACATGTAGATTATGGAAAATAACAACAAATTGGATTAAAGAGTAATGTGTTCATTATAGGGTTGAGTATTCGGTGATTTTCTCTTTTATATTAAATGGATAGAGATGTAAATAAGGCAATATGGACTATATTTGGACAGCTAGATTCGATTTGAATGGTACTAAATACAGTTTGTATCAACAGCTTAAAGCTGAATAAACAACTGTTTTTTATTGTTGAGTAAATTTGTTATCGACTATTTTGGAAAAATTTAGCTCGTTATGTTTGCAATAAATTAGGGTTAAATTATGAGATTTGATTTTTTTGCTGACCGAAATGATTTCATCAAGGTTATATCATTTATAATTCTTAGAAAAGTTCCATGCTGTATAAATTTTTCTTGATGTTCGTATAGCAACTTAAGAACTTTTGATTATGATATTTAGGTTATGGTAAAAGCTAAGAATTTTTCTTTGAAATTATTCACAACCTAGTCAAAATTAATTTTATATGCCACCCATGTAGCTACTCAACAAAAGCTTAAGATCATATGTCATTCGGGTTTTTACAACTTGCAAATCTCCAAAGATTTCGCAATACTCAATAATCCGCCCATAAAAGTTCGCTTCCTTCAGCTTCATTAAAATCTTTCCAATCGATTCACCCAAAAACCTCCCCACATTCACTTTTTCATACTTTCAAGTTACATATAAATTTTTTAAATGATTTCATCATCAATTTCACTGAATTTATTATAATTCATAAGTATTCAAATGTTGTGTTTACATTCAGCCATAAAGAGAAAAACAGAAAAAAATAACACAACTGATGACTCATCTTCATTCATTGAATCATGCTTACCTTTATAGTCGGGTGCTTTTATTTTCTTGATAAATTTTGGAAGTTCCCAATTCCAGCCAGTCCGATGTGTAGGGCAATATCTGTTGAATATGGAAAGAGAATTTAATAAATTCATCACTCGAAGTGATGTGAATAAATTAAGAATGAGTGGAGGCTTAAAATAGGAATTTTAAGAATTGAGCATGAGGTAATGTGATTGATGTGCTTTGGCAAGAATAATATTAGAAAAGTTTTAGCACATTTAGCCTAAAAATGAGTTTTAGATTTTTAACGGTCATTTTAAATTCAAATTCCTATTTTTGGATAAAATAAAAAAAAATTATTAAAACTCAATAAAACTACAAATTGACCATGAAAAAAGTCGTGTTGCAAAAAAGTCGTGTAGCACGGCCATTATCACATCACTAGACATTTCCAACTCAATTTTCAAAACAAGATGTAAAAATCACATCTCATATTCTTTTCACATTTTCCCCGCACATCTTATTCTCATTTACATTCACATTTAATATTATTTTGATTAAATTTGTCATGCAAATCATCATCATCAATAACAATTTACAAGCCTTTACCTTTCCATGTAACCCGTTAGTGTGACTAGTGCAAGCTTTCTCAGCTTTTCAATTTGCCCACAACTTAATTTACATAGTGACACGCCTTCTACGTCATTAAAATCACGCTTCGTATTTGTTGTTGCACGAAAACTATGCCATCGCACTACTGAACTACTCTTGGCTGATGCTTGTACATCCTGAGTGTTATCATTACAGTCAGTCGAATGTCTTACGGCGCTTCTTGATCGAAATATTCGACGTGATTTGAGATTCTCTCGATATCGATTTGAATCGCGACCTAAATTTAAGGAACCACCACCGCCACGTGCTATCGTGTTTGCCTTTTGGCTACTACTATTACTTTTTGATGACTTCTTCTTGGTTTGTGACCGTGATACATGGAATGCTTCTGTATCAGATACTGCACCACTATTTGCTGCATCATCTTGTTTCTTATGATGATGATGATTATGGAAGTAACGTCCAATTGGAGACAATTTCTTCTCATTACTCTCATTACTTGAGTCCAAGCTGACCTCACTGCATAATGACGATGAATCATCAGCATTTGGTTGTTGCTGTTGTTTCCGCTGTTGTGTTGATGACGATGAGAAAAAGTGCAATGGACTTGTTCGCGATGCAGGATGACCTTTACGATATGGAGATAAATGTTGTCCAAACATGGTAGCAGAATGTGAGTCAGTCGTTGGACATATTTTTGTATCAGCAAATAAAAATAACGGAGCTGGTGAATTATTGACTGGACTACCAACAAGTGGTGATGTCGTACTCGATCGGCACGTCTTGATGTCTTTTGATGATGAGAGATTTTGAAATTTCTCATGTAATTGCATTATGTCTAAGTGCACTGGTCCGCTAATTACGACACCTTCACGATTCTTTTTCTTCTTGCGACGTGATTTAATTGACTCCACACGTCGTAAAATATTTTTTGCTCCATCTCTCAATCTCTCACTTCCCGATCGTTTAAGATTATTATTATTATTACTATTGCTATTATTATTAGCCTGTGGTGAGTCTTGTGCTGTTGCTTGCGAGTTGACAGCAGGTGGCACTGACAAATAATTGGCAGTAACTAAGTTCATATGCGGTACATTTAATTCGAATCTATCAAATTGTCGGCATAAAAGCACATACCGAGAGAGAGACGAAGAAATAAGAGAGAAGAAATAAATAATAAAATAAAAAAAAATTAGATATAGAATGAATAATTTCCAATTAACACATTTGTAGCACTAACTTATTCACTCTCATTTGAGAAAAAATTTTATATGCATTTGTACAATGTTGATTATGTTAGCACCAGTTAGCACGTACTTTGAGGGGTTTTTGTTATCAGGTGATATGTTGGAATTGAACTCAAGAAGCTTTAAGATTCAATTCCAAATTTAATCGAGCTGAACTGAACTTATCGCAACTAAATTCAAATTTTTCAGCATTAATAAACTCAATAATGCTGATCTAGAGTTGTTAAACCTGAATACAGCTATATTAAAGCTTCAAATTCATAATGAACCATCAAAAAACCCCACAAAAACTGTGCTTAAATCTAATTACTTCCTCTAAAACACACAACAATCTCACAAAAGCATAACTAATATCCAACAATTTTCCCATTCTACTTACTCTTCAGGCGTTGATTCGCGTGATGATGTTTTCGATGTTTCACCCTTTGGCAAATTCAAGCTTAACGGTCCCATTTCACCAACTCTCGACCATCGTCGTATTTCCGGTTGAAATGTCCAATTTTTACTCAATGCACAGACGTCTTCATCCGAGTCCTCGCGTCGTTTCTAAACGATATAATGAACAGAAATGAGAAGAATTATTATTTTTTATTATAAATTCATTAGAAAGCAATTGGAGGAAGAAAATTATGAGTGTATGTGCAGTTGTGGACGGCTACAATTTGTAATAAATAATAAATTTTCTCTCACTCTCGCTAATTCAGTTAGCATAGTTTGCTGCTGTTACTGCTACTTATTACTATTTTCATGCTACATAAAGTCATATGATATTATGAGTGTGGAGTGCAATAAAATAGAAATAAAATAGTCAACTAAATTTTTTTTAATGCTGTTATTGCTCTCCACAGATGTTTGGTTGATTTACTATTTTCTTCTCTTCTCTTTTCCTTCTCTTTTTTTAAAAAAAAATTATTTCAGAATGAGGAGTTGGCGGCAAAGTGATATTTTGACGGCTTGTCTTGTTTGTCTTTCGTGTTACATTTTTTTTCAACATCACGATTTGAATTATCTCAATTTAAATGACTGATGATTGGTTTGATATAATCGAGATCTTTTAAGATTTTTTGAAATGGAATTGACTAAGAATGCTAATTATTGTGGCAAGTGGAATGTTCTTGATGTGAATTTACTTTGAATAATCAGCAAATCAGTTTGATTTTTTCTAGATTGATGACAACTGAAAGGAGTTTGGAAGTCAATCAATTAGCTTGGTATTGACTGGAAGAAGCGGATGTTTTGGTGATTATATAGTAATGGGATAGCTACTGGATGTGTGAGAATAAATTGAAGCTAGAATAGAAAAGTGGATGTTATAGGATTTGAACTCTCATGCGCTACAATCCTCAATCTCTCACCAAAAATCACATCAACTTCCAATCTTGATCCCCATGTGCTTTATGTGCAACAAACTACATCCATAAATGGTTTTAAGCACACACTCTTTGAGTAACTAAATAGTCAAGCGACAAAGCAATCAACGAACCAGTAGCATTTTTCCATATTTTTTTTTTCTTTCTATCTCTATGCCTAACTTAATAAACATGAAAAAACACGACTTACATAGAAAGCCACGAACTTCCACGCCACCTTACAATAGCTTGGAGTACAAACATAAAATTGTTTTTTATAGATTACAGTTTTCTGTTTTAAGCTATGGATGTTTCTAAATAAATATTATCCATATATTTATGATGTATGTTCACTGACACATTATTCGAAGGTATTATAAAAATTCTATTGATTTCATTGGCTACAATTTTTTTTTTCAAATTATAAAGTTATATTTTTAATATGCATCTGATGAATCGATTTCATTGTATATGAAATTGCACTTTTGAGAAAAGTCTTGGATACGATAGGGGGGTTGTGGACGAGCTGTGCGGAACGAAACGAAGTGGAGCAAGCATCATGCGAAGCATGATGCGCAGCGGAGCGAAGTGGAGTGTTTTAAAACCTCGAAAAAAAATTTTTTGGGTCAAAAAAATCAGTTTTTTGGCTTTTTGACCCCTTAAATGGCCTTTATATCAAAAAATTTCTGTACATTATTAATCTACTCATCAAGACGCACATTTTGGTATCAAAAACTTCTCAAAAAAGTTAAAGGGAAGGTTAAACTCGAAAATGGTTCATAAAAAGTACTGTTCATACTCTGATGAAAAAATCATATATAACCTCAAAATCATGCAAAGCGCATAGCATTCTCCACAGGTTCACTGTCTGCCTGATAAAATGGCACCAAAGAACCTATCAAAATATATGCATCCTGAAGCTACAACCCATATTACAAAAATTATCATGTTTTGAAAACATGTTTTTTGGGCCTTGTGCATGCACAATGTGTCCAATTGAATTGAAAGTTGTGTCATTCGACGCGTAATTCCATAGCGGTGATTTCAATATCAGGTTGTATGGGGTTTTATTGCGTAGATTTCGCAAAAAGTCCAAAAAACGTGAAAAAAGGGGCTTGGAAGAAACCAATAACTTACACGCTATGCGTGGAAGTTAATATGTAGAAGTAAAATAAAATGTTTCATTTCAAATAAAGCTGTCATTTTCATTGATTACACAAACACCTACAACAGCATGACACAATGTTAATTATGATTGACTAAATGACCTTTCACTACATGCTTACTGCACATTTTTTTTTTCATTTCTCGAGTATATGTATAGCACAAGTTCCCCCTCAAAATTGTTTGAATACTTTTCAGCTTGTCATCTGCTCAATTCATTTTCTCTTTTCATATCGATCAATTTTTTTTTTGTGTTGTATTTTATCGTATGTACATATTTTATAGATTGACCGTGATTAAATAACAAACAGGCAACTGCTGGTTAAATGACTGACTTGTTGTTGTTGAACTTTTATTATTTTTTTTTTTTCACATCTGTTTCGCGCTTGTTGACGCGTTTTGCTTCTTTTTTTGTGTAGTGGACATTAAAGCAGGTCATGTTGTTTTAAGATTGTGAGGAATAGTCTTGAGTTGTATTGAAGACACATTTTATATTGGTTTTAATAATTATTATTATTTTTTTTTTTTAAAAAAAAATCGTTTGTTTGTCCAAAATCGAGATTTTATTTAAAATTCAATATAGGATTTGAACCTCTTATACAGACATAAGTTTTTAATTATTAAAACTTTTTCAGGAACTTTTATAAACAAATTTAGCAAAATTCTAATATCAATAAAACCATTTCAAATCACCATAAATCATCAACGGAATACTTTAAAAAAACATAACAACAATAACTCATTCATTCAAAGCTCGACAAAATGTCTAACATTACATCCACCTTTCACCAACCAATCAAACAAATTACGCGATCAGCACAAAAAAATATATATATATATATGCGTAAATTACATTTACCGTGAATGAAAAAATAACCCAAGACTCAACAATGATGAAGAAAAAGAAGTAAAAAGCACTGCTAGACTTTATGTCGGTTACACCAACTTGAGACTTGTTATTTTTTTACATTTTGCTCTTTTCCTTCACATTTGCAATAAAAATTGTCAGATAAATTGCAATCGAGCCCTTTAAGAAATATTTTCACTCATGTCATAAATAAATTTACATGGCACCTTCGGATTCATCGTAGCTCATTAAATATTCGCTGTGCACATTTATATTCATAAGTGATGCCTCGTCTCTCTCACTCACTTACTCGCGTGTGAGTATATGTCTGTAAAACTATAATGTCAACTTGTGTACTTATTTGCAACAAAAAAAAAGACAACAACCGTAAGTTATAGGCTTGGCTTATAAAATTTATCATATAACAAAAACAGAACTGTGCAAGCTGTTTTGGTGACATCAATAAAACTTATTGCTTGTGCAATACACTTTTTTTTGAGTTCAATATTTTGTGTGTAAAATTTTATTATTTACTGTTGCCGTCTCTCATTTGTGTTTGATTCATCTCTCAATTCCCTTTTTGTGTGTGACTTTTTTTATTGCCCTCCTACATTGTGCTGAATTGTTTTCATCTCTGTCTCTGTCATGCTTTTTTTTTTTGTCTTCGTTATTTGATTCTTTAATTACTGAACATTAGCGAGAGATTTGAGATAGAAATTGAATATGTATGGTAGATTTTTTTTAGGTTTGAAAATTTTAAGAATCGAACATCTTTTTACAGCATAAAAGGAATAATTTACAGTTGTTGATTATTTTTTATAAATTTAGGACTTGAACCTATCCTTTTCTTACTTAATTCAGAACTGTTTATTTTTCTTTTAAGAATCTTTCGGTCCAACTTAGCAATTTATAAATCTTATCCAATTCCAACTCTAAACCTCACACTAACAATATTTTTATATTCCCTATCAACCTCACAATCCATCCGAGAATTTATGATCGTAGGCATTAATTTCAGACAAGAAGAAGACATATTTATGTCATTTTATGAAGAAACTAAGTATTAGACTAGCATGCTACTTAACTGAAAAAAAAAATATGTCTCTAAACTCATAAAAAAATATTACATTGAGTGATTTTGAGAAGCTGTTTGACTTAAGTGATATAAATTTTTATACACCATGCGTTAAATGTCCAATAAAAATAAAATGTATAAAAAAAACTATTTCTAGGGATTAAGTTTTAGTTCCATCAGTTTTTTTAATGTCAATAAATGTTTTTTTTATTCAGACTCATGCAGTTAGCAGTTGGTGGACAGAGTTGATTATATGTGTTTTCATTGAAATTTATAATTTTTAAAATTTCCACCTCTGGAAAAATTCTAATGCTATACACAAGTGCATGTTAAACTCATTTTATGATGATCGCATGAAAAATAATTGAGAGGAAGTTGGAAGGTTGTTAAACATACGCGGGGGTGTCACAAAAAAATAGCAAATATTTTCCTCTAGAAAATCTTGATCGACACAAAAAATAATATTTTACATAAAAATAGGAAATGTATTTTTAATTATTTTTAAAACAGCCAGTAAAGGCAGGTGTCCGTGAGATGGCAGTCTATGCATCGAAAAAATGTGTTAGATAGGAAGGAGAATTTGCATTGTGCATATTTGGAGACTAACTTATGGAAATTAGACTTTAGTTAGAATGTCATTAATTAATTATGTTGAGTTATTTAAGTGACTAGATTCTACATTTAAAGAGAGATTTTAGTTGAAAAATTTATTATAAATTTGAATTTAAGCTTTTAACTTTAATAATTCATAATTTTTCCTTCAATTTCATTCATAATTACACCCCATCCATCCTATTACATAACATTATTCTCCACTCACAAACATTCAAGCAAAAAAAAATATCATCCAATTATTTTATAATAATTTATATTGTAAACACCAAAGGGGTCGCAATGGTAAAAATTCGCCAACTTAGATGAAAATTTGACTGGCAACAGAAATTTTTGATTTCGAAAAAATTTTGTATGAAAAGATAGAAAGTATGCCATGAGTCTAAATTAAATTTGATTTTTCGAAGGTTTTAAAGAATATTTTATGAAAGTAAAGCCATTTCTGTAGTCAGGCTTATTCTAGTTGTCGTTTAAAAGCTTAACATTGTAGAAAAAAGGAATAAAAAATCATTACAATTTTTTTTGGTTTTCTTTCATCATGGCACACTTTCTAACTTTCCATACAAAATTTTTTTGAAATCAAAAATTTTTGTTGCCGGTCAAATTTTCATCTAAGTTGGCGAATATTTACCATTGCGACCCCTTTGGTAAACACATTAAAAATTAAAAACCAGATTAAATCTTGAACGTTCAATCATGAACATTAGGTTCATTCATAAACTAATGATTTATTAAAATGACAGTAAATTTAATTAACTGATCACTGACTGTGCTCACTTGCTGTGTATATAATTTAGCTGTTTGTAATAAGCATTTTAAGAGAAAAAAAAAAAATTTGCAGTAATTTTCATTTGCAAATTGCAATACGCAATTTTAAACGTAAATTAAGTCATTTAAGTGCTTAAATTATTTCAACAGGTTTATGGAATTTTTAGAATTTTGTAAAGAAATTGGTTTGAAAGATTTACGAAAAATTATCACGTTTAACGTGAGACTTGAGTCAAAACTAATTTATTTTGTTGCAAAAAATTGTAATTTGGATATTAAATGAAATTAGCGCTGGAAGCAAATGTTGCTTAATTTTAAATGATTTTGAAATTATTTTTGAAAGAAATAAATTTTGGTCCAACAAGTGATGACTAGAAACTCAAACAATTGCAAATTCCTAACCAAAATAAAACTTTACCGCTTCCATCAATCAATTGCAAATCCATTTCAAATGCAAACACTTCAAGCTAACAAATCTCATCTGCAAACAAATGTATACCACACATGTGGAACAAAAACAACCTACAGAGAGTCCTCTTTGAGAGTAATGTACAAAAAAAATTTGTTATGCAATTTACAAAGAAATGTAATAAATATTTTGATTTGTTTATGTAATACAATTGAAAATCATCTCATAACAAATTTTTTTGTCATTTCATTTTATTATTTTCAGTTCATGATGACTCAATCGCTAATTGAACACAGTAGTAGTAATTGCTCTGTATTGTGTTATGAAAGAAGATGATGCATACAGAATTTAATGGAATTTGATTATTAAAGCGCATTTTTTTCACAAGATTGGAATTGAGAAAGAATTTAGTTTTGATTTTGAGCATGATGAACTTTTTTCAAATTATTTTGCAGTTTTTTAAAATGGCGGAAATTTATCCGCATAAAAAAGTTTTTCATGATTTTCAGGTAAAATAAACAAGATTGTTGAGATTCTAATAACTTTTAAGCATCTAATGGACAGCAAAACATGTTCACTAGCAATTATTTTACGAATAAGCAAGTTTTAAGGTGAAAAATTTAAATTTGCAGTTTTTAGCATGTGTTCTTAACTTTTCAAGTCAAGCCTTTATTAAATCAATTTGGCAAACTGACCAAAACCAATTTGATCTCAAATCAAGCTAACAAAATCTATTTTGTTCAACTCTTTCCATTTATTAGCTATTCTCCCATATTCTTCATTGTTCTTTGCATTCATATGCATCGCATATATGGAAATAAATATAACAGAATAGAATCATTCATAGCATAAAAAATTGAAATATCACAAAATTTACAAAATAAAAAAGAACATTAATAAATTACATAGTGGAACGCATTGAATCTATTATTAATTTTCATTGCGCGCTCTGAAAAGCTCTATAATTGTAATTGCCAGGGGGAAAATGGCAGATATTGAGTGAGAAAAATGCTGGAAGGGAAAAAATTTGAAATTATTTTACACTAATTAATTAAATTTTTTCGTCAGTTGAGATATTGTTAATTATTTGATTGAAATCTCTGGGATTTGAATTGAATGGCTGACGACTATTTTTTGATGAGAACTGATGCTGGTGCTGAGTGTTTTTATTCTGTTTATGGGATAATTGTTTTAAATAAATTAATTTATGGGAATTAATTATTATTGTTCATTTATGGGATGAAATGACGTTACATTTTACTGAATAAGCAACTTAACAAACTTTGAGGTTAGAATCTTAAATGAAAAATTTGAAAATAATTTTTTGAAGCTAGTTTTCCCCCTATTAAATAATATTCAATCCTCACTATAATGACTATCTATAAATCCGATAAAAAACATTCGAAATAACAGCAAAAAGATGTTGATTGAAGAGGTGGAATAAAGAGTAAGATCGAGTGAAGAAAAATAAATATTAATAATAGTGAATTGTCAACTTTAATTCATGTTTATTTCAAATCTTTACATTTTCAATCCATTTTACGTTTAGTGGTAATAATGTAGCATACAAAAATGTATCATTACGTGCCTCTTTTCAATATATATAGCGGCAAAGATCATTGTGCACATATATCGTAATGTAGTTGTGCCACCATGCAGTCTACATGATGTAGCCGGATTGCCTTTTTATGTAGTCAAAGAGAGCACAAAACAATTTATAAAATATTACATTAGTTATTTACTTTTTTTTCGCAAAAAAAAATTATATGCCTATATCATGGCATTTGCAATCTCGTGTAAGATGACGATGACTTTTTTTTCTCTTTTAAATTCAACCCATACTCATGTTGGCTGTTGTTTATTTTTAAGGCACTGTACAATAACAATGGAAGAAAAACTCCAAAATTGAGGATCAGTTGTGTAACAAGGGTTTTTGGCATGACATACCTAGTTAGAGGATATAATTCCCATTAAATAGTAACAAACATAACCCATACTCTACCCTCAATACATCACTGCAGTGCGCACATTCGACACATAATCTAAGATGCAAAACCAGCTGAACGAGAAAAAGTACTCACTTCACTTACTTAGTTTATATAAAGAAATGAAAATTATGCACTGTAAAGTAGTTTTAGGCCACTAATGTTGTGCCTTTTGTGTGATGTCTCTTATGTCGTGTGCTGTTGACTGCTGCTTTATGATATCATTTGATTATTTATACACTTATTTTTTTTTTCTTGTAAAATGCGTGTAAACGAGCAGTGAATGACATGCTGTTTTGCTTTTATTTCTCTCCTTCATCTTACTTCGGTTTGGGTGTATTTCTTCATAGTTTGTTAGTCATTTGGATGATTGAATGACTGAGCTTTAGTTATTAATTTCAATGTAATTTGAGATAACTTTTTTTGTGTTGTTTATGAACACTGTCATTTAGGCACAATATATTTAATACGATCGTAAAAAGTATTAAGTGCAAGTGATTTTAAACATGTTTTGATGGGTTTTGGGGACGTTCTTGTCAAATTTGTGTTCATTATCGTTGATATTTTACAGTTGAGAATTTTCTGAAGCTTAATGATGGATGATGATTATATTCTGGTGTGTGGCAGTAATAATTCTTGTACCAGCTGTGTTATGTCAATGTTATTAAGTTGTAGATTCTAATGCAGTCAAGAATGACATAGAAATATTGAATTTATTTTTGAAATTTATGTTTTTCGCTCAATTCTTGGAGTATATTATACTTTTATGGTATTGAACTTCTTATTAGGAGTTTCTATAATTAGTAAATGCTTTATTTCAATAGAATTTATTTAATTGTATTGAAAGAGTTCAAATTTTGTAAAATCATAAACAAAAAGGGGGTAAATGTATGCTAAATTGTTTGGAGGGGTTCAAAACTACACTTAATTTTTAAAATAACTTAAGTTTCAATTTTAAATAGCGGTTAATTTTTAATTCTCAATAATTCAACAAATTTTCTCAGAAATCATTAATCACGTAATTCAAAAAAAACATTAATAAGCAATTTTGAATATTTCCGTTATCATTCAATTATAAACACAACTTCAGCTAAAAAACATATCGAATAAGACCTTTAAAATCAAAGCACATACTTATTATTCCAATCACCATCGCTTATTGTTTTTATGCCCTTCGGTACTTATTTGAATTTCCACTCCTAGAAATGCTATTTAAGCCATACTAGTTCCCTTTTCCTGATATATGTAATTAAAATTAGCTTTTATGTAACTTTTCGACATGAATTCTAATTTCATTGCTTTGGAATTTCTTCATGCTGTGTTATTATCATGAAATATTCATAAATGTTTTCGGAACTGGAAGTATTCAATAGAATACAAACTGAGTCATATTTAGACATACAAAAAGAGACATTTGGATCATAAATTCAATTTCAAAATGGCATATAAGGTGGACATTAGCACGAAGTATAATTCGCATAAAAATTTATTTCTCTAACGATCGTCATCAACTCCAATTTCAAAGATCTGCTTTTTCTCGCTGATATTGTGTGATCTCATGAAAGTCGCATACACAAAGGAGAGTAAATAAAGCCCATTTATGTCATTTTTAAGAGATGGCAATTTTTTTACGCCCATATAGATGAACAATATTAATAAATATATTCTGTGAAATAATCTATTAAGCATCAAATGAATGCAAAAAGATTGTGCGATGGAACTCATTTGAGGTTAGGTTGGGACTGTTAGAATAAATTTCTGTTTAATGATAATTCATCAAAATTTAGAAACTTAATGTTCTATGCTAGAAATTCAAAATCTTTTTGAACGTTAAAAATCTCAAATAAAGTTTAGTCTCAAAATCCAACACAGTCTACCCCTAGTTCTTTACAAATTCTTTTCATTTATTGATATAGTTAAATATTCAAGATAAAGAAAAAAAATGCAAGCCGCATAATCGCTAATTTATCTGTTTCACACAAGGCATTATTATTTATTTGAATGTCTATGCGTGTATATGGGAATGTATGAAACATTCATTTATTAAGCTGAATAATAATAATCAACATATGTTTGGATTTCAATTCACTTTCTTTAGACAAATAAATCGCATTTTAAATGACTCATTTGGGAATTGGAGGAGATTTTATTTTATTATTTTTCGTGTTGTTATTATTATTGCAGCTTCTTCTGCGTCTATCTCCGTACTGCGTATGTAAACAGTTAAAAGATGATGCATAAATATTGGTAATAGAAAAATAATTATGGAGAGAAAGAAAGTAGTATAAATTACTGTCCGTTATATTTAATTAATATTATTGAAGCGCATTTTTCATTTTTGTGGGACAGTAATTGAATTAAGAGGCTGTAAATGGGAAATTTCTAGGTTAAGATAATTTTTCTTTGACTTCTTTGTTTGCATTTGTTTTGGAATTGTGAGTTTTATTAGGTTTCCAACAAGTTGAGTTTTCTAATTAAATTTAACAGTCATTAGGAGTTTAAATTTCAGTAAAAATTTAATCCACTGTCAATTATGAGTCACGAAATCAATTTATTTCAACACAAAAACTCAAAAAAATTGACAACTAGCACAGTAAACACAAGCATTAGTCAACATTTAATAAGACATGAGCAATCCTTTCCATTTCAATTGCCTCATTTCCATAATAACTTTCATTATAGAATGAATAATCGAATTTCGTAATTTTTCCACGTAAGTCCTTCACTTCAAAAAGATTTTCCACTTTAATTAAATAAACACAATGAATTTCCAAGAAACAATGAAATAAAGCGATCCAAAAATATGGCAAAATATCGTTCAAATCAACATTTTATTGATCTTCTAACTAGTAAGTCCATAAAAGACGCAGCAACCGACCAAAAAAAGTGAATAATAAATTACATTGTTAGGCCTAAAATGCGCTAAAAAAGAGAAAATGAAGCCACTTTTAATTAATTATTTAAATGAGCTGAAGCCTCTTTGCTACACACGTTATAAAAGTATAATAAGAAAATTTTTTATACACCAAATACGGTTAATTGCCTTAGACACAGCACACTATTATTTTCACGCATTTAATGAAGCTTTAAAAAATAAAGCAAAAAGCCACTTATTTAACAACGATCAGATGTTTAAAGAAGCTTCAATCATTGTTTGGCAGCAAGCAACATAACAATACAATAAGAAAAAAAATTCCAACAAGTCATTTCCAGTGCCTCGTGCACTCTGCTGGGGTCAACCATATTGTAATTGTTATCTGGGGAATTTATGAAGATGACAACAGAAAGACACTTTAAATTGCGTTGTATTCTTCGAGCCAAATGTTATTTCTCTTTATTAATCTTCTGTGCATTGCACTCAGCACTCTAAAGAAGGTCTTAATTTGACAGTCATGCGAAATTAAGAAGTGAAATAAGAAAGAAATATGCTTTTAAAGGAATTGAATGAGTGAGGGAAACATATATAAAGTATACACAAAAAAAATTCATGAGTCATTGTATTGTTCCCCGCGTCTCAATTATTTTTGAAGCCACATTGTTGCCATTTAATGTAGTTTTTCGAACTAACAAATTGACTTCTTATGAACAGCATTAAGGAAAAGAAGAAATAAATTTTATTTATTTACCCACTGTTGGCTTAATGTATGTTCAAGTGAGTAAATAATTGTTTTATGTTGTAAATTTGGCGGTAAATAGCTTGTTATTGGACGTATCTGATGAAATATTGGCAATTGAGAAGATGAAGTTTATTTTTATGGTTTTAACGGTCATTTTGATTTAAATTGGTTTTAAAATTCTAAAAATATAATTTGATTATCTCAGTTTATTTACTTTTGTGATCTTGAGGAGCATTTCTTAACACAAATTTCTTAGCTTTTTCAAGAACCTGATTAGATGAATCAACAAACTACCAAAGTTGCTATAAAGAATACCAATAACAACACATTAGACAAGAAATTAAACAAACAATAAGTCAAGCTCAAGTCAATCAAAGTATAGAAAACAATTTGATTTGAAATATTCCTGAATCGCAAACAATGTAACTTACAGAAAATGGCAAGGGTAATGAACAGAAATCACTTCATGGTTAATTCTTTTATTCCATTTTAATCCATCTGTTCATTACTGATTCATGTTTCGCAAGTAGCAATAAACATACTGAACAAAACAAAAAATCCAAGTCTGCTATATAAATAAATAAGCAAATCAAATAAACATCAAAGGGCAATGAAGTACAATAAAATAATGAAATGGGCATTAAAAAAGTGATTTTAAGTGAGGAAATTAATGTACGTTTAACAACAATGTAGATTGTGGAATTATATGAAGGGGGATTGGTAGCTCATTTGGATATTAAAATGCAACTGAGTTATTGAGTAACTAATGGAATTGCAGTTGATATCAACGAATGGTGTAAGGTGTTATTAAAAATTAGTGCTTATAAAGTAGAAAACATGATTTTCGAGCTATATAGATAAGAACATGTTGTGTCAGAGCTTAGTAAATGCAGAGTGGATTTTAAGGTATAAAATTTATTAAACTAAGTTTAAAAATCAAATTGGTAGACTAGAGTACTTTATTTTGAGATCCTACACTTAAATCACAATAGAAGTTAATGAAAATTGCACAAATCGAAAAGACAAAAGCCAGCTGATCTTGTAACTCAACTTAATCCTAACCCATAATAAAATGCGTCACAAAATGTTAAACATAATAGACCTGAAAAATTACAAAGATTAATATTCATTGACTTTATTTCTTATGCTCTGAGTCTTTTTACAGCTCCTCTAGTCTTGCGACAATCGAAATAATGTAAGCATGACGATGAAATAATAAATGCTTAATAAAATCCAACAATAAACATGGAACAGGAGAGAGAAAGAAAGACAAAAAAGACAATTGTCTATTCACCTATTAATATTTAATCTGTATATCTCTATCTTTTTGCACATAGCTTCATTAAATAAATAGCAAAAAATTGTAGTTTAATAGAGACAATGAATCATCTCGCGCAAATAATATGAATTAATGCGGCTTATAGTTGAGTGTTTCGATTATTTTTAAAACTGAAAAACAATTAGAGTGTTGTGACACTAGTTGAAGTTGAATGCTGAGTCATTTTTTTCATCGTATTTGTTGCTCACTGTTACTGTTTTAATGTTTTTTAATTCCAACAATAAAATGAGCTGTGGAGATGAAGAGAAAAACAGGCGCGAGACTTGTTAATTAAACACAAATCGTGAGTTAAAGGAATTAATTGATCAGCGATCGCAATGTTAGTTACTAATTACTTTTTTTCCAACTCATCAAACTTCCTCATCATTAGCCTCACAATGATCTCCTTGTGTATTGATTCAATGTGTTACAATTTTTTTTCTGTAGATGAATAAGACAGCTGTGTGAGCTGCTTTTCCATTGCCTAGAAGTAAATTGAATTTCATTAAAATGGAAAAAAAGTAACGAGAAATGGGCGAGTCGTGAAAAATGTTTCTTTCATTGATTAATTCACTTAAATTTGTTGTACTATTTTTTTCTCTCTTCTAGTTTGAGCTCATCATAAATAGGTACATGAAGTATTGGAGATCATGTCTTATTGGGGGGTATTTTTCTGTGTAATTTTTCTCTTTTTCTTGAATTTATGGCTGTTTTGTTGATCTTATGGAGAATTTCGTCAGAAACTAATACTTAGAAGATTTTGAAAAATAGAATTTATAACGGAAATTTTTAATTCAAATATTTTTTTCGAAATATTTAATACAAAATTCCAGAAAATAAACTTCACCAGACCTCAATCAAGATTTTCTCAGTAAATTTAATATAAGGGCCTCATGCTGCACTTATTTGTTACTGTTGTTATTTTCATTAATTTTTTCTTTATTTTAAAAAATGAGAAAATATCTTTTAACATAACGACCTCGCCGAAAAGATGAGGATTTCAGAGTAACGGTTTTTTGAAATTCAAATTTTAATAAAATTTTCATTTCATGAAATACACCTTAAATAAAGATGATACTGATGATCTTCGTATCAAAACTTAAAGAATTAAACTTAAATTTTAATTTCATGTATTACCATGTTTGAATTATTGCTTAAATAGTGTATTTTAAATTTTCCCAAATTTTTGTCATCTGGAAAATTCAAATTTATGGCGACCGTTACAGATTTTTAAAAATAAATTTGCAATTTTCCATGCTTTAACAATTTCAAATATAAATTTTAATGTTAGAATTTATTAACCAGATGATTACACACATATTGACATAAAAATTTTGAATATTACTGCAGTTGCTGCAGAGATATTGACAGTTTTAAAAATAAAAATTAATTTTTCCTCAAAATTCTTCGTCAGGAACGCTCATTAAAATTGATTTATCAACGAAATTAAGCATCGTATTAAAATAAATTAGGTATCGAAATGTTTGTATCGAAGAAATACATAATATAAAATATTAAAACAATATGTTTTCTAATAAAAAATTAGAGTAAATTGATAAAAACATAGCGTTCCTGACGAAGAATTTTTTTTCGGCGAGGCCGATAACAACAATTTGTAAATCTGCACAATAACTGTGAAGCAATAACCAAATGGGAAGTGAATGACGACAAGATAAAATAAATGATATTAAAATATAATTTTTACCAGATTGAAATTAGGAGTTGTGCTAGATGGATGAATCTACAAAAAATTAACTAAAGTGCTAATTCAACTACAAATCCAATCTAAATCACAGCATGTAATTTCGAAAACTAATCGATTATTCAACATCAAACCAACGAAAATTCCAATTTTCCGCCCAACTTCCCACAAGTGTTAAAAAATATTATTAATAAGTAACAAGTCAATAATATGATGCAAGCATGAAAAATGATTATTTTCATGTAACGATCATAAATATTAGACAAAATGAGGTGCGCACATAAACATATGATGTACATATGTGCATTAACATAAGGCAGATAGTCGATGTAAAATAAATTGAACGCAAGCAAAGCGGAAAGTAAAAGTTAAATTAATCTACAAACAAATTAATGCATCATGCATCATACATTGTTATGTGAAATTAAAAATCATCATTTTTCGTCTCTCAATTTCCTTTTCGTTTTGCTTCTTTTTTCTGCCTTTTTTAAAGTTAATTCTTTGTTTTCACTTTTTTCACAATGGAAATTTATGTCGATTATGCAAGATAGAAGCTGTGTGACTAATTCTTTAGGCTCTTTTTATGCAACATTGAATTAGTTAAGAAATTTTTTTAGAATTTTTAGTTCAATTTAGTTCGACTTCTAAACATAAACAAAACCACGTGTCGCTTAAGAATTTTTAAAATTTTTATAGATTCTCTTGATTTAATCGTTCAGAATTCCATGGGATAATATTTTTGCAACCTTTTCGAACCTTAATGAATTCAAATCTAATGTTTTAGAAGTCAAATATAAGAAAAATGTAGCAAAACTTTTTAATGTGAGAATTTTTTTTTTAAATTTCCATCAATTCAAATTCAAAAAATACGTTAATAGAAAATTCAAGGCTGCAGTAATTGCATCCTGTTCAAACAGAATTCCCAGACACATCAACAAATAAATAAAAAAAATCAAGAAATCAATTTCACCATATACCACAAGCAAGAAACATTTAATCTTTACAAATCGATTCACTCATACCAAAAATGGCACTGTCGCAGGCGCCGTGTGATAAAAAACTTATCACCTATCATCGGTTTTCTCTTCGTACAATATTTCTGTCTGTAAGTGATTACAACAGAAATATTAACAGCCGTGATATTTCGTAAGTTAATGAGACATCATCATGACTATGAAGTAATCGGGTGTTGTATAGCATAAGTTTTTTTTGTGGATGCATTTATTATTGTTTAATGATTATTAACTGAACACATATGTGAATTTATTTTGGCACCTACGGGCATTGTAATTTAAAATTGTGAAGTCTGATTGCATGATTGCTGTGAGATTGGCTGGATGTTTTTTGGATGTTTTGATTATTTAGGTACTTAGGGATTATTGATGAGATTTCATGGTATTTTAAGAGCCTTTAAAATTCATATTCAACTGTCTATTCCAGCCTCATATAAAAAATTTTAAATCAAGACATTATCGACCATGCTCATATTTTATTATCAGCCATTAAAACCTACGTTATTGATCGCTTTTATCCAACATTAAATTTTCTAATCGAAGACGTCAGAAAAATATTTTTTACTCATCCGAAAGTAAGGAAAAATCAATAAAGAGAGTCTAATAACATCATTATTTATAAGCACATAATTATGCTTATTTATGTGTATCAATATCAGCTCCATTGACGCATAAACAAAATTTTAATTAACAATAAGTAATGACACACCACAAAATAACGCTTTTGATGTAATTTCAAGAGATTTGTGAGGATGCTTTTGAAAATTTTCATTATTATACACTATTATAGAAGGTTTTTAAGGTATCAAGAGACATAGTTTGGTTTGTGCCATTCTGTAGGTGATTAATTGTATATTTAAGTGACCTAACAGTGTCAAATTAAGAAAAAAATAAAGAAAAATCTTTCAACACGAACAATTTTTGTTTACAAAATAGAAGAAAAAAAAATTCAAATCCTCAAAAACCGTTAAATTCAAAATTTAAATTTTTTGTATTCAATCTCAAAGTTATTCGTTATTTTCAATTCCAAAGCATCAATTTCACAACTTTTTCTTCTTCTTCATCTCATTATGATTGAGTAGCTCATCATGACTCAATTTAATTCACTTTCATTCGTCATTGATGAGAGCTATATTGTTGTTATGTCTACAACCTAATATTCATTGTCAAACGATAATTTTTTTGTTGAATGATGATAATGATTTTTAAGTAGATAAAATTAAATAAAGTTATGAATAAAAGCACACGACGAATGTGCAACAAAAGAAAGTATTAATTGGAATCATCAATCAAATAAATTGAGATAAAATGAAAAAAAAAAGAGTCTTTCTTTCTTTCTTCATCTGATGCCGCCAATTGATATTGAATAATAAAACCAACAAGCAAGTTGTAGCCTCGATGCGATTAATAAAAAGAAGAATTGTAAGAAAATAGGAGAATGAGTTTAAACTTACATTACTGGCATTACGGCTATACTGTCCATCAAGACGCATTGTGGCTGAACGATTGAGAATGACGAGTCGCCTATAAAGCGCTTGTAATTGATCCTGTAAAGATAGATAATATGAATGAATTATTGAATATTTTTATAAATTTCTTGGGCTGTTTGCTATGCTGTTCCAGATTTATGTATATGCACTCAAAAAAAGAAAAACATTAAGAAGACTTTATTTTTTTGAAAAACTTTTAGAACTCTAAATTCTAAAATTTTAAATTTTGGAAATATGATAAGAATTCAAATATTTTTTAAATTCATCTAAAAATTTTCAATGACTCTATAATTGACGCAAAATATCTCCTACTGGTACCCTAGCTCTCCTAAAAATCGGAACAACATAAATACAATATTTTTCCGTCTCATTTCCTACCTTTTCAAGAAACGGGTGGTCTTTCTCAACACAACTCAAGTCAATTGGAAATTGAAGATCTAGAAAGAAAAGAAGAAGGAATAATGAATAAATAAGAAAAAAATGAAGTGAGCGACACATATGAAAAATAATATGAAATGATTAATTGCATAATTATCTTTCAGCTCAAGCATACACACCACACATATCACATACATTTCCCATCTCAATTGCAATTATACATTCATTCATCTATCTATCTATCTATCTATCTATAATAAACATATTTATATAGACATAAAAAAGCATACATAAATGAATTTGCAATTTAATATCTCAATTTAATAATTTAGCGCGTATTATTCTTTAGAGTTTTTATTATTTTGTGGTAGTTGGTACCTCCTTCAATATTCCTTACTGAAGAGTAGATTACTTGTATATTTTTGGGATTCGAACTTTAATTTTTTTCTGGTTTGCACTTACTATCTGCAATCTCACAGTAGCCATCCCTAGTCAATTCTTCTTACATCTTTTCCGATCCAACTTGCTCACTTACTCATTTATTTCGCATAAAAAAGATTTATTTACACTTATATTTGTAGAAAGTTTATTTTATTGCACTTCATCTAGCAAATTTCTTCTTCCTCACATTTAAATCTTAGTCGATGAACTCTTTTTTATTTCACTCAATATTATTTCATGAAATAACGAAAACGGTAATTTTTCCTAAATTTATGTTCATGTAGCCGTAGAGCAAAATATTATTGAATGAATTGATTACTAATTTAATAGTAACAAAACGCTTTTTATTCTTTCATTCATGAACATTACTTTTTGTGTTTCTTAAAGCAATTTAATTGGTTTTTTTTATTATGCTATTTTCGATACATGGGATATATGTATTACGGTCAAACGGTAGTTCAAATGAATGAAAATTTATTTTATTAGGGCAATTGAAGATTTTGCTTTTGTATCTGTGGAGAATGAATTATGATTCGGAGAACGTATTGAGGACTTTAATTCGCATAATTTATTGTTTCATTGACCGTAGCTCTTTGTAATTGATAGGAAATTGAAGCAGGTTATTGTAATTATTATGATTGAAATGCTATTAAACTGTTTCATAACTTTTTTGATTGGATTTTAAAGGAATTATGAATTTTAATTCGTAACGGTCAATTTTATTTTAAATTGGTTAGCGCATTTTTTGGAACATATAAAATGATAAAAAAGTAAAAAATTTCTAAATCAGATTGGTTTTTATATTTTCCTAGATGCAAATCAACTATTGCCATCTTAACTAAGCTTTATTGAGAATTTATTCAATATTTGTACTGAAATTTCAATAGAAATTTACGAAAAACTTTTTGAAACGAGATCGTCAGAACCACATGTTATTTAAATTTCTAAAATCCGTTGGAATTTTTAATCGAAAAAATCACGCAATTATCATTAACAATTCTGTTATTTCAAATTACATTAGTCAATCGCTTACGATGACTTTTCGACCCGTTGTCATAAATAAACATCGTTTTCCCATTCGACTGCATGCACACTTGACCAATAATCTTGTGTCTTAAAATTCCATTCATAATTTACTTCTCCATTCAAATCATATAAATCTAATAAAAATGTAATCAATTCCGAAATGAATTTCCATTTGTTCGATTGCATAGTTCAATAAATTTTAATATTTATATGAATTTATAGAAACACGAGACAAAAAAAATACAGTAAGTAAATGTGATACGGGTTACAAAGTATTTTTCAAGCGTATCGTGATATCGAAGATATTTATTTATTCACCTATCCATTCAATCAGTATATATCCGCAATTAAAACCCTATTTAAAGACTATGATGAATTTCATGGTTCAATGAGCATCGATATATGTTGAGTATATTTTTATCTCAATTCACAATTATAATGTCTCATGTCGATATCTCATCGTCATCTAACAAATCGATCGTTACACGAATGATTTGAATGGTTAGGAAATATTTTAATTTAATATTGAATTTATGAAGTGGCTGCTGTTGTCGCTGCCGATTATATTGAATGGAGAAGTAATTGTTGAAATATTTTTTAGCTGTTCTTCTGGATTTGATGATGTTGTTTGGTCGTACTATGGCTTTTTATTTTTAACGAATGTTTTGAATTCTAATTTTTTTGCATCTTTTTTATTTGACGCAAAAAATAATTTACAGTTTGAATATTTTTCTAAATTCTCAGTAATTAGGTTTTAAATCCCCATCAAATCTTTAACCACTGCGTCTATTACTCATCAACAGAGATTTCTTCAACTTACATGTTTCCTCATTTTAATTGTTAAAGCATAAACGCAAATATTTAAATAGCAATTAAGTAAATGTTGATTAAATAGGAGGAAACCAAGTAGAAGAAGCAAACTCACGACTCAGCAAAAGAAAAAGAAGAAGAACCGTAAAGGAAAGAAATTGAAGGTTAATTGCTGAGAACCCCAAACAAAAAGATATAAAAATAAAACTTTTTAATGTCATTTTTGCGGAAATATTTGAATTTTAGCTTATTATACAAAAAAACTAATAAAAAATTCGAAAATTTTTAATTCATTTCCTCCGTCCGTCATGTCGGAGAAAAAGACTAGACGACTGACTCAATCGCATCATAAATTTATTCGCATTTTTCGCTTATTGATTTAACTTCAATTTCATAATTCATTCTCAATTTCTCCACTGCATCTCAATTCAATTCAATTCGAGTTTTTTTTTTTTGTTTTCAATTTTCAATTTTATATATAAATGAAAAACAGACGGAGAAGAAATATGTTCGAATATTTTTAATATTTATATTATTGAGGTAGCAGAAAACGAGTAGCTGAAATCTTAATTTCTTTCAATATTAAATGGAAGTATTCACCGTAATATTTATTAATATATATATTTTTGTGTTTAATAACATAAACATGCAGTATTAATCATAAATAATTTTCTTATACTGGATTTTTACGAGTTGCGGATGGATAGATGAATATCTATGAGCAGTGATTGGTAACTTATGGATTTTGAGTTTTTTTAATAAAAAAAATAATTTCAAATTTATTAAAACAGTTAGATATTCGAAATTTTCAAAGTCAAAAATTCAAATTTCAAAAAATCCGTTACAAATCCAACTAAGTTTTTATTTATAAAATTAAACGCCAAACCTTTTAAGAATTTCTCACTTCTTCTCGCTAATATTCACAACTTTATCAGTACTACCTTAAAAGTCATCTATTATTAATTGAAAATTAACCTCAACTATCCCAACCCATATCAAAGTGCCATGCCTTTGTAATTGAATAGTTCAGCACGTATGAATATTTAAGCATATTTTGTAGGAATAAAAATTATAATAATAATATTGTGTATGCTTCCGTTTTTAAAGAATTGCTATGCATTTAAAAAATGAATATGTGCACATATATGTGCAGTGCCTGCATTCTTCCATACGAACATTCATTCAATTTCTCAATAAAATGCATTCAGGGCTTTTTCTTACGTCACAATGTTATTGTTATAAACATTAAATGAATTATACCTTGATACATTTGTGAATATTGTGGGAATCCAGCTTCTCGTAGCCATTTCATTGCTTCGGCTGCCTGAATTTCTGTAAGATAAAAAAAAAAAAAATAAAAATTAAAAAAAATGTTTATCAATTGTTTTATTTGTTAAAGGATTTAATGGACTTGTCAGGATTGATTGAATTTATTATTATTTTTTCTCATTTCTCTCTCCACATGGGATTATTCATATTCATATTTATTTATAGAAACAGATTCTCCCTATCGTTGTCGGTTTTTATATTTGTTTGCTTTGGAGTTCATTGGAATGAAACTAATCAATAAAAAAAAAAATATTTTTTAAATAATTTATAAATAAAATGTGCATGCATATGTGAAGTGTGTGCTCTTTCAGTTGATAAAATTTGCTATTGCGTACGAAGTTATTTTTAATTATCAGATAAATTGAAATTTTGTTTTAATTTAATCTATATTTGTAAATGAATAAATCATGATGAATAATATAATATTGATAACATAGTCAAAGAAACAAAGTAAAAGAGTAAAAAGAGCTTCATTAAAATCACCTTGTATCTTGTCATTTCATCTCATTTCATTATGACTCTATTTGTTTTATATTAAGCAACACAAAACATTTACATGATACAGCAACAAAATAATAAAATGAAGAGTATGAATAAAAAAAAATTACGTAAATTCATTCGAAAATCTATGTCATTTAAAATGAAGTCACTAGAACTTTTAATTGACAACGAATAAAAAAGAGTGATGCGATGATGTAAATTGTCTGTTGATATAACAATAATGAAGAGAAATGTCTACGCAAATGAAGAAGAAAAAAAGTTTTTTTATTAACAATTGGATGAGAAAGAAAATATTGTGTAGGAATGAACTTATTGTGTAATCTTGTGAGTTGATCATGATAAGGCTTCCTCGTTCGTAAAGTCTAGCATTGGACTTTTTGATAGTGAGTTCGTAGACAAAATAGATTGGAAAATGATGATAATTTCTTCGTAGTAGATTGAATTTGTTAATGATAGAGTAAATATTGGAAAAGCTTTTGATGAAATTCTAGGAAGAAAATGAAAAAGATGAGTTTTCAGAATAAAGCCAGTTCCAAGGTATCAAATTTACTGAATTCTCTGAATTCAGTATTTTTGTTGAGTTCTGTTAAATTTATAACTTTAAATAATTGTTCTAATTTTTAAAAGTAATTTTAAAACTCAAATAATTTTACACAACTCAAAAAGACTCTAAAAAAATTTCCATTATCGAAAAACCTTGAATTAATCACCTTAACCTTCAATATACATGTGCAACTTCAAGTGGAATTTCCAAAACACAATTAATAACTCAATATCTTCACATTATTCGCAAAACTTAGTATCAAAACATCGCGAAAAATCAAAACAAATAAAAAAGTTTAAAGTACCCAATGACACTTAATCTAATCAAGAACTTAAATACATGCACGGGTACCTTTTGTTATCGGAATATGCACAAAAATATTTTTATTCCTCACCAAAAAATTAATAATGATAAGAATCAACACACATTTAACTTTTTTTAGATCTTATCATCATGTGATAAATGATATACAGTACAGAAGGAGAGAGAAAAATATATGAATAAATGAATTGAATTAACACGTAGCATTGATAAATATGAAATGACGTGTGAGTCGGTAATATAGATAGCATGTTTTGCAAATGATTTAGTGTGAAGAAGCTAGTGGACGGAGAATAATAATATTGAGATGTGGGCGGTGTGGGAAATTTTTATGATAGATGAACTTTTTTAAGCCAAATAAAAAATAATTTATTTATTTAAAAAAAAATTAAAACCAAAAAGTTGAAAAAAAAAATAATGTAGACCGAAAAAATTCATATTAGCTTTTTATCATCTACGATTTGAACCTTATGTTTATTGTCAACTTGAAAACCAATGGTATTGCTTAAAACTTCATATCACATCTTTATTTCCTTTTCAAGACAAAATCGACAAAATGACATATTTAATTCTCAGATTGCAGTAAATTCCTCCATAAATTTTGCCCACCACCAACCCTTAAACCTCTATAAAAAAATTCATAATCGATGACAAACTGAATTGAAATTTTCATTGTATGTGTGTGTAGAGATTTATATTTTTAGTCTATCAGATATCAATAATAATAAAAAAAAACTTTTTTTCAGTCGCTTGTGAATTTTCGTGATTTCAACATCGAGAATAAGACAAACAGCGAGAATTGCATAAAACTTGTAAGTCACATGATCCAATAGAAAAAAATAAAGCTCATTATAATAAATGACATTCTATTCTTTCTAATAATTAGTTAGAACGAACTGAAAATTGTTTCCACCAACAATGAGTCGTGAACGTGATTCCGAGGTTGTACATGATCTAGTTACATCCAAATATAAAATTGCAGAACGTAATCGAGTGGCAAAATATCGTTTTTTGAGTAATGAAAATGTAAATACTTTGGCCGCATCGAAGCATCGAGGATCGGAACCATCATTAGCACAAACAGAGAAGGCTGATGTTAAGCCTGTGGATTTAAGTGTACCTGGAACTCCGGTATCTAGTCGATATCTTCAATCGTTAGGGAAATTTAGAAGAAATCGTGGTGGAATAGACACAGACAGTGAAGGTGAAGATGATGACGTAGATCAAGGCAATGTAATTTCTAGTCTTCATAGTGCATTGACTGAAGGTTTAAAACAATTTACATCGGATATGGAAAAATTAAAATCACATGACGATGCCGACTCGAATGAAAAACAACCACTGTTGGATATTAAAAAAGAAATTGTTCCACCTCAAAATGGCATAAAAACTATTGTTCCTGAAGTTAAGGAAGAGATTCCATCAGGTCCATTAAAAGAAGCACCTCAAATATCAAAAATAGAAAAATATTTCCGAGAATCTGCAAGACGTGGATCTCTGACAAGAGATTTTTCAGAAGTTGTTGACACATTTGATCCTAAATTATTGAATGATCCTGAAGCACATGCTAAGCCAGGAACACCCGTTAGCTCCAAATTTATTAGGGCTGAAAGACATCATAGCAAGAAGTTACAACCATTTACAGATAGTATGAAGAAGCTTGAGGCACTTAAATCACCAGAAATCGTCAAAAGTGTTGAAGAAACGAAACAAGGTTTAGAAAGTCCACCAGAAAAGCCAAAACGAATCAATCCAATTCCATTGACACCTAATGAAAGTCCAATTATAGTATTCAATCCACCAACACCACCAGTCACACCAGATAGTGAACAAAAAAGTGAAGCTCCTAAAAAACTTGATCCAAAGGATTTCCCACCAATTTCATCGACTGGAATTAAGGTAGATAAGAAGGTTGAAGAAGTACTTATTATTGTAGAGAAGAAGTTAGTTGATGAAAAGAAGGTTGCTGAGGAGAAAGAGATAATTGGTAAGTTGCATAGACGTCACATGTGAATGACCCGTTTAGATATTTTGGTCTACATGCTGTTGATAAATTGTGTACCTTTGAGATTTGTCCTCAAATGACTCATTATCAGTTTAAAATCATTATCAAAATATCTGATAAAATAAATTATTTTTTGTAGAACAAATAATTGCACCGATTAGAGCACCAAAGGAGCAAGCAGCACCCAAGGAACAAATATCAAAACCAGTCGAAGAACCAGTTAAATCAATCACAGAACAACCATCAAAGCCAATTGAACAGCCAAAAGTGGAGGAAATAAAGCAAAAATCAGACCAAGGTAATGTAACAGAAACTAAACCCCAACCTAAAGAAGAATCCACAGCATCCAAACCTAGTGACACTAACTCTGAATCCAAATCATATTCCCGTAAACTTTCCGTTCCTGGAACTCCTGTTGATAGTCGCAAACTATTCAAAACTAACACAAATGATGACGATAGTGATATTGACAGTGACATTGAAATTATAGAAAGCTCAGAAATTGGAGAACTTGCTAAAGAATTTGTTGGTAAGATTGAAGAAATGCTGCAACAGACAATTGATGAAGATAAGAAGGAAAAAATTGCTGATGCAATGGTTGAAGAGAAATTAGAACAAAAAGTTGAGGAAAAGCCAAAAGAAGATGTCAAACAGGCAAAACAAGAACCCACAGTAAATGCAACAGAAGAAGCAGAAAAGGATGACAAATTACCAGCAATTGAAAATCCCAAAATTCAAAGTTACTTTGAGCAAGCAGGAAAGGATAAATCTTATCAACGAACATTCTCGGAAGTTGAAAGTTTCAATGAGCCATCAATGGACGTTATTGAAAAAGTTGAAAGATATTTTAAGGAATCAGAAGAAAAGAAGAGCTTAACGCGTGGATTTTCAGAAGCCATCAATTATATAGAACCAGTAAATATTGAGCAGCTTCTTACACCAGGTCACCCAGTGTCCTCAAAAGTTGTCGAACATTTGAAAATAACTGGAGAAATTGAGGAAGAAAAGCCATTGGATCCAATTGTGTTACATGGTATGGAAGCATTCAAAAAGGCACACGAAGCTCTTCATCCACCACCATTACAAGATTTCAAACCTGATGAATATTTCGAGGAATCAAAGACCCGTCAGACCTTGAAACGTGATTTCTCAGAAGTATATGGGGAAATTGGTGCTACACGTCCAGCACCACAAAACCCAGAAATCAAAAAATTCTTCGAAGAATCAGAAGCACAAAAATCATTTACACGTCAATTTTCGGAAGTTATTCAAACCCTTCCACCTCGAATCAAGGATATTTTACCAGATGAAAAGCCACCATTGCACATCGAACGTTCATCACGTTTCAGCGTGTTTTCAGCACCAGATCCAACAGAAGCACGTCCAGAAAGTCCAACAATCGCGCGTAAACATGGTAAAAAATATGGAATTGATAAGTACTTTGCAGCATCACTGTATCGAACTGCTTATCACAGATCAAAGAATCAAAGACGAGGAAGCGAACCCGATCATCGATTTGCAATCGTAGAGGATGAATATGTATTTGGTGAAAATGATGTTTTGCGTAGTGAAGTCTTTCAAGATGACGACGCAACGCCAATACATCCAATTCATCATAAACATACACCAAATGATGGTAACGAGGAAGATACGGATCAACAAAATGTTCAATTCTGGAGAGATTTCCTTAAGCCATATACTCTTAATCTTCCAACTGATATAGTGATGCGCGATGAGCTCATTGATAAATATACAAAATATACATTAGAATAACATGCATAACAATTATGAATATTGCCTGTGTTGATGAAATTTATTAGATTAGCATTTAGCAGTTATTAACAAAACAAAACAAAAAAAAAACATCGCTAATTCCTAGAATTAACCATATTTTATTTGTGTTTGTAGAATATTTTGTGAGATTTATCATTAAAAATTGTAAATTATTAAAATAATGCTTTTTTTGTGGGACTGCATCTACATGGCGAATTTTTTAAATTCGAACTTCATTCTAGCACATAATTTTAGCACTTGTACCTACTTCTTAATAACCAAAAACTCAGTGAACTACATATAAAATGCACAGAAGCATGTTCAAGGTTCCGTGAAAATCGACATTAATGCAGACATAAAATCTTAAAATATTTTCATGCTGAGTAAAATAGTTTACTGTTGCCAGCAACAGCATCTTTAAGGTTTCTTTAAATCTTATTGAGATCAGAATATGGAGAAGCCTTTTTTATGTAAAAAAAGAGAAATTTTTAAGATTTTTTTGTGCTGCAGACAATGTTGATGTCGCGACGGTTCTTTCATGTGGATTTCGAAGAATTCTTTTGAGTGGTTAGCTTTAGGAATTTCTTGAGTGCAATTGAGAACCTCAAAAACTAAATTTTAATCAAACTCAATATTAACCTCAACTAAGTCACTGACCCAATTTCTAACTCCAAAAAGCTCTTTCTTATCTTCCAATCCATACCATAAATTAGTGAAATTCATAATCCGTCCCATAGCAAATACCCAAAGCGATCTAATTTACAAAATAGATTAATTTGAAAAAATCCCCAACGAGATAAGCTTTGACAATCTCCAATTCATGTAGCATGGAAAATGGGATTAACATAGTTAAAGAGACAATTTTGTTTTTTCTCAAGCCTTCCAAACTAAGGTAAAATATCATTAAGTTGAAATTCGTAGAAAAACAAATTATAAATTATGACAATAACTATTCATAAATTTCGTTACGACTGTCACTTAATGTATTTGTGTGGCAATGGTAGGGGCCGTTCACTTATTACGTAACGCTCTGAGGGGGGGGGGGGTCGAGAGTTTGTTACGGTCTATTGTTCTCGCACCTGATTCTTTTGTTAAAAACGTTACGGAGGGGGGGGGGGGGGTAAAAAACCCAAATTTTTGCGTTACGTAATAAGTGAACGGCCCCGTAGATAAAAAATTAATTTACAATCGCCGGAACTAATTTAAATGTAATGAAAATAACTCATCTAGTGTGTTTGGGTTGAGCGGCGAGTTGTTTGGTGTTGATGTGGAAATTTGAAGCTTAAAATGGATTTTGTTGGTTTAGTTGTGACCTTCAAGGTTGGACAATCTGAGTCATATGGGGAGTGTAATATTAAGGATGAAGTGCATTTGTGGAAATTAAATGTTGAAAAAGGAGTAATGTAAAAATTATTTTGAATTGAATTAGGATTTGAACCTTTGGTTTCTCAAGTTCCTCTATCAGATAGATTAATTCAATTAGTTTCTAAACCTCTTTTAAAACTTATTTATCAATTCTTATATAATATTAAATAAATTATCTAAATCTTTTGTAGGTGTCTAACCCCACCGTGAACCTCAAAAAACAATATTTTCACACATTTTTGCCAATGACGCTTTTTATTATTTTTTAACAAAAATATTAGATTTCCCATCAGTGATTAACACTTGAAAAGATTCTTCATTTTTCGTATGTGCCATGACTACTAACAAAATTTATTAATGCTAATTATTTTCTCACGACTTTAATATTATATTATATTTATTTTATTTTCATCAAGTCTTTTAACCTTCATATGACAAAGTAAAATTTATTTTGGTAGAAATTAACAACCCGAATGATGCATATATATTTAAAATTACAGCAAATAGCAAGGAAAAAGTTTTCTTCTTACACAATAAATTTTATTTTTTTTATTGTTGGCATCTGACAATGTGTAAAGTGATGATGACATGGTAGGTATTGTACAATGTTGACAGAAAGAAAGTCAAAAAAATATGTTTTACAAGCATTTATTGAAAATTGGGACTCTTTTTTTGCTGTATATTGGATGGGGAATTTAATCGATTTTTTTTTTCGAGGAGTGGTATGGTGAAATTTTTGTAGGATTTTTTTTGAAGTATTTTTCAGGAAAAAGCAAACATGATACATGAACTCAAACTGGACAACATGACGTGATTTTCATCAAAATAAAATAAAATTTGCATTAAAATCCAACAAAACCATGTAAAAAAATAAATAAATTCAATTAACATAAATATTCCAAAGACACCCATAAAATCAAAACCATTTAAACTTAACAACTAAAAAAATTGTAAATTCAATAAATGCCGCATCTACACAAAAAAAAACATACACTAAATGTCGTTTCGATTTCATCTTCAATATAAAAGCAGACGATATTAATGTCAAATATTAAAATGTCAAGCAATCGACACCTTGAAATCATACGCAAACATACCTTGAGATTGCGATGTCAATACACTTAGACATGCTTATTTGCTTACATAAAAAAATGTAATAATGCCATTTAATGAGATGAAAATTTTTCAATTAGCACTTTCACGCACTTTTTAACACATTTTCATCGTCATCATCATAAATAATCATTTTCATTATTAAATTTATGTTATGATGATAAGAGTGAAAAAAAAATAAATATGCTACGTGCATTAATTTATTTTTAAACATCAAAGTCGGTAGATAAAAAATGTAAATGTAGCAGGTTTGAAGAAGTAGATGAGTGGTTTGTGGAACTTTTTTTTATTGAAATTAATGAAAATTGCTAATGAAAGTTAGATATGCTAATGGAAGTAGCGGTTTTATTCTGAGATGGAGTTGCAGATTTTTGAATTTTTTTGGGTTTGCAAATTCATTTGACAAAAATTCAAATGTTTAAATAACGATTTAGGCCAAACTAATGCACAGATTCAATAATTCAGAAAACTAAAACGAAGGATAAATTATTGATAATCTAAAAGAAAAAGGTTCAAATCCTGCTCAATTTTAAATTATTTATCAAATCTCAAATATTTTTTTTAAACTAAATTTTTATTTTTTTTAATCCATCTTCCATATTTATCCAACCATATCATCAACATATCACTCCTCATCTGATATCCGCACCAAAATTAACCATATATATTACGTATAATGTTCATTTTTTTGATCGGCTACCTTCAATCATCAGACAAAAGCAGCTTTACCATCAACAAACTTGTGTGAAATGCACCAATAAATCAGATGATTTTATTTTCTTATCCAATCGTCATATGATTAAAATTATTACATAAATTAATTTAACACGAAAGCGAAGAAAGAAAAGAGAAAAAAATTTCACTAATTCATCACGCATGATTTATGCTAATAATCTACATGTAAAAAAAAAAATATAATCATCTTGTTCGAAGATAAATCATAGCTTAATGGAATTTGATATTTTAATTTTATGTAAATCTTCATTGCCAGTGAGAAACAACAGACTGAAAATGACAGTCGTTCAGGTACACTAGTCAAGATTTTATATATTGTAGATGACAATACCTGCAATTTTCTTTTCACGCATTTTCCGCCACAGTGCTTCAGCCTTGCGTTGCGACCAGTTTTCGATTTTAGTACTAAAGCTACGAAAGAAGCGATACTCCTTTATGCTTGACATTTTTTCCTCACGATCTGACATGTAATTGACCGCGAATAATACTACGAGACACAAATTCGATTTTTTTTTTTAATAAATTCCTCTGCAGTCTAATTTTAAAAATATTTTTTTTTCGTTCGTTTATTTTTTCATCGAGAAATTCAATCAAGTTTAAATTCAATTATTTATAAAACAATTTCCTGCTTTAATTACTTCACTTCAAGATTATTTTTAAAAATAATGAATGTGCTTCAAACTTTGAATTTATTTTAATTTTTTGTATGTATACACAATGTCATGTTACTTCACTTGTGGTGAGGAAAAAGAAAGAGGAATAAGAGGAAGTTGTCGTGTTGATGGGTAAGTCTGGATGATTAGTGAGTTTTGAAGGAATTTCTGGAGAAATATTGCTGAATTCAGCAACTGTTTAGCTGAATTCAGCAACTTTATTCAGCAATTTTAATTAAGCTTAATTCAGCTCAATTTAGCAATTATAATTTAGCTGAATTCAACAACTTCAATTTAATTGAATTCGGCAACTTCAGTTTAACTGAATTTAGCAGCTTAATTCAGCAACATTAATTAAGCTTAATTCAAAAACTTCAATCTAGCTGAATTCAACTAAGTTTATTCAAAATTTCTCCTCAAATTTATCCCATCAACAAATTTTCCCACAGTAAAAACTATAATTTCATTATTAATTAATTTTAAACAACCAATAACTGGAGCAAGGTTTATTCACTATGGGAATAAATAATTTCACTGTCACACGTTCAATGGAATAATAATGTAAGCTTGCATCTCCAATAATTAACAATCAATTTATGTCATTAATATATTTACATTACATGTAATCCTGCAATGAATGCAGCAATGCAGTGTGTGATGATTACGAATGGGGACCAATTATTAAATTGAATGAGAATATAATTATAGATGAGGATGGACAGGAAATTGCCATCATAAAATTTACAGAATTTAAATAGAAAAAAAAGTTTTTAAAAAGTTAAGTAAATTTGTTCAGCATCCGGACCCTTTGTTGAATATTTGTTTTTGACGTAATAGGGAGATGTGAATGAGAAAGTACGTCAAGAGCTGGATGTAAAAGTATTCTGATGAATAAAAATATGTAAATTTTTATGTTCATTGTTTTATTTTCCATTTTTAATCGGATTTAATTATAGAACTGACGATAGAGATGTCGAGGATGGTGCCCTGTAAAATCACAGAAACCTAATAATTCCGCTGCATGGAGGCAAAAAACCTCAGATCACAAGACCAAAATAAATCCTCTTTGAAATGTATGAGGAGTTATTTTTTCACGATGAATTATTAAGTCCTCTTATTAAAACTAGGAGGAGTTATTTTGGCACCGTGAAATAATAAGTCCTCTTGGAACTCTAAGAGGACTTATTATTTTCACCATGATTTTTAAATTTCAGAAATTATTTTGACTTCTAGTATTTTATTTCACCGTGCTAAAATAATTCCTCTTGTATTTTCAAGAGGAATTATTTTGGTCTTGTGCAATATATTTCAGATACCTATATTTTGATAAATATAGTATTTTACCATATTTTATAATTCTGAAGTTTAAATGAAATCAAAATTGTTATTAAAAAACAGTCCAAAAATATTTAAAAATTTAACGGTTCAAAAAAATTCAAATTCTCTTATAGCTAAGGGTGTTTTAACAGATCGAAAATTTCAAAAAAATCAAAAAGGATTCTCTTAATAGAGCTATCTAGACGGAGTCGGTATGAAAATAACGAATTTCAATTTTTCGAAACTTCATTTTTACGAACACCTCATTTTTACGACCATATCATTTTTTCGAAAAATTATTTTTACGATTTTTTTGTATGATTTTCAAATTTTTTAAAACCGTTACTTTTTTCTCGCGATTAATTCATTATTTTAATTAAAAATTTAGAATAAACGGAAATAAACTATAAATTTTATTATATTTAATCATATAAAAAGTGAGCATTATTAACAATATGATGGAAGAAGTGGAATTTGGGGAATTTGAGTGTTTGGAAGAATATTTTGAACAAAATGCTGCTTCTGATAATGAAGAAGATGATGTTTTCGTAGAAGCTGGCAAACGTGACGAAGAAGTAAGGGACTAAATGAGTTTAATTACTCAACTATTGAACATATTGATGATTATTTTCTTGATTTCTCTTATGTTTTTTAAATAAAAATATAAGAAATGAACTAACAGGACGTTCTAAAAAAACAAGAAGATTTTGTTATAGAGATAAATGAACCGTTAAATTTTTAAATATTTTTGGACTGTTTTTTAATAACAATTTTGATTTCATTTAAACTTCAGAATTATAAAATATGGTAAAATACTATATTTATCAAAATATAGATATCTGAAATATATTGCACAAGACCAAAATAATTCCTCTTGAAAATACAAGAGGAATTATTTTAGCACGGTGAAATAAAATACTAGAAGTCAAAATAATTTCTGAAATTTAAAAATCATGGTGAAAATAATAAGTCCTCTTAGAGTTCCAAGAGGACTTATTATTTCACGGTGCCAAAATAATTCCTCCTAGTTTTAATAAGAGGACTTAATAATTCATCGTGAAAAAATAACTCCTCATACATTTCAAAGAGGATTTATTTTGGTCTTGTGATCTGAGGTTTTTTGCCTCCATGCAGCGGAATTATTAGGTTTCTGTGATTTTACAGGGCACCGTCGAGGATTATTGTGGATGTAAATCTACATCAGAATCTACTGAAATTTGAATATTTTAATGAAAAAAGGGAACTTTTTATAAATAACTAGAAAATTTCAAAATCTCTGACTCACACAAAGTCTATGACTAATAACATATCAATAAGCTCTAATACTGATTCGTCTCGATTGTTTTGCACAAAATGTCATGTTGTGTCAAGTTTATATCAAGCTACTGTTGCAGAAATAATCATTCACAAATCACTCAGTTTACTCACATTTCAATTCAATTTATAGTTTGTAAATTTCTCCAATATCAATTAGGTTTGCTATTTTTCGATCGGCTTTGATTGAAATGTGATAGTTTTTAAGTATTTCTGCCTTAAATTTGAGATTCTAAAGTGATCGTGATTGTGACTACAATGTTGCATAATACAAAAAAATTATTGCAATATTTTGTTAAGAACATGTCAGAACACATGCTGCTTGCGGGGAGACAAGAAAATAATCTTGCGGTTGCTTACACGAGTTTTATGGAGTAATTGTATGGAATAAGTTTGATATCGATAGTCTGGGTTAAGCTTCAATAATCTTAATGTGAATTTAATTTGAAAAATGTTTGCTTAAAAATTTAAAACTGTCAAATTTAGTCAAAGAACATAAAATTGTAATTAATTTAATAAAGACACAATGTTTGTAAAAAATATTTGAATTTAAGTAAACCGTTAAATTTCGTTTCAAAATTTTGTCTCCCACACATGAAACTTATACATCCAAAGCACCAAACCCAACATCACATCTTCAAAAAAGAAATCTAAACAAAAATTATTCCTCTAGTCTCCTCTATAAAATCATTAACACCCTCATATTTCTAAATTTTTTAAACAACCAATTGCATCATCACACAATATGCATTTCCAGCTAATTCCAATCAAGTGAACAATCCTCACTTCCACAAAAATTGTTTACAAAAAAATAGAATCTTTCGTAAATTGAATTTTTCATTTGAAAAGGGCTATAATTATAATTAAAATAATAAATTTTTCACTTTTTTTCTTTGTTTGTTCCTCTTAATTGCAACATAAAGCACTTGCTTCTCCGAAAAACACAAGATAGATTTCCAAATAAATAAACAATAGAAAATTTTTCACAATCAGCACGAGAAATTGAGATCAAGTTAGTTAAATAAATTTTTCCAAACAAAAAACTAAGTAAAGAAATTGAAGATTTAAAAATTTTTTAATATTTTTTTCTGCACGACCGTTCACAACCGCATCACAAAACGTTCTCATAGCAAAAACGTATGGAACACACAGGGTATACATCATCATCATCATCGTAAGCATCAGTGTCACAGAGAAAAGAAAATGTATGTAAAATATTGCCACCAAATCAACCACCACAAGCAACCCCCCCAAAAAAATGAACTGATGGGAGACAATCATGTAATGCCATAAAGATTGATATTTAATGAGAATAGAAACAACAATGTGTTTCAAATATAATTTAAAGCGATTCATCTATGTGCTCGCTTGTTGTGCATGTAGAATTTTTTTGGGAGAAAAGTGAAAGTTTTCAAAGTAAGAATGTTTTAAGCGCATTACTAATTTAACCGTATTTTAAAATTCAAATTTTATATTGATAGTAGAGACATATTCTGAACATTTATCGAAGACATAAACCGATTGAAAATTTCCTCTATATTGTTCGTGTTCAATAGTTTTTCGAAGTTATCTCTCTAAATATAGAATTTTAAATCAATATTTGAGAAGAATATCATTAACTAAAGTAGCAAAATACTAATTAAGTACTTTTTAGATATATAAATTAGCTTTTAATCTTAAAATTTCACTCAAACCGCCAAAAAAATCTCTCACATGCTCTAAATTCACATCAAACCTAGAGAATAACATTATCACAAACATTTATGGAATGATGTGGTACATCCCTCGTACACATCATCATTATATTGAATGATAAACTTCATTGAGAGTGACACGAGTGAACGAACGATTAAATTTAAATGTAAAAGCTAAAGCATGCTTGAGTGTTCGACATTTTTTAGTTCATGCGCCTTTTGACCATTAAAAATAACGTCATCATACAGCATCAGTGGCAACTGAGAACATTTTCAGCAACAGATATTATTCATAAATAATTTCATTAATCTTCCCTTTACAGATATCCATTCATTTCAAAAAAATAGGTAAATGAGAGCAGAATCATTTCATTCTATTATCTTCATATCCATTTCTACCTTCCATCGATTCAATTTACCTTTAATGAAATTATTTAAATGTAAAACGACTTGCTCTATTGTACTTCGTGTTTCTGTCTTTCAGTTTTGCTTGTGGTTAAATCTTAATACTCTTAATCTATTGCATTAATTCATAAAATATAGGTCAGTGGAGAGATTGTTTGGGACATTTTGATGCACAATGTTATAGAATTTGAGATGAATTATGGGAAATTTTTAATTTTGAAAATACCAAACCATTATTGCATCTTAAAAATCCATCACTTAGTATCAATTCATGAGCGATGACATCAAGAGAATTGTTATATCATCGAATATAATAAAAATATATATATTTTTTGCGAATAAGCACCCATAAAAGCAGAAGCAACAGTAACAGCTATGCATAGAAAATGACAGATAGAAAGCTTTCAATTTTTAATGTTATCTGATATCTCTATCAAATGCCAACATCGTCATTGCAAGAAAAAAAAATCCATAAGAGCATCTTTTTAAGCAATCGATAAAAGTGCTTGATAAATTCAACATTTACTGACAGGATTGATATTTTTTGTGTTATTCAAAGTATTGTAAAGTTCAATGGTTTTGAGAGGATTAAAGTTAATTGTTTTTAAGGTTACAGTGAAATTTTTAGATTGAATAATTGCTTGTTGATTCACACTCAGCTGATCCAGCAACTATAATTAAGCTGGTTCAATAACTCTAGTTTAACAAATTCCACTAGTTTAGCAAACCAAAAATGCGCTTTAAAGCAATCCATTTCCTTACTTGCTAGGCAAAAATACATCACATTTTGTGGCAGCATAAAAAAATATAAAAACACATAACAGAAAACAATGATGGATGTGTTTTGTATATCGAAAAAGAAAGAAGAGAACATGACTCAATTTAATATGGTACAAAATGTTAAAATTCTATAGGATTAATTTGTAGAGCGCACAGTATCTAATTTGCATTTATTCTGTTACAAAAAGAAAACCTTTTTTCATCCTTCAATGTAGAAACACAGAACAAAAAGAGGATGAAAATTAATTTTAAAATAAAATCAGGGATCAAATATGATGACGATGTAGTTGTGGGCTTATACAATGCAAATAGAACTGAATGAAATGTCAGAACAATATTTCGTCATCTTTTTTAACTCAATTATAGCCACAATAATGAGAAATGTCAACTAGATCTATTTTTAAAAATCCAATTTTTCATTTCGTTTTTCTTTAGTTTTTCCAGTCAAGAAGACTTCAAAAATAAAATTTTTTTTTCATCATCTTTATGAAAACGATTAGTCCAATTTTCTATTTCCAGCAACGCATGGTCTCGGTATTGATTTTATTCAAATTTACTAACCCTCACCCAACACTCTGTCGACTATTTAGCTCCACTATATAAATAAATTTCTTATTTTTAGAATTCAAATTAGAATCGCTAATAGACATGATGAGACGAGGGACTAAGATGAGATGAGAAGAGGTTGACAAGTGTGGCTCTTATTTATATTAGAATCTTTTGTCATCAAGGGATGAATTGAATTTTAATGAGGATTTAAATTAATTTGTCTGGGGGTCTTATGATAATGGGTGGAAGATACTTTGAGACATTTGAGTGATTAGATTGGTATAATTATGTGGATTTTATGAGGCTCAATTGATTTGAATTAAGTTGGTATTCATTTTACTGAATCTAACTAATGTGCTTTACTAGCTGGAATTTCAATTTCAAGCTAGTTTTGAATATATTTATTATATATTCCTTTATCGACAAGCCAATTGAAGTTGCTAGGATTATAAAATGAACAACAAAAAATTTTGAATTTTGGGATTAATTACACTTGCTAAAAGTACAGAACATTGTAGAAATATAAATTTTTGAGCAATAGATTTAATGTCGAGAGACAATTTTTTATTTTAGCTTTTTGACGCAAAAGCTTTTTTATTGCTATAAAAAATTCAATATCGAAGCTACTAGTTACTGAATGGCTGACGTGGCTTAGTTTCCTTTGATGAATATTAAAATAAATAAAAAATAATAATTTTGTGGGAATTATAGCACTTGCTGATCTATTTGCAATTGACCACTAACGTAGGTTGCACTTGATGAACACATGGTGAAAATCAAAATGAAACTATGGTTGATGTTCAAATTTTGTACACAACTCAACAATCAAAGCAAATCAACTTTAGAAAATTTAGCAAAAACTTAAAAACTTAAAATTATTAAAAAAAAGCTTAATTTAAAATACAACATCCAACTCATTTCCTTTCCAATAAACCATCAATATTAATAACAGCTACCTAATCACCTAAAACATTCACATAATTTGACTGAATCGACCATAAAATTAATCATAAATTCAATTTACTGTCAATATTTTCTAGCCACCTAACATCCGGATTTCACAATAAATCTTTAAAATTATCACTCAAAATTACTGCATATATTTATTAATGTTTCCGTGCTTACTCAATAAAAATAATGAACTTTAACACTAATGAAAAACAAACATGCTTATTAATGTTCCCATAAACATCCAATGATATTGCAACTTGATTGAATAAATAATAATAATTTTTTTTTCACTCCAAAAGAGCAATTTTGTTGCGATTTTAATCACGCAAATTAGACATTGCATGCAATACGTAAAAAAAGTCTTCCTTTTCGCAATATTTTCTTTCATCTTTACTTCCATTTTTTTTGCTATCATACATCTATGCACACATAATATCTGTCTTGTGCATATAGCTTATTATTACTTTGTTGCCTTATATTTTCGATATCTCTTTTATGGCTGGATTTTATGTGAGAAGTGCTAAGGTTTGAGATGGTTTGGTCGTAGAAATGAAATTTTTTATTTTTATTTATAATTAAAATTTTTAAAGGGGTCATTTATTTAGTACGTTAGTTTTTTAGGGGGAGGGTTCTTGGGTTTTGTAACAGTTCATACATAAAACGTAACAAGGGGGGGAGGGGCTCTTAAAAGACTTTTTTTTTGCGTAACGTACTAAGTAAACGGCCTCAAACTAGTTTTAGGTTTAAAAAACTTGCTATAATTTTATAATTTGCTATAATATGTGTTTAATTGCTATATTTTTTTTTTCTAAATTTTGAAATTTTCAATTTCTTACAAAGCGTCTTTTTCATCATCACCACAACCTCATCTCTCTACAAACTTCAATTTCAGATTGTAATTTCAATCCAATCCACATCTATTTTAATATTTACATGTTCATATCAGAAAAAGTTAAAAGATATGTCGATAATAATAATGATAGTAATAATGATTACAAGAACATTTAGGTTCACTTTTTTATGGTCCAGATGAGTGGAAAAGAGATAGACATTGCAATGAACATGAAAAAATATCAAAAACGAATATGCCTGGCAATGAAGATAAAACATTATGTGATGTGGAGATGGAAAAGAAGAGTTCTGATGTCGATTAAAAATCCATTTGAATTGAAATTTATGCGAGATGTAGGAAAATATAAATGTATATATTTAGAAGCTTAAGGTGAGTTTAGAATTGTAAACAGAAAAAAAAATTTAAGACGCATAATAAATTCTTAATCTCATTTTAAGTCTCGCATAATAACGAATAAGCTGAATTCAGCTTATTCAGCAACTCTGAATTCAGCTTATTCAGCAACTATGAATTCAGCTAATTCAGCACCTCTGAATTCAGCTTATTCAGCAACTCTGAATTCAGCTAATTCAGCAACTATGAATTCAGATTATTCAGCAACTCTGAATTCAACTAATTTGGAACCTTGTGAATTAATCAGATTTAACCAACTTGTCATCAAGCATTTTAATTATTTAATTTAAGTTTCATAAAAACGTGTAGATTCATAATAAATAGGTGTTATAGCAATGCTATTCAAAAAAATCTCCTAATCTCTTCAACAACCCATTGCAGCTACTTCAGATATTGTTCAAATCTTAACCCACAAGTATTTATATGCAAAAACTTCACTTCAAATATATTAAATCCAAATCTTCAATTCAATCAATCGATAAGCTCTTTAAAAAGCATTACAAATGAAGTTTCAAGCAGCCACCCAATAATTTCACGAACCATGTGCACCTCCTTAACTATTACTGTATAATATATCATTAAATATTCAATTATCTCCCTAAAATGAATCACGTTATTCGCAAAAAAAACTTTCTCTGATTATCGACATTCGGTAATTTCTACCTTATTCAAGAAGTTCCACAATATTGTTGCTAAAATATCGCGAATTCATTAAAAATCGAATTGGGAATTTTTATAAATTTAGTCATAATGAAAATAACATTAAAATCCAATTAATTCTGAAGTTCTCTCTCTCATCCAATTTTGCTTGTGTGTTTATATAAAATACAACAAATTATTTATTCTTTTATGGCAATATTATATGAGCATGAAGGAGGAGTAGATGAACAAAAATAAAATAATAATATAATCAGCATTCAGCAGTAGAGAAAACAAACATGCAGATCGATATTTCTTTTAAAATATGTATTTAGGATTTATAATGCAATGAGAGAGGTGTTGAGAGGAATTATTGAGGTTTTGGCTATAATTGAGGAAATTTGCATGATTGTTGAGACATTTTATGATGGAAAGCGAAAGGCGCCTGACATTCTTGCATTAATGAGGAATTTCAGTAATATTAGCAGCTATGTTGATTATAATTCAGCCTATTCAGCAGTGCTGAATTCAGCTTATTCAGCAGTGCTGAATTCAACTTATTCAGCAGTGCTGAATTCAGCTTATTCAGCAGTGCTGAATTCGTGTTATTTAGAATCAATTCATTAGACTCAGTCTTCATTCATCAAAAATCACTTTTAATCTGAAACCTAACCTCAAAAATCAATAAAAAACTCAAATCATGATCTTCCGGCATTTCAAAAAGCCTTCATTGTGTGACAAATTTCAAAAAAATTCTCTAGTCACAAGTGTGACTGAAGTACCACGGCATGTCATGTCCAAATGTTCTGAAACTTTGCCAGAATTAAGTCCATATTACGTTCAATTGCGTCCAGCAAAAATTTAATTTCGTCCTACTTCCTGTATCTGGATATGGCAAGTCAAAGTTTTGGGCACTTTTGCCTTCGTAATTTAGGATTTAAAACGGCATGATTTCTTAAAACTAACTTTATGTGACATATTATATATTAAAATTGATCTACTAATTACGTCCAATTGCGTCCCGCAAAAATTTTTTGGAACCGATGTCCCTAACGAAAGTTATGGCTACTCAAAATTTTGCTTGTGGACCAAAAAATTTTCTACCTTGAAACTGATGATTTGGTCAAGTTATATATCAAATCACATCTCCTTTTTCTCAGGAACTCAAATATAAAAGAATTATTTACGACTATGCTGACATTTCAGACTTATGGCAGTTCAATTTTTGTTGTCGTACCTGAATATGAAAAAGTTTTATATTTTTTTTAGTGTCAAGTTATATGTCTAAACATATCTACTTTTCACAAGGATTATAAATATGGAATCATTTTTTGAATTTGACCATCCACGACTGACTTATGTCACTTTAAAGCTATGGATCATTATGCAACCATCTTGGAAAATTCACTTATCTAAATGATGATTTTTATTTTTTTAAGCATCACGATTTTAATAAACTTTTTTGAAAATAATATTAAGCGTTAAATAACGAAGGCAAATAAATAATTAGTTTATTAATTTTTTGGTCAGAAAAATTTGTGAAAAGTGAAATAAAGAGTGAAAATCGATGAAAGATCACTTATCTATTTAGATGGGGATTTTTATTTTTTTAAGCATCACGATTTTAATAAACTTTTTTGAAAATAATATTAATCGTTAAATAACAAAGGCAAATTAATAATTAGTTTATTAATTTTTGGTCAAAAAAAGTTGTGAAAATCATCAGTTTCTGGGTAGAAAATTTTTTGGTCCACAAGCAAAACTTTGAGTAACTAACTTTCGTTAGGGACATCGGTTCCAAAAAATTTTTGCGGGACGCAATTGGACGTAATTAGTAGATCAATTTTAATATATAATATGTCACATAAAGTTAGTTTTAAGAAATCATGAAGTTTTAAATCCTGAAGTACGAAGGCAAAAGTGCCCAAAACTTTGACTTGCCGTATCCAGATACAGGAAGTAGGACGAAATTAAATTTTTGCTGGACGCAATTGGACGTAATATGGACTTAATTCTGGCAAAGTTTCAGAACATTTGGACATGACATGCCGTGGTACTTCAGCCACACAGTCACAAATCAATTTTAAAATGGATATATAAAAAATATCACAATAATCCATAATGATGTCGATGATTGCGGAGGGAAATTGAATAAGAAAAATAAATAAATAAAATACTTTATAAAAAAAACTTTTTAAAAAACCACATTTTTCGCGTGGACTAAAAAGTAGAAAATAACTTTGTTTTGGATTAAATATAATTTTCTTTAAAAAATTTAATGTTTCAAAATTTTATTGTTGATTCAAATCGCATATGACCTAGTACGACTTAATGTTATCGTATACTTTGACAACCAAAAACGTGGGCGCATTACTTCACAATGAACAGTTGTTTACAATAGATTATAGTTTGAAAAATTTTAATGCAATTTAGAAACTTCAATTTAAATACTTTTTCTTTAATGCGCCCACGTTTTTGGTTGTCAAAGTATACGATAACATTAAGTCGTACTAGGTCATATGCGATTTGAATCAACAATAAAATTTTGAAACATTAAATTTTTTAAAGAAAATTATATTTAATCCAAAACAAAGTTATTTTCTACTTTTTAGTCCACGCGAAAAACGTGGTTTTTTAAAAAGTTTTTTTTATAAAGTATTTATTTTCTACTTTTTAGTGTTAAAAAAGTAAAAAAGTATTTTAAAATTTTTTTATAACTTTTTATGAGCTTTTGATGATCTTTTTGTAAAAGGAAAAATTACAGTGAAATTTTTTTGTCACAAAATCTGATAAAATTTTTTCTATCGCTCGAACATTTTTACAGTTGCCATATGAATCAAAATTCTGGGTACGTATTTGGAAAATTTTCACACCTTCACTCGCTTCGCTTCGTTCAGGATGTAAAAATTTGTGAGCTTCGCTCAACCTGGTTTGAACTACGTTCAAACTTTTTATGTTCGAGCTTCGCTCGAACATTTTTACAGTTGCCATATGAATTAAAAGTCTGAGGACGTATTGGGAAAATTTTCACACCTTCACTCGCTTCGCTTCGTTCAGGATGTAAAAATTTGTGAGCTTCGCTCAACCTGGTTTGAACTACGTTCAAACTTTTTATGTTCGAGCTTCGCTCGAACATTTTTACAGTTGCCATATGAATTAAAAGTCTGGGTACGTATTTGGAAAATTTTCACACCTTCACTCGCTTCGCTTCGTTCAGGATGTAAAAATTTGTGAGCTTCGCTCAACCTGGTTTAAACTACGTTCAAACTTTTTATGTTATGTTAAATTTTACTTTATGAATCCAAAATCTGCAGTTGACTATTACAAATTTCAGGAATGTTAGAGGTAGAGGATTACAGGAATGTTGAATTTCACTTCACTAAGCTTTGTCCGTTCGACTATTGGGCAATTCTCCAGACAATTTTTTTCAAAAATCTCACACAAAAATGAATTTTTCTATTATTTTTTCCATTAGAAGGTTTTGAAGAAAGGATTTTTCTGGTGTAGTTTTTTGATTGCTACAATTCTGCATCACTTAAATTTAATAATATCCTTTAGTTAAGGAAATATTTCAATTCTTCGGTGAATATCTCGAGGACAAAAAATGGAATTTTTATACGAAGAATTCAAATTTAACTATTAAAGAGTAATCATTGAGTAATGAATCAGATACCAAACGATAGATAATGAATTTTTCTATCAATATAAATAATAATATGTTCTTACTTAGTGGAAATTTATAGTGAAAAATCAATTCTCCTGATAAAAATTTTGTCCTCGAGTAGATGCTGAGCTTTTAATTTTGACATGTCCGTGAAAAAATACCTAATGTTAAAATCAAATTATTCAAATTATTTCCTCAATCTATTAAGTTTTCCTTGTGTGAATAGCTTTATTTTTAGAAGCAAAATTGTTTGCATGTTTTTAGCTGAAATTTAATATTCAACACATCCAATTCAATAAGAATTTCACAAAACAATTTTTTTCTTATACACATAATTGATGTTGGATTTTAAAAGCTCTTTTTCAAAAATTCAACTGTTTTGGAGAATTGCCCTATTATAGATCACAGGAATGTCGAACTCCACTTCGCTTCGCTTCGTTCCGTTCGACTGTTAAAGATTACAGGAATGTCGAACTCCACTTCGCTTCGCTTCGTTCCGCTCGACTTTTATAGATTACAGGAATGTCGAACTCCACTTCGCTTCGCTTCGTTCCGTTCGACTATTATAGATCACAGGAATATCGAACTCCACTTCGCTTCGCTTCATTCCGTTCGACTGTTAAAGATTACAGGAATGTCGAACTCCACTTCGCTTCGCTTCGTTCCGTTCGACTGTTAAAGATTACAGGAATGTCGAACTCCACTTCGCTTCGCTTCGTTCCGCTCGACTTTTATAGATTACAGGAGTGTCGAACTCCACTTCGCTTCGCTTCGTTCCGTTCGACTTTTATAGATTACAGGAGTGTCGAACTCCACTTCGCTTCGCTTCGTTCCGTTCGACTATTATAGATTACAGGAGTGTCGAACTCCACTTCGCTTCGCTTCGTTCCGTTCGACTATTATAGATCACAGGAATATCGAACTCCACTTCGCTTCGCTTCGTTCCGTTCGACTGTTAAAGATTACAGGAATGTCGAACTCCACTTCGCTTCGCTTAGTTCCGTTCGACTTTTATAGATTACAGGAATGTCGAACTCCACTTCGCTTCGCTTCGTTCCGTTCGATTATTATAGATTACAGGAGTGTCGAACTCCACTTCGCTTCGCTTCGTTCCGTTCGACTATTATAGATTACAGGAGTGTCGAACTCCACTTCGCTTCGCTTCGTTCCGTTCGACTTTTATAGATTACAGGAATGTCGAACTCCACTTCGCTTCGCTTCGTTCCGTTCGACTTTTATAGATTACAGGAATGTCGAACTCTACTTCGCTTCGCTTCGTTCCGTTCGACTATCATAGATTACAGGAATGTCGAACTCCACTTCGCTTCGCTTCGTTCCGTTCGACTATCATAGATTACAGGAATGTCGAACTCCACTTCGCTTCGCTTCGTTCCGTTCGACTTTTATAGATTACAGGAATGTCGAACTCCACTTCGCTTCGCTCCGTTCGACTGTTAAAGATTACAGGAATGCCGAACTCCACTTCGCTTCGCTTCGTTCCGTTCGACTATCATAGATTACAGGAATGTCGAACTCTACTTCGCTTCGCTTCGTTCCATTCGACTATCATAGATTACAGGAATGTCGAACTCACAAAATGAGATCCAGTGAGCATTCACGATCATAAAATGAGAATAAGTAAGCATTCATGTTCATAAAATGAGATCCAGTGAGCATTCATGATCATAAAATGAGATTAAGTAAGCATACATGATCATAAAATAAGATCCCATGAGCATTCATGATCATAAAATGAGATTAAGTGAGCATTCATGATCATAAAATGAGATCCAGTGAGCATTTATGGTCATAAAGTTAGATCCAGTAAGCATTCATGATCACAAAATGAGATCCAGTGAGCATTCATGATCACAAAATGAGATCCAGTGAGCATTCATGATCACAAAATGAGATCCAGTGAGCATTCATGATCACAAAATTAGAATAAGTAAGCATTCATGATCATAAAATGAGATCCAGTGAGCATTCATGATCATAAAATGAGATTAAGTAAGCATTCATGAACATAAAATGAGATCCAGTGAGCATTTATGTACGAATGATATGCAGTAATCATACTTGTCCATCAAACAAGATCCAGCAACTTTTTATGTCCTCTAAATGAAGATCCAGTAAATATTTATGTCCTTTAAATTAGATTTAGTCACAATTTCAGTCACAAAACACAAAACAACAATTAATTTAATTAATTTTCAAAATGAGATTTAATTTTGTTTACAACAAAGGGAGTCCACTTTTCAAAAAATTTACCCTTTAAATAAAATGTGGTTTTCAGTGCAATATTTATAAAACAGAAATAAATAGTATAAACATTATTGATTAAATGTTCATATACAATCATTAACTAATTGATATTTTGATGTTTTGTTGTATTTTTCGTGATTTTTTAAAATATTGAACAATTTTTAATATTGAAGACCCCCTTGTTTTTTTTCGTTTTGACCGTTATTTAAAAATTTAAATCTTTACTTTGAGATTCCATGAAAAAAATATTTTTATGATAAGATTTCATCATAAAACAGCTTTTAAGTAATGAAATTAATAATTGGTAATATTAATTAATATATAAAGAATCATTTAAGATTATGTTCATCATCTAACACATGATGTATGAAGCAAAGAAAGCACATACATCATTGATGTCGGATTATTTTTCCTTATTTAACTTTTAATATTTAATTATAATTAAATGATGCATTTTTTAAATATGAAAATGATGGAATATGAAAATGTCCATTGGAATACATGCATGTAAAAAAAATCAGCCCAAACGGAGCAGTAAAAGTGGTCGAAAAATCGATCGACATTTTTGCTCTCGACAGAAAGACAGATAAACAGAAAGACAGATAAGAAAGCAAGTTAAGAAAAACGTGGTAAAAATCACTTCAATACTCACCACAAAGATAGCGATCGCTTTGTGACCGCGAATTCCGCAAGACCTATTTGTTGTTGTTGCAAATGAAAAAAGAAAAGAACAAGAGAAATAATCATCAAGTAACTAAGTAAGTAAGGAGATATTAAGTGAGTAAGCAGATATAAAAGAAATTTTTTTTTGTGTGATGCGAAAATTGTCGGTTCGCTAAAAAGCAGGCAGGCAGCCGCCTCGTAAAAAATAATGAGTGAATGTCATGTGTACGTGTGTACAATCAAATCAATAAATCAAGATAGGGAATAATAAAAAAATCAATCGAATCAACTTACCGTTAATTTGTTAAAATCCTCAAGAAATTGATCGCGTCTTACAAGCATTGGAACGGAACTGGATTTTGTTGAAAGATTTTGCTGTTGTATCATATTAGAATCACTCGACCATGAGCTCGGTGATGGTGATGGTTGACTAATAACTTTAATATCATCATGAAATGGCTCTTGTTCCATTGATCCATCAACATAATGTCGTTGACGTTTTATGGAATTAAATTGTGTTGTCGTATTGTTACTGCCTTGATTATTATTCTTCTTTACTCTCATCAATGGCAAGCTATTGTAATAATTTTTAAATCTCTTATCAACACATCTAGAGTCGGACGAGCTGTAGCTAAAGTTATTAAATCCTTTTTCATCAAACTCATCATTTCCACTATCATTATCGTATGAGCTCAACACCTCAAGTGCATCGTCCACATCATTCTCAATCTTAGTACTCGACTCGATTAACTTACACACCTCATTAATTTTATTTATGGAACTAATGGAACTTTCAGACTTTTCTGAATACAAATTCGTCGAATCCTCAAATGCCGACGATGTTGAGACAGACGAACTTGTTGATTTATTATCCTCATCGATACTTTTCAAAATGGAATCATTCGATGAGCCCGGTGTTATGCTCGTTTGTGTTTGATTTGTTTTAACCGCATGTAGAACGTCACTGATGATACTGTTGTTATTGTTTTTAGCAATGCTATTGTTATTATTTGTTGTGTGAATTTCATTCTCTTCAACATTATCGCTTGGGTTCTCATGACAGTTATTAATATTCGTGATGCATTTTGTTTTATTAGAAAATGACTGCAGTGGAATTGTTACCTGGATGGGCACGAGAGAATGGAAAAGAAAGAATTGAAATAAATATAAGAATGCATTTTTTTTAAATTATTATTTAAAATATTCTCATTTTAGCTGGAAAAAGCTTCACTTTTGTGTTTGTGAATGTTCTTTATTAATATTTATTTTTTTTTAAAAAAAAAGGTGCTATGGATTGGAATTTTCTATAACTAGCGACTCTAGCTGATTAGGTAGCCAAATACCATTAGGACTCGAACCTGCAATAGGAAAGCTCCATGAAATTGTCATTTTTACGAATAAATATTTTGCGATTAGTTTATCGAGCTTACCTACTAACCATCCCAACAAAATCCCATTTACTTACAATTCACTCCAATCCATTTCTCACATAAATATAATAAACACGTAAAATAAGCCTATCCATCATTCAACACTCACTATTGACAGAAAAACCACACCAATTTAGCAAATAAAACTCATAACTACCCATCCCTTCTTTTGCATACGTAAATTTCTTAAGAAGAAGTAGAAAAAGCTGAGCAAATTAATAACAAAAAAAAATCATTTTTATTTCTGACACGTGATTGTTTGCAAGCCGCTTTTTATATTGTTTATGATCATTCTGTTACGAAAAAAATGAGAACTAAGCTAAAACTTTTATTTTCATTGTGTACAGCCAGACAACAACAATAGTCAGTCTAACTTGGGTTCAATTTTTCAAGAATTTACTTTTGTTTGCCGCGAATGGGGATTTCGTTTTGTTGTGGATCTGATTAGTTTTTTTTTTGAGCTGAAACTTACTTGAAGAATAAATTTATACACGTACTAGTGTTTTGGGGCCCGTCACGGGCCCCGTTGCGGGCCCGTTGCATTTGTCTTAAAGCTATCGGACATCTCATTTATAAAAAAAAAAAAAAATACTTCAAATTTTCATGAAGCTTTGCTGACCCGATGGAGGCTTAATTTTCAATCTTATGCAAAGCGAAGCTTTGCTGACCCGATGGAGACTTAATCTTCAATCTTATGCAAAGCGAAGCTTTGCTGACCCGATGGAGTCTTAATCTTCAATCTTATGCAAAGCGAAGCTTTGCTGACCCGATGGAGACTTAATCTTCAATCTTATGCAAAGCGAAGCTTTGCTGACCCGATGAAGACTTAATCTTGCTTAATCGAGCTTCGCTTTGCATAAGCCCGATGAAGACTTAATCTTCAATCTTATGCAAAGCGAAGCTTTGCTGACCCGATTGAGCCTTAATCTTCAATCTTATGCAAAGCGAAGCTTTGCTGACCCGATGGAGACTTAATCCTCAATCTTATGCAAAGCGAAGCTTTGCTGACCCAATAGTCGAACGCGGAAGCTATTGACTTTCTACGTAAGTCGTGTTTTTTTCTTTAATTTGTTCTGTTCAATATTTTTCGGAAATGAAAACTTTTTTTGCTCAAATATAAGATTACTTAAAATTATTTAAATTTGCTTACCAAAAGTTTTGTCAGAGCTTTTTTTGAAATCTATGAGCCGCTTTCACTAAGGTGGATAATCTTATCCGAAGATAATCCTCTTTTTTGATTTTTTTTTACGCTTAAAATTTCATGAAAAATTAAGAAAAATTTTATGGATTGATGGATTTCACTAAAAAAGATTACCCATGGATAAGGATTATTCTGGATTATCCATACTGAAAATCGAAAATGTTAAACTTGGTCTCTCCTAAGTTTTACATTTTCAGGATAATCCACTGGATAATCTCTGGCCACTTTACTGTTTCTATGAAATCTAAAATAGCAGTCAAAGATTTCAATCTTTCAATGATTTGAGCGTTCGCGCGTCAGCGCGAACGCGAAAATTTTAGATTATTAAGAATTACGTATTTGAGAAGAATTCACATGATTCATCATTCACATGATCCACTACCCAAATTTTGGCCAAATTTTATCCACATGGCAAACTTCAGTTAAGAAAACTTTAACAGCTCGGTACAGGACAAAAATTACGTAATCTAACCTCAAATAACTTCAAAATCCAAAAGAAGGAATGCTGACTATTTACTCACTATCCATATGACCCACAACTCAAAAATCAGCTCATAAGACCTCAGCAGATCACTACAATTGCTAAAATTGCGATTCTAACCTCAAACAGCATCAAAATTCAAAAGTAGGTATACGGCCTATTTACTCATCACCCAATTGTTCTACATGCCAAATTTTAGCTCATAAGACCTTAACAGTTCACTGTAACACAAAAAATACACATTCTAACCTCAAATAATCTAAAAATCAAAAGTAGATATACAGCCTATTTACTTATTACCCACATGATCCGCGTGTTAAATTTTATCTTCTAAGATCTTAACAGTTCACTACAGTACAAAAAATCCGAATTCTAACCTCAAATAACCTCAAAATTTAAAAATGACTACACAGTCTTTTTACTTGCTACCTATATGATACACGTGCCAAATTTCAGCCCAAAATACTCTAACAGATCACTGTAATATAAAAAATACAAATTCTAACCTCAATTAACCTCAAAATCCAAAATGAGTATACAGTCTTTTTAATCATCATCCACATGTCCTACATGCCAAATTTCAGCTCAAAAAACCTTAATAGCTCACCACCACAACTAAAACAAAAAGACAAAAAACCGTCATTTTTGAGGTTAAATCAAAGCTACCCTAACCTTGAAATTTTCGAAAAAAAATTTTTTTGCATGCGCTAATCATGAAAAGTCATTTCCCACAATATAATATCAAAAAAACTTCAAATAGAACGAAATCGAAAATAACCGTCAAAAAAAATTTAAATTTTGATCACGCAATCACGGAATCAGCATTTTAGGTTTTTATAGTATTGATAAAAGATAAAGCTCATAAAGCCACACATACTGGAAATCTTTTCTCTTAATTTCAAGAGCTTTTATAAATAGAATAAGAGTTGTTTGATTTGGTACAACTGTTGGCTGTCTTTAAAATGCACAATTAAGAAAAATATGTTAAACCAGAAAAATTTTAACTTTTTCCGCCATTTTGAAGAATTAGTGAAAAATTTAAAAATATAAAGACCGTTAAATTACAAATCTTTAGTTTTTGATGTTCTTAGCAGTTTTAAGTAGTCAGAATTAAAATCAAAACTAGTATAATCTTAAATGCGTCATATTTTCCATATCCAAACTCATCTTTCTTCAACACAATTTTTATAAAAATTAATTTTAAATGCAAATATATTCAAGCTATTAATAATCTTGTTGCTGTTCTTATTACTGTTGTGTGAGGCATTTAAAAAGGAAACTGAATATATGTTTTCGGGCTTCATTACATGCCACAGCCAGTCGGTCGTAATATCATATATGTCTGTGCAGATTAATATTTTTTAAAAAATTTCATAAATAAATTTCCAATCTTAAAAGGCACACTATTGCTGACTCTTTTTTTTTTCGATGGAAGACAAAAGGAACGATGGAAAAGATACATACTTGAAAGATACAAATCAGAAATATTTTGTTAGCGATGGAAAGAAATTTTGTTGGCTGATAGAAGTGAATGATAATGAATATATTTTTTGTCAGATGCAAGAATTGGTAACTTTGAAAGATGACTTGAATAGAATCTCATCATCAATAGACAAAAAGCAAAATAACGACACTGCCATTCATCATTAACTCATCATCATATAACAATCCATTATCAGCAACTGTCAATGTTGACAAGATCATCTTACTTAATGTCCATGAATAATTTAATTCACGCATAAACTCGTCATCATGTTTGATATTTTATTTGCGTTAACCGCTCCTTTTACGGATTAACGCTTTTATCACGTCAAACATTTTAGAAAAATACTTTAATCGCAAATTGTTTCCTACAAAAGCTGTTTGAAATTAGGTTATTACGATAACGAGAAACTGATTGCGGATTTATGTTTTACATATTCAAAGTCCAAAAAAGTCGTAAAAAGTTAAAAAAAAATTAATTTTTTATTCACACAGTAAGGAGTCATAAAAATTAATCTAGTGCCATAAAGAGTTGCCTTTCCTTGCGATAAAAAATAAAGAATTTAAAATTCAAATTAAGATTTTTTTTTGCATCTCCTTTTCGAAAACCACATCGAAAATGTTTTATCTTTCACTCGGCTATTCTTGTCTTTGTTTGTGGCATAAAAAAATATATAATACAGTAACGAGTTTTAATCTGTTTTGTTTTTTTTTCTGTGATAGCCTGTTAAATTTAATGAATCGTCATAAAAATAAAATACATTTCTGAAGCAGATTGTTTGAAAGTTGTGGGGTTTATGGTTTGTTTGGCTGTATAGTCTCTGCTAGTGGCATGTTCTCTAATTTTAAAATTGACATTGAATTGGGTTTTATGTGCAAAATTACACGGTCAAAAGATTTTATTGCTCATAAATCGAAAACTAGAGCAAATTGGTAGTTCAAATATTATGGAACTAACCTTCGCTACTTTATAGATTAAAACAGAGTTTAAATTAAGGCTTGAAATTTGTTAATTATAGAAATATTTAAGAAAAAGTTTCTGACGCGAGAAAAAAAAAATGTCGCCATTTTGGTTTGAGTCTTTACTAATAATTGATAAAATTCAAAAGTATTGTGACCGTTAAGATTTAATCTTCAAAATTTGAACTCAAATTTATAAATTAAATTTAAAAATTTGCAATTAAAATTAAAGAATGCTTCTTATATTCACAAAAATTTCTCTAACTTATCAATAAAATTTATATTTATTTGTATGTTTTTTTTTTATATAAATCTTACAGCATTGTTATCAAGCCAATAATTCCAAGTCTTTTTCTCTTTCATTTCTCAATGTGCCTCAATCAAAATTGATCATTTACTTCTTTATGCTTTTTATTATTTTCCAACTCATATTAAAAAAAATGGCAATAAATTCTTTCTTAAGCTTTTTTTTTCCTTCTTTCATTGTTATATGCTTATTGAACATGACAAGTTTTTTTTTCTGTTCATTCTTTCATTTACAATATGCGATCACATTTCATTGTTGCTGATCATTTAGCACATATTTTCAAGGGAATATATTGGACTTGAGTGTGTCTTTGTCTTGTTTTATTTTTTATTATGAGTCTATTTTAGCTCTTTTATTGAAAAGTGTCAATTGTTTCAAGTTGAAGATTGATAGTCTTTTGTTTGAATTCATTATGGAGTTGAAGATCGTTTGATTTTATGGTTACAAGTGTAATCAACGATGGGTTGCTTGGTTTTGAAAATTTTTAATCGAACAAACTATTTTTGTGAGTAAAAATGCGTTCTTTCTCCCCCATTTCCCACCAACTTGATCACCTCTAACATTTGATATCAACTACACATGATTTTTTTTTTGCACATATGTGATTGACCAAATTGTGAATTGCATTCACGTGCCACAAGATGTACGTTAATAAATGTAGAAAATGAAGAATCAGGAGAAAAAGAAAGGAATCGAAAGAATTGGCGACATTTAAAGATATCCAATGTACATGTTACATATTTCCTTTCGTCTTCAGCATGAGTGCGAGTGGAGAAAATAATATTAAGAATGAGTTCCATGTTTGTCGTTGTTATTATCATTTTAAATAAACAATAAATTAAATCACAGCGAGCGATAATTCATCGCGAAATGAAAGGAGTGTGTGCATATATATACACATGCGTACGTACGATCGAATGTGCAAGGAATGCAAAATGAAATGAGAACAATTTCATCAAATGGATTCTTCTCTCTTTTTATTTTATTTCTTTTTTTTCTCCTCGCTTATGTCACCACGTTAATATATGTGTATCATTTTTAATTTAATGATAACGAACTGAAAGGCAAACAGAAATTAAAAGAAGGCCAAATGTGCAGCATCTGAGTGCTGGTTGTGGCGCCGTTTCCATAAATAATACTAAAGGAAAGAGAAAAATTGAAAATTCTTATGTGACCGGACTTTGTAATGTCGACAATTTATTTTTACGTTTCATTCATCAAAAAAAATTCCAAGATCAACTGCATTGGTCATTTTTTATTTTATATTGATAAAAAAAAATGTGTGGCAGGGCTGGCTATTAAGTTGGAATGGTAGATATAAAAGGTCTAAAGCGCATCTTTAATTTCAACGGTTTTTCAATTTTTGAATTATTTTTATATATATTTTGAAAAACACTTAAATTCCTAACTAAAATTTTATCCAAGGGTGGGAAATTATCGAGGACATTTGCTACATTTAACGATCATATAATTAATGTGATGTGATGTGCATGCACGGTTAAAATAAATATAAAATTTATGAGAGATGTTGACAATTAAATATGAATGAGTTTTTCAAGGAAATCAAAGTAAAATAAATTGTTTCCATAATTTTGTTGACGTTAAAAATGGCAATTAAGAAGCATTGTTAATATTTTTATGGAGTTTTAAAATGTTCATGAAATAGTGAAATAGTCGATACAATGTACTTTTTGGTCATAAGGAAGCAATAAGTGTGATTGGATGGTAAATTAAGTTAAGAAATTAAATTTTAAATTTGGTTCAAGCACTTGAGATTCTTCATATTTAGTCTCAAAAGTTCAAAATCCAAAAAGCTAGTACAAAATTTTCAATTCTAAAAAATCTAGTGCATTATTAAATTTTTTATAAAATCTAGTAGTTAAAGCTCAAAATATGAAAAATCTAATCCATAAAATTTAAATTCAGCAAAATCTAGTCCAAATTGTTTCAACTAAATATTCTAAATTATTATTTTAGTATTCGAAAAAAATGTTGAAAAAAAGAAATTCACCCAATAGTTCGACCCGAGTGGGAATTGAACCTCACACCTCTCGATTGCCGGTCAAGTGCTCAGACCACTAAGCTATCGGGCTTAGCCATTGGAATTGGCAATTTACCAATATATGTGAACTCCTCTTTTTCAACAACTGTTCTAGAGCCTGTAACCTTAGTGTTTCATCCATTCTGTTTCATAATCGCAGAGGCAAAGCCACTAGAAGCCATATGAAACTTAATAAGCAAAGCTTATAACCAAGCCCTAGAGATAACTGTTTCATCTTGGTTATAAGCTTTGCTTATTAAGTTTCATATGGCTTCTAGTGGCTTTGCCTCTGCGATTATGAAACAGAATGGATGAAACACTAAGGTTACAGGCTCTAGAACAGTTGTTGAAAAAGAGGAGTTCACATATATTGGTAAATTGCCAATTCCAATGGCTAAGCCCGATAGCTTAGTGGTCTGAGCACTTGACCGGCAATCGAGAGGTGTGAGGTTCGATTCCCACTCGGGTCGAACTATTGGGTGAATTTCCTTTTTTTCAACATTTTTTTCGAATATTGTATGTAACAAGCAAAATTCTTGTTGAACTTAAAGTTCTTTCATTTTCATTAGCTCTATTATTTTAGGTTTCAAGATCAAATTTCATTTTTTTAAACCTCAAAATATAATTAATTTAATTTCCGAAAAAAAATAAGCCTCTCATTCTTTCATTTACGTTCAGCTTCTGATTGATTATGAATGCCGCAATCGATAAGTAAATTTTTTAAATAGCGGTAGAATGCATAATGAATGAATTCAATCAAAATGAAATGAATTTTTTGACTCGTTTAAATAAATAAAATAAATAAAAATAAAATGTGTAGAGGCATTTTTTAAAAGCCAGTTAGTTCAATCGAGCGGTCAATTTAATTCATTTTTATTCATTTTTTTTTTTTTCATTTCTTATAAATAAATAATGAAATTTAAACTCCGGCAGCATAAATTAAATTTTCGTGTATCATGCTAACAGACACGATCAGTTAGGTTCTTTAGTGGATTTTTTATGTAGCTTAACGACGTAATGCACTTTGGCTAATAGCTTATATGCATGGAAAATTAATTAATTTAATATTTTGTGTTTTTGATTGTGTGAAGATTTGGATAGTGGATTTATAGGTAATAGAATTTAAAAATTATGACACCAATTTGTGAGATATTGTGATAAATTTTCATAAATTCAGACTAGATTTGTTCATAGTTGTTGAAATAGATTTTTACATTTAGTACTAGAATGAAATTCAGTACCAGATCAAAATAAAACTAGATTTATATAGATTTTCCATTATGAAATTTTCAAAATTTAATTATTGTTAAAATTTTGAACTAAAAATTTTCTTCATTTTCATGCAAACGACTTCAATTTACTTCCTGCAACATGTGTTTAATTTTTTCATAATTTTCAAATAATTCTACGATCGTGTGATTATTTTTATTTCAATAGGTCTAGATATTTCTACCGGTTGAGCACTTCCCTTGAAAATAACAGGAATCGACAAATTTAATAAGAAATGAAAATAACGCATGATAAAAATCAGTAAGAATTCAATTCTCTATTTATTTTTGTTGAGCATGAATGTGAATAAAGATTTTTAACAGATTTTTTCGAGTTTCTAAGAATCTTGTAGACTGACTTACGAAATTTTTAATAAACTTTTTGAAATGACTCATCTGAAACTTCAGCAAAGAAATTTCACAAGAAACATAAATTGAGAATATTGTCACGTTTCATTGATAAATGATTCCCAATTTCACAACAATCGTATTCCATTAATTAACAAAAAATAAAAACATAAAAGACCTTAAAAAATTTATTTGAGTACGAAGCACACATGACACTTGTAATGCCAATAAAATGAGAAATCATAATTTATAAACACGATATAAACGCACGATAACGAAACAAATGAGAAAAGATAAAATGAAAATTAACTCAAGAATGTGCGTATGCAAAAAAAGGAAAGGAATGGAGAGAAAAGAATTCAATTTTGAAAAATGTTTACGACTTGATCAAGAGTTTGATTTTTGAGATCAAAATTGATCAAAAACTGAACTTGTTTTCCTAAAAAATAATAAATTTTTTGAATTTTTTGAAACCGTTAAATTTAAAAATTTTACGAAAATGCTCATTCGAAATTTTTAGATAAAATATCTTCGATAATTTCAAAATTTCAACATTAATAAATCTTGAAAATTTATAAAACGGAAATTTTAATTTTATAGTCTACATCTAAATGCGCTTAAAATATTATTAAAATTCAAACCTCAAAACTTATCATCCACATATCTTCTTCCATTTCATTCTTTTACTCTTCAATAAATAAACAATATTTATCGAATCTCTCAAGTTATTAAGAGTAAAAAAATGATGATGACGATCATATAAATGAATTATTATTGTAATGTTAAAGCCATTAAAAACTTTATTGAAAAAATTAATTTTAATAATTTAAATAAATTGGATTGGATGGAAATTTCGTTAACAAAACGGACACGTTGAAATTGAATATATCAAAATTGATTATTTATGGTTCCAATTATCGATTTCTTTCTTCAAAAGGAAATTGATAGCTGTGCATAAATTGATAATTAATTTTTGATAAGAAAATTGAATGCAAAAAAATTGCTTATCTAACCTCAAAAAAAAAAAAAAATATGTAAATAAATTATGATAATTTTGAGTGAAATTCTAGTTTGACTTGAATCCATTTTTAGTTCAGACAAATTTTGATTTTTATCACAACAGTGCTAATCAGCACTGCTTTGCGATACATCCTGCCAATTTCCAACCATGGACTTTTCATTAATTCCAATTTTATTCATTCATATCTGCGATCTTCTCATGTGATGCATTCGTAATTTATTTTTTGCGAGATTTTTAAAACTCTAATTGGAGTTGTTGGAACTTTTTGGCACTTAAATTTTGAGGAAAATCTGTGAATTCTCACATCATCTTGCAAAAATATAATTAATGAGATTTGTTAGCAAAAATTTACAAATTATTCAAAATTGCATTGACTTTACTGATTAAGGTGTGGATGAGAAATAAAGATTAATCTTTATTTTACAAATTGACTGAGCACTTGTGCGTGGATTGAAGATAAAGTGATTTTTTTCATTGAATATTATTCATTTGACTTTTTTGGAAATTTAAATTTTGCAAAGTCGTTAAAAATTCAAATTTTACAAAGCCGTTAAAAATTCAAATTTTATGAAGCAGTTGAAAATTCAAATTCTTCAAACCATCAAAAAAAATTTCACTGATTTATTTGATTATATTTCCCCAAAAAATCAATGTTTCATGATCAAGAACAATCCATAATTGGTATATTTAAATACAAAATATTTTTCTAGTCCACGCAATCAATCGATCATCGTAATTTTTACCTCATTTCAAAAAATTTTCAACAGTCCATAACGGCTTCATTGGATGTAATATTCTAATAATTTTTGATTGTAAATTTCCTATTTTACCTTATGAGAATATAAGCACTATACATTTTTGGACAACGAGAAGATTCCAAATTCGATATATGAGAGAAAAAAAATGTTAATCAAGACGGAATTCCACGCAGTTCTCATGATTCATTTATTTCTTCCCAAAATTAAATTATTAAAAATATTTGTGAAGAATTTTTTCCTCATATTCGGCATTTTTAGAAATTTAAAATTGTAAGCCACTTAAAAAAGTTCTCAAATTTCGAGCAAAAATTTATATTTCAGAAAGTAATCTCACAATTTGCGTATTTCTTTATATCTTAATGTCTTCAAAGACATACATTCGATTTCTACTTTTGGAGATATTTAAATGCATCATTTTATTACCAATGCAAGAATCTTCATTCAAGATCCGGCACAAAAGTCGAAAAACAAAATGATTATTGACTTCTTCATATTTCTTCAATTTTTGTCGTTTATTTATATCGTTAATGATATTGACAAAAAAAAAGTGTTTAACATTTTTTGCTCATATCAGCAAGGCCGCAAAAATATAAAATTTAATGGGAATGCGTGATATTTTTCCATTCAAAAAAATTCCCAATCAGCATATCAAAAAAAAGAAAATGACGTAAAATTGAGCAAGTTTGTGAGACATTTTGCAAAAAAATTTAAAAGCTTATTTTTAAATATTTAAGGAAGGATAATAAACTAAATCTGAAACAATCTAGTTTACTTTAGTGTACTTAAAAAATGAATTCGTATACTTTAAAAAGTATAAAAAAAAATGACCCTCAAAGAATGTCAATGATCGACAATATGAAGATATAACATAAATTTCCAACCCAAACTGCTAAAATGACCCCCATTTCCAACTTTTTTCCAACAAACCATTGAGCAAAAAATACCTCGCAAAAGGGAAACATAAAAAAATTAAACAGAAAAGAACATTCAGCATAAAAATTTTAACTTAATTGAATGTAAAAGGTAAATAAATAATAAAATAAAATAAGCAATAATGTAACAAGAAACCATTGTCACTTACATGTTTTTCCGGTTTTAAAATGTTGTTCTTGACGGCTGTCGTTGACACTATTGTCGTTGTATTATTTATTCTCTCTTGATTACTTTTGGCAGCTGTCTCCAAATTTTCCATTTCCAATTTGATGAAATTCTCAAATTGGGCCAATGAGTTCCAATCATCGATGTCATATTTGCCATTTTTATGATTTGTGTTACGAAGGCTTGGTCGGTCCGCTTTTATGGATAATATTGGTTGGAGCTGTTGTGGTGAGTCATTGCCGCTGTTACTATTACAACAACTGCTGCTGCTGTCAACAGTATCAGTTACTTCTATCGCACTATCACTTTCATTTACTTGAAGTTTATCAAACACCTCAGAAATTTCAGTCTGTAATGAGAGAATAAAATGAAATAAAAGAACTAGATTCTGGAATTTTCGTATTATTAGAGTTTTAGGTTACAAAATTTGTTTTATTTTTTGCAATACAAAACGTCATAGAAGTTTATTTTTTGATTGTTCTATTGTGATTTTGTTTAAGTCAAACAAATAATATATGTAAATATAAAAAGAAATTAAAAGTTCATTTTGTGATCAACATGAAAGCCAGAATCTTTTATAAAAGTAGGTGACAATATTTTTAATAACTTTAACATTCACCCCTATCAGCAAGTGCAATAATGGGTCGATGCTGACATGAAGGACAAGAAGGCGATGAAAATTTATCATGGAAAATATGAAGCAACTAGTAAAGCTGAGTGTTTTGTTCTATGCCTCGATCAATTTGCAGTTGTTTTAGGATGTAAGGATTTGAAATAATTTTTTGAAATATTTGTAAGGGGCCGTTCACTTAGTACGTTCGCTTTTTAGGGGGGAGGGGGAGTCTAAGATTTTGTAACAGATTAAACAAAACAAAAAAATTTTTATACAAAAAGCGTAACAAGAGGGGAGGGGGGGTCTAAAAAGTCATTTTTTGCGTAACGTGCTTTATGAATAGCTCCTAATTAATTTTTAGATATTCCGCCAAATCTTATGTTAGAATAGGAGAAAAAAAAATATTTTACAGGGGGTCGTCGATTTGAGCAGATTCGTTTTGAATTGTTTCGATTTAAATAACTAAAAATTTCCTACCTATATAAAAATTCAAATTTTCATTTTTAGCGTTTATTTTTGGGAACAAAAGAACTTTTCATATCGAGGACCCCTGTATCTTTAATATTTTCTAGTTTGTGAACTTAAAATCATTCTCTTGGAATAAGAAATAAGCAAAAAATTTCTATTCTGAATCATAAAACACAATGCAACAATTCTGTTACCATCACTTAAAAGAAAACAACTAAGATAAGACTAAAAATATATATAAAGTTAATCGAAAAGTGCACAGACAATATTTATTTTTTTCTCATGCCATACCATAGGATGTGTAAGAAAGAAAATAAAGAGAAGAAATTACATTGTTTGATGTCAGAAATCATTTGGATAAAAATATTTTAATATAAAGTTATATGTAATCAGGAATGAATGGAGATGGAAGGAGAGAATGTAAAGATTGTGTGGGCTTTTAATCTAATGGGATTATGTGTGTGCATATAAGTCAACTAGAAATGGGAACTGTTGGTATTAGATTGGGCTCTATAATTTACTTTATGAATGAGTAAATGTTGTTTGACTACAGAAGGATTTTTATTTAAAGAGATTTAACAAGTTTGAGCTTATAAGATGTGTGGATAAATGTCAACTAGTAGCTTGAGGACATAAAATTTAGTAACATAATTAACACCTGTTGTGTGCTTGCTTGATTGAGGCTTTCAGATAGAGATTTGACATTTTCCGTTTGGTCTACAATCCTTGTTCTATTTTGTTGCTATTTTCTGGTTTGTGGTTATGATGAATGTGATATTTTTAGGTTTGGTCAAAGATTCTTTATGAAATGTAAAAATATAGTGAATTTGAAACTGTTAAAATTGCCAACATCTCAATTTTCCAACTCATAACCAACCCAAACCAACATCACTAAATGCATCAACAGATTGGCTGATTTCATCAAAAAATAATACTCCAAATATGTACATACGGCTTTTTAGTTATCTTACACCACACAACATAACATAATACATAATAATGAAAATATTAAGCTAAACTAAGGCAGTCGTGGAGCTGACAAGAATTTCCAAGACGGATAAAAATAAATCAGATTTGTGTGATGGTTGAACATGATAAACATGGTATGTAATTCCATATATATATTTATTTGTAACATATCATGTTGTGATAATGGACTTTCACTTACATTTATGCCACATACGTAAGTGTTAAGGTAAATATGCGAGGGAGCAAAGACATTGCAAGAGGGAAGAAAATCCCATTTAGGTTCATCAGAAGACATGACAAATTCAATTCCAATGCAGAGACTAATCCATCTCTCGACATTAACACAGACACAGTTGTGTGGAAAAAAAAGGATTTCTAGATGTGGGCAAAAATAGCATCAAAGAGCACAAGCCATTTGAACCATTTACAGTTAGTACGGTGTACATACATTTTTAATCATAATGTAACGAGATTCCATTTGCATCATATGCCAAATTCAGTCAGGCTAGAATGTATTTAAAGGACGACAATGACACATCACAGGTTCAGTTAGAAATATCAAATTGTGTTGTGAAGTTCAACTTTTATTTACGTGTTATGGAAGTCGCTTGAGTTGTGATTGAGTTTTACTTGTGAAAAGTTTTAAGAAAAAAAAAAATCATTTTTCATTTTAAAAAATAAGACTAATAATTAGGTATTTATATACAAGAAACTAGACTTTCCAAATCATATGTGACTTTTTTATGTAAACTATTTATTATAAGAGCATTAACATGACGAAAAAACACGGCTTATGAGTGACTTTTTTATGTGATGAATTTTTTATTGTTTTGTAAAGATTTCAAGACTTTTTTCCAATTCATTTGAAATGTAAATAAGTAGAGTATAACAGCAAAAAAGAAATAAACTCAGCATACAAGCTATGTTTTACGATTATGTTGATGAGTTATGAAATATTGACAAAAAATTTATGTTTAAATAAAAAAAAATTATTTTTGATGGACCTAAAAATTGTTATGATCTATGAAGAAATCGTTAAAAATTATGATAAAATTGTGGAATCTTAAGGAATTTTCATAAACTGTTAAATACTGACTATAAAATTTTGATTCAACGTCTTTTTAACGATTATGGTGATTTTTATGGAAAGATTATTAAAATTTCTTCAGAATTCGTTACAAATGAAAGTTTTCTAGGTTTATGATAGGAAAACAGTGTAAATTAGTTGATAGTGTGAGATATTTGATAGTTTTAGAGGTTTAAATGTAAATTTTTGGCAAAATAAAATGTTTACCTGAAGCTTTTGAATGAATTTGATTAAGAATTTGAATTATTTGTGTTTATTTTTCAATTTCTTTCTAAACTTATGCCTTAATCAACGCTTTAACATAATTTTTACAATTATTTATACTAAAATTGCACAAAAATTAAATTTACAACAAATCAAAATGAAAACTTGAAAAAAAAAAGTTTGCTTCGATGATGCAAAAAAAGATGCGAAAAATTTTAATCTTCAAATTTCCGTTAAACAATTTTTAAAGGCAATTAAGTCAATGTTTATCTTAAAATGCCAGATTTTTCCTTGAAAGTAAAAAACAATTCATTTTTTTATGCAATGCAATCATAATCTCAATCTTCAAAGGCCTCAAAATCCAAAGAAACAACCAAAAAAGGATATGAAAAAATCTTTAACATCACCTTAAAAGTCAAGTCTATTATCATTAACAAATTTCCCTTTCTACAATTTATCGCAATTAACATCTCAATTAATTAACTCCGGTTAATTTGTTATCTCCTTCATCTTTTCCATTCTTTTTCAACTCCAGCAGGCAATCATGAAATCCATATTATTATTAACACTATTAATTTTGGCGACACTGCATGTACAAATTAGCACAACCTTTGGTAAGACCATACCAAAAAGTTCATCAACACAAAATGAGTCAGATAGTTCAAGCACAACAAAGATACGTGAGGATAAGACAAAACAAAGCGAGACGAGAGTTCGTCGAAATTCAAACAGCAATGATGATTACGAAGATTTCTTAATTAACCAGCTGTCACGCAAGAATGATATAATGACCTCAAATTTTTTAGACACAACAGTGACATGTAACAAGTAAATTACAGTCCTCTCTCATTATGAAGTTCAAGAGCCGAATGTATCATTCCATTAATGTGCATTTTTCTTTGATTAAAGAGTTTTTTTGGGGCTCATTTTGGGAGAATGAGTGATAAAAAGTATTTTAAATGAATCTTGGTATCTCTGTTTTAATATATTAATAGATTAGAAACTGCAAGTTTGTTTAATTTTAGCAAAAATTGAAATGTAATTTTTTATGTAAAATTCATATTTTTAATTTCATTGCAAAATTTTTGAATTTGAAAAAACCGTTAAACTTTACAAAAATTCATAATTTTAGAAAATCTACAGAAAAATGCGCATCAAATTCCAAACTTAATAAAAAAAAATTTAACAATTTTTTACTTTTTCCATTTCTTTGTTAAATAATAAACGCTGCATCATCATCAACATCACACATTCATTACACGTCTAGTTTGAATGATTTGGAAAGTGATATAGTAATAGAAGAAAGCCTAAGAAGTCTCATTGATCCGCTATGTACGCAACTATGTCGACTCGAGATTTTGGATAGAATGTGGAATACTGTAAAGTGTCACCAGCGTATGATAAATCGCGACAATAACGATATTTTGGAACGCGATCGTCGTGGCAAGATTGACAATCTCTTACGTGATGAATTATTCGTACCCGTACGAGGTAGACGTACAGTGGAATTGGATCAATCGTCACCACAAAATACACCCGAAAAGAAGGCAAAACTTGATGTTTTAATAAACGATCTGTTCGTGCCACATCGAGGTAAACGACATTTGGTACGAAAGCACTTTTTACTTTTTGATCCATATCCAATATCAAAGAAACGCAATATTGAATTGGATATGAAAGATTATTTTGTACCAAATCGTGGAAAACGACGACCCAACACTAAAATTGATGAACTTTTGTCGGATAACTTTTTTCCACAACGCGGTAAAAAGGCATCTGTACCCATTCTGCCAACAATTATCCCAAAATCGCATCATGCTATAGTCGAATATGCTACAATGGAACCATTGCTATTTCAAAATATTAACACAAATGACAGGCGCATGATTGATCGTCTACATGATTTAAATCTTGGAAGTGAGGTAAGACAATCATTGCAGCTTGATGTTGCTATGAATTTATATTTATATATATGCTTTATATTAATTGTGAATGAGGGAATATGAGGGGAAAAAAGAGATAAATTGAGATGGAAATGAAGAAATTGTAAAAGAGAAAATGACATGAAACATATGCAGAAGTAGAAACGGCAGCAGCCGCAATATATGAATGCAAAAAATACATTTTAAAAAGTGCATAAATGGATAAATACTTTGAGATGGAAAAAGAAGAAGAAAATTGTTTTTGAACGCGATTTTTTGAGATGGAAAATTTTTAAAATTGAATTCGATTATCCGACTTTGTTATTATCGATTATCCGGTTGATTTATTTTCAAAACTTAAGTTACTTTTATTTGAAAAGTTTGAATTTTGAAGAATTTTTAGATTCTTTATAAATATATTCAAACAATATTTAAGTCAATTTAAGGATATCGAATAGAACAAGTTAATGATAATAGATATAGTTCAATTAACCGACTAATCATTAATTCAATTATCCGATTGCACTTATGAATCGCACTAATCACAACCCAAAATAAAATCATTACATCCATATCTTGCTTTTTGATCTTAAGTGAATTCTTATGCATAAGTCAATTCCCATGAGGAATTTGAGAGAAAAAAAAAATTCCCTCTCGATTTTACTTTTGCGTCTTTCATCCTCACAGTTGATGATGCTTTGGAATTCAAGATGAAGATGTCAATATACTAACAAAATGTATTTTTGCCTAACAAAGAAGGCAATAAGGCATCAAAAATGTATATTGATCTTCTCTGTTTGTGCTGTTTCAAAGATAAAAAAAAGTTCTGCACGCGCGAACGATTTGGAAAATAAATTCATCAACTTAAATTCAAATGGTCATTTTTAGAGTTGATAAAATTCTTAAAATATCAAAAAAACTGACGCGATGCTAATGCAGAAAATTTGAATATTTGATAATTAAGAACAGGCATTTCTTGTTTCGAAGGTAAATGAACATAAAAATCCAGACGAATGAATTAAAATACAACAGAAAGAGAAAAAAAAATCATTTAAATTGTGAAGTCCGTGTGAGCTCTGATCATATCTTTCGGGTACAAAACAGAATTACAAATTTTTAACATGATTTCAAACCTTTCAACCCTTCACTAATTCAATATTGATGAAGGTTATGTAGATGAAGATTAAAAAATACATTTTTAAAAACCTGATAAAATGAACATTTATTTTAAATTAATTGAATTAGAATCAACACGACTCTTGAGTATAAACAACTAGGAATGTGTAGATAAATGTTGTGAAATAGTCAGGGTTGCAAGGCAGGCGGCCTGCGCAGGCGAAAACCGCACAAATTATCGAGAATTTTTGCGGTTTTGATAAAAAAAACCTTACAAATTATGAAGAATTTGTACGGTTTTCGCCTGCGCAGGCCGCCTGCCTTACAACCCTGGAAATAGTTGTGTTGAAAATAACATGGAATTAAAGGTGATTTTGTTTGATAATGTGCTATAATGTGAATTTAATCAACAAATAAGTTTTTGAGAATGGATACATGGATAAATGAGATTTGAACCTGAGCGTGCAAACCCTAATTAAATATTTGATTCATTTATAAATAAGGAATGATTTTAAAATTTGACAAAATTCTAAACTGAACTTCTTTTAACAAAAATCCTTGAAAATGATGATCTTGCAAAATTTCTATTCCTTATCTCAAATTTCATCACAAAATAATTTGAAATAATTACACAAAATTTCATTCATTGTTAAAATTCTTTTAAAAAGGCATAATAAACTTAAATAAACATTCCTAAAATGTTTGTTGTCGAAAATACGAAAAAAAATAAAAAGTTTAAACTAGAATGTGAATGAAAGAAGAAGAAGACAACAGCAGACGTCAAATGGATGCACACATATAGAGATAAGATAGACTCATAGTACGATTGTGCACATAAAGAAATAAATATTATAAATTAGCCTACACACGTCTTACGGACTCTTGAAATCAGTCAGGTAGTTAAATAGAAATGTGTGTATATCTTTCATAAACAGAGACATTTCTCGTAATAAATGAAGTAGGAATCTGACCATATTCGATCATATGCTGGTGATAAAAAATTCTTTTTTAATTAATTATATTTGCTAAGCGTTACAATTTTTATTTTATTTTTTTCTACTTTCCATCTCAACAAACTTCTTGGGTATTATTTTTCATTTTTTGAACTGGATTTAGTGAAAGAAAAGGTTTTGAGCAAGATTTAAAGGCACTTTGAGGTTAGTTTGTGCCTAGTGTCATTTTTGTGGATTCTATATTCGATTCGATATTGATGTTCATCAAAAACTAGGATCTTACCCCTCCAACCCCTAAGCAGGGACGTAGTAATGAATTTTTTTGAGGGGGGGGGGGGAGGTTGCTACTTTTCGACGTTTTTTTTTTTTTTTTTTTTTGTTCGGATTAAATTCGGGTTCAATAAAATCTAGTGTAAACTTCGCGAAAATAGGGTTAAGATATAAAAAGCGTCACAATAATCCATTTTTTACTTCTAACAGACATTTTTCTTTCAAAAAATTAATTCTCCTGTCTTTATTTAATTATTTTTCTTTACAATTGCTCCAGGCTAATAAAGATATCAGACTAACAGGAGTAACAACATCAGAGAAATTTCTTCCACAAATGTACATTAATAACAACTATGATGGCAGTAACGATGAAAATATGTTGCTTGATTTCACGCCAAAGAAGATCCTTAACATAAATTCATTGAGTGAACGTCAACATGGAAATAGTGACGAGTCTAACTTAATTTTAACCAACACGCCCCTCAATAATCGAGAACATGCTGTGGATGATGAATTTACCTCAACATTTACAATTTAAAAATATAAAAAATACGAAAATTATGCAGCATTTGATGATAAAAATGCATTAAAATTGACCCAACCCATTGAACACTAACGGCTCATCATTATTTATTCTTTACAATTTTTTTTTAACTTTATTTGAAGCCATATGCATAATTATACAAAAAGCCATTGAGCTTATCAAGATGGAGCAAAAAAAAATGAGTCTTCAACAAATTTTTCAAGTGTAAATTGTGATTGAATGAATGAATGAGAAACGCTCATAATTGTCAGCTTACTCGTTCAGACTAGTCTATTTTTTCCATAGAGATGCATTCAAGAGATTTTTATTCATCTCATGGCTGTATGAATGCATCTCTGTATGTAATTTACTGTTTGCCTCACATTATCTGACGAGTAATCCATGATTCTGAAGCTGAAATTATCTCATTCATGAATTTATTTTAGATAAATTAATAATAATAAAAATTATGTTTGTATAGAAAAAATATGCACAAAAATAAATGAATGAAAAATTATAATTGATCAAGAGATGGAAAAAGATCATGATGAAGTTAGTTTGACTTTTTTTTTTGTATTTTTCAGATTTTATTTTTTGGCATTTTTAGGAGATTTTGTTGCAGTTAGGAACGAGAAAATTAATGTTTTAAATTTTGCCACTTATTAACAATTTTTTTTGTAATCGATAACATAAACTGTGCATCTTTGAGCTGCAGTTTGAGGTTTTCCAAGTTATTGGCTATGACTTCGTCAATTTGCTCTTAAATCTTTCTAATTTGCCTGGATTTGCTCTTAACATTTATCGAATTCACTTCAATTTTAAAATTTTAATGTTAAACAAATTTTATTTAAAAGATTTACAAAATTCAACATAAATTTTGTATCTAACTTGTATCTAACAAAATCCAGCATTCATCATCTCAGAAATAAAATCTTGACTCATTCAAAGCTCACTGGAACTATGGCTAATTTAATTTTCTAATTTTCTCTCTCTTTACTTCTCATTCATTTAAAAGTCTACATTTAAATCTACTTATATTAAATTGCTACAATGTAATGTAATGTTTAAAATAAATGTAATGAATGTAGTGATACATATCATCATCTCGATAAATAGTCTCTTGAACCGTCTCAGACTTCATTTCTATTCTACTTGAAGAAATGATTTAATGAAAATAATGTGAATGGATTTCATAGCAGAAATGAGTCAGAAGTTATGAAATCCACTTTAAATATTCAATTCTAGTTTTTTTTTATGAATGATTGAAAGTAAAAGTTTTTATTAATAGAAATATGAAGCATCTTTGAGTTGTGAAATTTATTGCAGATTCTTCGCATTTTAAATTTTTATTTTATTTGGATTTTCAGTTTATTTTCTTTTTTCGTGAGTCGATTCATTGATTTTCGATGAGTGATTAACTTTTTATTAAGAACATTCATCTTTGTATGAATTGAGTTCTGTATGAATTTAAAAAAAAAAAAATTAAAAAACTTCATTTTGTATCAAAACATGTAGATCTAATCTCAATCTACCAAAATTAAAATATCTTTCATTAAATTTTGGAAGCAAACCGCAATTACAAAGTAATTATCTTAAAAAAACACGACTTACGTAGAAAGCCAGGAACTTCTACGCTACCTTCTGATAGATTTTTCACCTATGAGATTATAGTTTTCACAGCAAGAACCAAAAAGGGTTAAAACTTTTTACATTGCTTTATTTCAGTGTTGTCCAAAATAAAGCCGCGGCACACTGGTGTGCCGTAGAAGATGTCTAGGGGTGCCATGGAAAAATTTTGAAAATCCCAAAAATAGGCTGTTTTTCAAAAATTTTCATATATTTTTACACAAAAAACTCATTTTTAGTACCGAAATATTAATAATTTATTAAAATAATTTTGATTTATTTAGATTTATTTGATCAAGGATGAAGTCTTTAATACAATTGCTACTTTTTTGCAAAAATTAAACTAAAGGTGTGCCGCAGACAAATTTCGGAGTGCCGCGAAAAAAATTTTTAAGTCAAAGTGTGCCGTGGCCCAAAAAAGTTTGGACAACACTGCTTTATTTGAGAGAATTGAGTTTTGTAAGGTTAAAGTCTCGATAATTTTGCAACTTCCGCTTCGCTCCAGTTGCTGCTCCGCGGTCAGTATATTCAGTAGATTTGACTGTACTTTATGTTAGACTTTTTGTTAGATCTGACTATTTCAAAGATTACAGTCTCGATAGTTTTGCAACTTCCGCTTCGCTCCAGTTGCTGCTCCGCGGTCAGTCTATTCAGTAGATCAAAGCTTCATGTATGTTGGTTTTTTTGTTAGATCAGACTTAATCATAGATAACAGTTTCGATAGTTTTGTTAACTTCGATCAAACTTTTTGTGTTCAAGCTCGAACACTTTTACATTTTACCTGATGAATCTAAAGCCTGAGGACGAATTGGGAAAATTTTCACACCTTCACTCGCTTCGCTTCGTTCAGGATGTAAAAATTTGTGAGCTTCGCTCAACCTAGTTTGAACTACGTTTAAACTTCTTGTGTTCGAGCTTCGCTCGAACACTTTTACATTTTACTTTATGAATTGAAAGTCGCTTCGCTTCGTTCCGTTCAACTCTCATAGATTACAGGAGTGTCGAACTCCACTTCGCTTCGCTCCGTTCCGTTCGATTGTTATAGATTACAGGAGTGTCGAACTCCACTTCGCTTCGCTTCGTTTCGTTCGACTTTTATAGATTACAGAAGTTTCGAACTCCACTTCGCTTCGCTTCGTTTCGTTCGACTTTTATAGATTACAGAAGTGTCGAACTCCACTTCGCTTCGTTTCGTTTCGTTCGACTTTTATAGATTACAGAAGTGTCGAACTTCTCTTCTCTTCGCTCCGTTCCGTTCGATTGTTATAGACTACAGGAGTGTCGAACTCCACTTCGCTTCGCTTCGTTTCGTTCGACTTTTATAGATTACAGAAGTTTCGAATTCCATTTCGCTTCGCTTCGTTTCGTTCGACTTTTACAGATTACAGAAGTGTCGAACTCCACTTCGCTTCGTTTCGTTTCGTTCGACTTTTATAGATTACAGTAGTATCGAACTCCACTTCGCTTCGCTTCGTTTCGTTCGACTTTTATAAATTACAGGAGTGTCGAACTCCATTTCGCTTCGCTTCGTTCCGTTCGACTGCCATAGATTACAGAAGTGTCGAACTCTACTTCGCTTCGCTTCATTCCGTTCGACTTTTATAGATTGCAGGAGTGTCGAACTCCACTTCGCTTCGCTTCGTTCCGTTCGACTGCCATAAATTACAGGAATGTCGAACTCCACTTCGCTTTGCTTCGTTCCGTTCGACTTTTATAGATTACAGAAGTGTCGAACTCCATTTCGCTTCACTTCGTTCCGTTCGACTGCCATAGATTACAGAAGTGTCGAACTCTACTTCGCTTCGCTTCATTCCGTTCGACTTTTATAGATTGCAGGAGTGTCGAACTCCACTTCGCTTCGTTCCGTTCGACTGTTATAGATTACAGGAGTGTCGAACTTCACTTCGCTTCGCTTCGTTCCGTTCGACTGTTATAGATTACAGGAGTGTCGAACTTCACTTCGCTTCGCTTCGTTCCGTTCGACTTTTATAGATTACAGGAGTGTCGAACTCCACTTCGCTTCGCTTCGCTCCGTTCGACTTTTATAGATTACAGGAGTGTCGAACTCCACTTCGCTTCGCTTCGTTCCGTTCGACTTTTATAGATTACAGGAATGTCGAACTCCACTTCGCTTCGTTTCGTTCCGTTCGACTGTTATAGATTACAGGAGTGTCGAACTCCACTTCGCTTCGTTCCGTTCGACTGTTATAGATTACAGGAGTGTCGAACTCCACTTCGCTTCGCTTCGTTCCGTTCGACTGTTATAGATTACAGGAGTGTCGAACTCCACTTCGCTTCGCTTTGTTCCGTTCGACTTTTATAGATTACAGGAGTGTCGAACTCCACTTCGCTTCGCTTCGTTCCGTTCGACTTTTATAGATTACAGGAATGTCGAACTCCACTTCGCTTCGCTTCGTTCCGTTCGACTGTTATAGATTACAGGAGTGTCGAACTCCACTTCGCTTCGCTTCGCTCCGTTCGACTTTTATAGATTACAGGAGTGTCGAACTCCACTTCGCTTCGCTTCATTCCGTTCGACTTTTATAGATTACAGGAATGTGTCGAACTCCACTTCGCTTCGCTTCGTTCCGTTCGACTGTTATAGATTACAGGAGTGTCGAACTCCACTTCGCTTCGTTCCGTTCGACCTGTTATAGATTACAGGAGTGTCGAACTCCACTTCGCTTCGCTTCGTTCCGTTCGACTGTTATAGATTACAGGAGTGTCGAACTCCACTTCGCTTCGCTTCGTTCCGTTCGACTTTTATAGATTACAGGAATGTCGAACTCCACTTCGCTTCGCTTCGTTCCGTTCGACTTTTATAGATTACAGGAATATCGAACTCCACTTCGCTTCGTTCCGTTCGACTGTTATAGATTACAGGAGTGTCGAACTCCACTTCGCTTCGCTTCGTTCCGTTCGACTTTTATAGATTACAGGAGTGTCGAACTCCACTTCGCTTCGCTTTGTTCCGTTCGACTGTTATAGATTACAGGAGTGTCGAACTCCACTTCGCTTCGCTTCGTTCCGTTCGACTTTTATAGATTACAGGAGTGTCGAACTCCACTTCGCTTCGCTTTGTTCCGTTCGACTGTTATAGATTACAGGAGTGTCGAACTCCACTTCGCTTCGCTTCGTTCCGTTCGACTTTTATAGATTACAGGAATGTCGAACTCCACTTCGCTTCGCTTCGTTCCGTTCGACTTTTATAGATTACAGGAATGTCGAACTCCACTTCGCTTCGTTCCGTTCGACTGTTATAGATTACAGGAGTGTCGAACTCCACTTCGCTTCGTTCCGTTCGACTGTTATAGATTACAGGAGTGTTCGACTATCGTAGATTACAGGAGTGTCGAACTCCACTTCGCTTCGCTTCATTCCGTTCGACTTTTATAGATTACAGGAATGTCGAACTCCACTTCGCTTCGCTTCGTTCCGTTCGACTTTTATAGATTACAGGAATGTCGAACACCACTTCGCTTCGTTCCGTTCGACTGTTATAGATTACAGGAGTGTCGAACTCCACTTCGCTTCGCTTCGTTCCGTTCGACTGTTATAGATTACAGGAGTGTCGAACTTCACTTCGCTTCGCTTCGTTCCGTTCGACTTTTATAGATTACAGGAATGTCGAACTCCACTTCGCTTCGCTTCGTTCCGTTCGACTGTTATAGATTACAGGAGTGTCGAACTCCACTTCGCTTCGTTCCGTTCGACTGTTATAGATTACAGGAGTGTCGAACTCCACTTCGCTTCGTTCCGTTCGACTGCCATAAATTACAGGAATGTCGAACTCCACTTCGCTTCGCTTCGTTCCGTTCGACTTTTATAGATTACAGGACTTTTATAGATTATAGGAGTGTCGAACTCCACTTCGCTTCGTTCCGTTCGACTGTTATAGATTACAGGAGTGTCGAACTCCACTTCGCTTCGCTTCGTTCCGTTCGACTGTTATAGATTACAGGAGTGTCGAATTCCACATATTTCTCATGTTAAAGCATTGAAAAAGTAATCTCAATGCTTAAAATCCTTTAATTTCACATATTTCTCACGCATCGAAAATGTAAAATCAACATTTATATTGATAAAATCCGGTAGAATATAATACTAGAGAAAAGAACCGTCAATTTAAATTTAAATGTGTAACGGTTTTTAAAAATTTAAATTGTTCCATGAAAAAATTACTTGAAAATTTTTCTAACTTTATCAAAAAATCTTGATTCATTAAGAATTTTAATATACATTTTAATTCGTATTATTATATAACGTGTAATGAATCATATGAGCTCATTTTTTAGTGTCAGAAAAGAAACACGTGGTTTTCTTAGTAGCATGCCCTCGGATCTTGGCATGATGTTGGTTCCATATTCAGGCATGTCCAAGGAATCTACATGCCAAATTTCAGCTTCTATGAACCTTACCAAGCATCAAAATAAGTGTATTCTTTTTTATATAGAAACACGTGGTTTTCTTAAAAGCATGCCCCTCGGATCTTGGTATGATGTTGGTTCCATATTCAGGCATGTCCAAGGAATCTTCATGCCAAATTTCAGCTTCCCTAGACCTAATCAAGCATCAAAATAAGTGTATTATCTTTTTAAAGGAACACGTGGTTTTCTTAGTAGCATGCCCCTCGGATCTTGGCATGATGTTGGTTCCATATTTAGGCATGTCCAAGGAATCTACATGCCAAATTTCAGCTTCCCTAGACCTAATCAAGCATCAAAATAAGTGTATTCTTTATTATATAGAAACACGTGGTTTTCTTAGTAGCATGCCCCTCGGATCTTGGCATGATGTTGGTTCCATATTCAGGCATGTCCAAGGAACCTATATTCCAAATTTCAGCTTCCCTGGAACTAACCAACCATCAGAATTCAAAAAAATGTGTTATCAACTTCCTGTTAGGTTTGGAGGTTAAACACTAACATAACCTCAAAATCACGCTAAGCGCACCAATTTCCCGAATGATTCACTGCTTGCCTGATGAAATGGCACCAAAACCTCATCGAGATATATTAATCTCGAAGCTGTAGGCCTGTGGACAAAAATTGATGTTTTTTAAGCATTTTTGTTTCCCCCCGGGGGGTCGCAGGGGGGGACCACCGGAAAAATGAGTTACACCATTCGACGCGTAATTAAATTCCGACAATTTGATGACCACGTTATATGGGGTAAAAATGCTTAGTTTTCTCAAAAAATGCGAAAAACGTAAAAAAGGGGCAAAAGTAAAACCAATAACTTATACGCTTACGCGTAGAAGTTAATATGATCCAAAAATTACTCCCTTCCTGAAATTATAAACCACAGAATCCAAATGATCAAAGTAACTGTCTGAGATCTTTAAACTAGCTGTAACAGTCATCTAACTCACATTAAAGACTCAATAAAGATAAATTTTTGAAAAATATCTTTGCAAAAAAATTTGAGAATCCAAAATAAAACTGATATTTAAAAAAATGATGTTCATTTGCTTAGCCACAATAATAAAAGTAATTATAACATTTAAAATAATCGTTCTAAATAATTTACAGTAGATACTTAACGGAAAAATTGATTTTGAAAAATCAAATTAAATAAGAAATTCCACGGTTTACCATCTATTCTATAATCGTTTTATTTAAAGTAATACTGTATTGTAATTGTTGAGTTTTTAAAAATGTCAATCATTAAATTAGCCAATCGTAGCCTTAATTTCCATTTTTTATTTCAATAAAAAGTGAAAAAGGATGAAAAACACTCAAATACATTCTATTTTTACAATCTAATACATTCAAATGTTAAACTATTAACAGTTAATTTTTCCATAATGTTCTGCCTTATTAGCAAGTGCAATTAATCCCACAATACTAGATTTAATAGATCAACATATACAAATGCAAATGCAATTTTTAAAATACAAATGCAATCCTTTTTTTAAATTCAGAACTACATTTGTATCTGTGCTTGCAACTAATTAAATATAATATGTAAAGCATACTAAAAATGCTATTACTCTAAGTCAGGATGACTAAAGTTAAGGACGTTATTAGATTTTATAGAGGGATATTTTATATCTTGGGCCTATGGCCCATCGGTATAATTAGAAAGTGGCATCGTCGTGGTTCCATTTTCGCATTTATAACTCTCATAATATTCCCGCTTGTCATGTGCTGTTTGTCGCTATTTCAACTAAAAAATGTTGAAGATTTTCTTCAAGCGTCAATGCAAATTTTGACATTCGGATATTTGATTGTGATTGCGATATGGTTCTGCTCAAATCTACCAAAAATTAAGACGTTCTTTGAAGAATTATTGGAAACAGTATACGAAGATAATGATGCTGAGTCATTTGTGGATGAAGCGTCGGAAAGAGCATTGAAAATGGCAAAACTCGTAGTTTATGCTCAACTTTTAACAGTCAACTTTGCAGCAGTGATCATTCCAGCACTTTACAACTTTTTGCCGTTTCCGATGTGGACACCAGAATGGGCTAACTCAAAAGTTATATTTGGGATTTATTGGGCTTTAGAATGGCTATGTTTTAACTATGTTTGTTTAATCGGAAATTTACTGTTCTTTAGCTTTGCAGTCTTGGTCATCATCAATGGGTATGGAAAGTTTTTAAACGTAAGACTAAGTATGCTTGTGTCAACAGAAGATCATGATGGATATCGAGATTTGGTCAAATGCATTCAAGCTCATCAGAAGTTTAACAAGTAAGTTTGGATTTAAATTTTCTTAAATTTAAAATAATTTTTTAACAGGTTGGTGAACGACTATACGTGTATATTTGGAATATCAATTGGACTTTTGTATAAATTGGTAATCATTTGCATTGGCGCTTGCATTTTTGTCGTCACAAAAGGTGAAGATCAGTTAACATTTCGGGAGAATCTAATATTCTACACTTATATCACCGTTATGATAATTTACATCTTTATCCTGTCATATTTTGGTGACATGATCTACTCAACATCATCACAATTTTTATACGATCTATTCTCGAGTGATTGGGTCGATGCTGACATGAAATACAAGAAGGCGATGATAATTGTCATGGAAAATATGAAGCAACCAGTTAAGCTGAGTGTTTTGTTTTATGACTCGATCAACTTGAAGTTGTTTCAGGATGTAAGGATTGGAAATAATTTTTTAAAAATATTTTACTAACTTTTTGTATATTCACAGACTGTCAATGATGGATACTCAATGTATTCAGTGTTTCAGAATCTCAAGAAGAAGGTTCATTCTTAAGTTATTTTGAAAGTGAATAAGAACATAAAATAAAAAAGAATATTAAGTGTGTAATAATAAATATAAATGTGAAAAATTGTTTAATGTTATATATTATATTTGATAACTTAAAAAAAATATCATAAAACATAATTATGAGAAATATCTAATTGTAAAATTTTGATGGAAACTTATAAATGTGAAATAAATGTTATGTTTGATGTTAGCAATCAAATTAAATTTTCAAATATTCTATTTCAAAAGGACAAAAAATTAATTTGAGTTTCGTCAGTGAATTGATCTATGTTCAACTCAAGTTTTTGCTCTAAATTGAAAAGTCACATCACGTTTATTTAGAAACTAATAGTTTTGGTTTTGGTATCGTTAGTTAAGCTAATAATAATAATAATGACAAATAGGGTTCCAATTTAGCCAATAATGCATCTTTCAGCACGAAAACGTAGTCCAATGTCCAACGAAAAGTGTGAGCTGCCATGACTAGCTGGAGGCACTGCGATCCCTATCAAAGACGGGTCCTATTGTACCATTCCCTGTAAATAAATCTAAGAAGAATCAAGTAACTCTGAGAAACCAGAGTTTTTTAAGAAATTCAATAATGTCGTATACTTAGTATTTTTGATTTTTGTTGCGTCTACCAGCTCAGAGCCCAAGAATTTCTTCCTTTGCTCCATTAGTGCTTTACATTCACAAATTAAGTGAATTGAAGTTTCAGGTTTTTCTTTGCAGAGTCTACATCCCGGATTTCTTCCAGTTCCAATATCAAAAAGATATTTGTTGAGTCGACAGTGTCCTGTTAGTGCTCCTAACAGAAGTCTCAAATCCTGCCTAGAAAGGTCGAGTAACTCCTTTGATTTCTTATCATTGACTGATAAGAAAGCTTTGGAAATACTCATGCCTTCCTTTGAGTTGAAAATTTGTTTGTGCTTGAGTTGTTGCCAAAGTTTTATGTCCTGTTTCCATATCCTGTCAATGAATGAGACTGCGTGTGCCTGAGTAGAAGGAATTGCAGCTGATTTGGCTAATTGATCAGCCATTTCATTGCCAGCAATGCCTGAATGCCCAGGAACCCACACAAGCTTCACTTCGTTTGCAGCTGCAAGTTTATTGAGATTTTGAATGCAATTAAGCACTGTTTTGCTTCTGACTTTGCAGGCTCCAAGAGTTCTTAGAGCTGCTAGACTGTCAGAAGCAATGATAAATTTCTTTTGTGTTGGTGATTCTTCCAAACAAAGTTCTGCGCATTTATCAATGGCGAGAAGTTCTGCCTGAAATACTGTTGCATGTTCTGAAATACTGAAATTAAATTCAAATTGAGAGTTAGTGCAGAAGATGCCTGCGCCTACCCCTTCACTGTTTTTGGCACCATCTGTAAACCAGACGGACGAGTCAGCGTTCAAACTATCAAAGTCGAAAACTTCCTCTCGATTGTTGATGATGATCTCGTATGATTTTGAAAATTCAAAAACACCTGAAATCTTATCTGGGTCTGTCCAATAATCAGCATTCTTTTCCAAAAACCCTGACAATGAACAGTGACCATACGACTGATTCCAGCCGAACCAAGTGCGACAAGATGCCAGCCTCACAGCCGTACAACGAGCTTTCGCCTCCACCACTATTTCTAATGGAGGAAGCATGAAAGCAGCGTCCAGAGCAGCTGTAGGAGTGGTTCTGGCAGTTCCTGCAATACAAAGTTCAGCCATTCGTTGTAATTTATTGAGTTTGTTCCGAAAGCTAGCAATGGTTGATCTGTGCCACCATACGACACAGCCATATGTTAGCCTAGGAATTATAACTTGGGTATAGATCCAGCGAGTCATTTTGGGAGACAGACCCCAATTCTTTCCCACCATTGACCTACAAGCCCAAAACGATTTCATGCATTTGTTAATAACAGTATCGAGATGTCTTTCCCAATTCAACCTAGTATCTAGTACGATGCCTAAATACTTGGCTTCCTTTGTGAAAGGCAACTCATGACCGAAGAGTTTGAGTGATTTTAGATTAAATTTATATCGATTTGTAACAGGCATGACAGTTGCTTTACTCGGGTTTATTGCCAGTCCATTCGACTTGCACCAGCCCTCGGCAGTCCGCAAAGCCCTCTGCATAACGTCCGAGACCGTGGCATCAAACTTACCAGTCACGTACACAAAAATATCGTCTGCGTAACCGATAGCAAGAACGCCACCCAGTCCGTTCAGTTCACAGAGCAGACTATCAACTACCAATGACCAGAGAAGTGTGGAAAGGCAACCACCTTGCGGTGTACCCTTAGTAGCCCTTATCAGAACCATTACATCATGTAAAGTTGCCTTAATTGTTCTACTGCTAAGCATATTGAAGATCCATTTTACGAGTGGAGGATCTATATTGAATTTGCTGGCTGCTTTTACTATAACATCGAAGGCAGTATTATCAAACGCACCTTCTATGTCAAGCAGAGCCAGGATACCTATTTCCTTATTATTTATTGTCTTCTCAAGCTTCGAAACCGCTTGATGTAAAGCAGATTCCGTTGATTTACCTTCCTGGTAAGCATATTGATACTTGTGTAGTGGAAAAGCTTTAGAGATGTTTCTCTAATGAACCTATCCACAAGCTTCTCAAGAGTTTTGAGAATAAAGGACATAAGACTAATCGGACGAAATGATTTCGGATCCGCATATGAGGCTTTACCCGGTTTTGGAATAAAAACAACATTTGTTCCGCACCAACTCTTGGGTATGTGTCCAGTAGTTAAACTAAATTTGAATAACTTCTCCAAATGCATTGTGAGTAAGTGTTTTCCATGCTGTAAAAGAGCTGGAAAGACCCCGTCACTACCAGGAGATTTGAAGGGTTTAAAAGTACTAATAGCCCAGCTGATTCTTTCAGTTGTCACAATCTGATCAACTTGCAAGAACTCTTCTGTTGGTACAGAGAATTCACTGTTGTCCATCTGATTGCTGTCAACCTTAACAGAATCTGGGAAGTGAGTATCGAGTAAAATTTCCAGACTTTCTCTGGCGTCGGAAGAATAGTTTCCTCTTTTATCTTTCAAAGAACCTAATCTTTGAAAGTTGTCAGCAGAAAGTAGCTTGTGAAGTCGAGAGCATTCATCTGTGCTACTTAATTCCTCGCATCTCTTTTTCCAAGATGCTGCTTTAGCTTCATTGATTGCTAAATTATAATTTGTGAGAGATTCTCTATATTTGAGAACAATTGGGTCATTTACGAGCCCTCGTTTGAAAAACTTTTGGACTTGTTCCAAAGTTTACGTACTTCTTTTCTCATCTTAGCTAGCTTTGATGAAAACCAAGGACATTTACGGTTTGTTATCAGAGTGTTTAATGTACAGCTGGCCTCAAATGCATTTCTCAATGCAGTTGTAAGCTTTGCTGCATATTCGTCACACTCCAAACTATTTGAAAGTGATAAATTATTTAAAACTTTGATCTCATTCTCAAGAGTTTCTTGATATAAGACCCAGTTTGTCCTGCGAGGATTTCGCTTTTTTAATGTTGTAGGTGCTACTGAATTTAATTCAAACTCAATGTAGCGATGATCAGAGAGAGTAACTTCTTCTGATACACGCCATTTCGATATTTTAAGTAAAATTTGTTTAGTACAGATCGAGAGATCAAGTACCTCACTTCTAATTGAATTAACAAAAGTGGGATTGTTTCCTACATTTAGAATGTGAAGATCCTTCTCCATGACAAAATCTAAAACGAAATTGCCTCTTATATTTGTGTCACTGCTTCCCCAAGCAATGTTATGAGCATTCGAGTCACAAGCAATCAAAAGTTGTAGATTAGATTGCTTGCAAAAGTTGACCAGTCTGCGTAAGTTATCGCTTGGAGGAGGATCAATTGAATCATAAGGAAAGTAAGCTGAACATAAAACAATTTCTTGTTTACTTCCACCCATCTCCTCATATATAACTTTGATGACAGTTTCATCTCCAGTACAATACTGTGTTAGTGGCAAATACGAAATATTTTTGTTAATGTAAATACAGGTTCTAGGTTTTGAATTGCCGGGTTGATATACAATATCTCCTCCAGCCTCCAATCCCCTTACCCTATCCTTATAAATATAAGGTTCCTGTATTAAACATAAGTCGAAATGTCCTAAACCAAATCTGCGGCTCAGCTCTGCTGAAGCAGCCTTACAATGTTGCAAATTTATTTGGCTTAATTTCATAACGATTTTGAAATTAAAAGTTTGTTTATGCAAGCGATGATCAAGCTGACAACCCTGCCACAAACAAGATTAACAACCCTGTAAGCTGCTAGATTGCCAACCCTGGCAAGGCAAAACATAAACAAATAAAATTTGAATCTCAACTGACCGTTAGCATTTTCCTTGTCCGCAAGCTCAACAAATTCATCGTTCCAAGCCAGAACCAAGGCAGAAGCAACGTCTGAACTTGTTAAACAAAGATTTTGGAGCGCATCAATGGAGAAATGCGTATTAGGAGTTGATGTCAAGTAATATTTAATGTATAAATTTGAAAAATTTTTAATTAATTTTTTCCTTTTCAGGATTAATATTTTATGTTGCTGGATCATCAACTGTAATCTGTTTAGATCACTGTCGTTTCCCACAGCATTCATTTTGACGTAGTCATCCGTGTTTCCACTGTTTCGTACGTCAAAAGTGATTAAAATTAAATTTTTGTCAAAATTTAAAATTTGATTTTTTCGAGTTTCCAATACAGCATCAACTGACTTGTAGACTATCCAGAAGCTTATTACAGCTTCAGTTAAGTACAAACATAGCCAGTTGACGTGTTTAAGAACTCTATAAGTGCTTAAATGATACACAGAGGAGCTTCCAATTTATTTATCTGCAAGAATATTCAAATGCTAAATATGGCAAGTGAAAATAAGCAAGCAGTCAAACTGGAACTTTCTCCTCTTCTACCTGTGATCCCTGGTTCTAGTGCCTCCTCTGATGCGATGAAAAGCAGCGTGAATTCATCCTTCTAAGCTCAAAAACGTCCAAAAGTCAAATTCTGTTTCACTTCCAAAATCTTTCACAATTTTCCGTCGAAATCCAATAAAAGTGCAGTCTTACTCCAATTTCCTGAGCAGTTCCAAATCTTGTGTAATCTCTTGTGATGAAAAGTCGCGCTGAATATGCTATTATCTTCCTTAATTTAATTAAATTTAATTTTACTAATAAAAATGCGTCTTAGCGAGCCAGAGTTGGCAAAACCTCCTAGTTAAGCTAAATCTCATGCTAGAAATGATTCCAATATGGCATTAAGTAAAAACCCCAACATTTTGGTCATGCATGGTGGCAAAATTACAATTGAATGGATCATATGACCAACTGTAAAGTAGGAAAAAATCAAACAACTTTCGTGCGTTACCGTCAAAATTATGTACGTACAGTGGAAGAAATTGAATGAACAATGGACAATTAACCGTTCATATCACGTTCAATTGCATTTACTGAGATTTTTTTATTGCCATATTATGAAAAATAAAAAAATATTGGAATAAAGAGTGAAGCAAATAGGCATGAAGGAATTGTGAATCAAAATGTTTTGGATATTATAGAATTTAAAACTTAAGACGCATTTTTCTTGACTATTACTTAAGTATTGAAAAATTTTAAATTTTGTTTTTTATTTTTTTATTTTAATTAACAAATTAAATTTTGCAAATTTAAACTTTCCCTAATAGAGTTTAAAAATCATCAAAAATAATATCATAAAACTTTATTAAAAGTAGACATTTCCTGCATACTTATAAAAATCATACCGCAAATCAAAAACCAGCAGCCGCGAATCTCATTACCGAAAATCAATTATTCATACTTATCAATTTCTTCAAACATTCAATAATACTTTCAAATTTCACCATGCTGATCACTCAACTCACTTAATAGCTACTGCTATTGAATTAAGTTAACAAATTTATGCCAAATATCAATCTATTAATCCTCAGTTTTATATCATTAAGATAAATTAATTTATTCCATCCTATCATTGACCAATATTAAATTATGATTATTATTCAATCCTCATAATCAAAATTGAAAAAATAGCAACAAAAAAAAAAAAGAAAAACAAATTCGAATCATTGTAATCGTGTGCAAACAACAGCGGCATAAAAAGCATTTTCGATTAATCGATCGTGATTAAAGATATATGAAATATGGGATTCAAGTAGGAAAAGAAAGAAAGAAATGCCAAATATGAAGAAATGAATAAAAAAAAATATTTTTTTTCGCGCATTGAAATTGAACAACAATTCATTATTATTCTTTCCATTCGGTAGCCAAACCGTCAATTTAGGAATGATTTTTTTGCTCTGTCTGCTTACAGCCATCATCATCATTTGCAATATTGGCAATGGTGTTTGCAAGAGATCGGTCATAAATGGTATTGATCAATTGGCAAGGTGAAATGTGAAAATTTTTTCTTTTTTTTCAATTCATTCATCAAGCTTGTAGCACTTTTCCTGATTATCTATTGGAATGGCATTTTTGTTGAATCTGGTATGGTAAAGCTTTGAATTGTTATGAAATAATTGGATTTTTTGATTTGTTGACAAGTTGCTGTTTTCTAAATAAATATGTATTTTTTTCTCATCATTCAGCGCAGCTGAATAACCAATCCAACTCTGCTGAATAACCAATCCAGCTCTGCTGAATAAACAATTCAGCGTTGCTGAATAACCAATTCAGCTCTGCTGAATAAACAATTCAGCTCTGCTGAATAAACAATTCAGCTCTGCTGAATAAACAATTCATAGTTGCTGAATAAACAATTATGCGTTGCTCAATAAATTATTCGAAGTTGCTGAATAAACGTTATAAATTTTCTGAATAACCAATTAGCTCTGCTGAATAACCAATTCAGCTCTGCTGAATAACCAATTCAGCTCTGCTGAATAACCAATTCAGCTCTGATGAATAACCAATTCAGTTCTGCTGAATAAACAATTCAGCGTTGCTGAATAAACAATTTAGTGTTGCTCAATAACTAATTCAGCGTTGCTGAATAAACAATTTAGTGTTGCTCAATAACTAATTTAGCGTTGCTGAATAACAATCTCTCTTAATTCAGCAAAATCCTAACCTTTACCAAAGTTTATCGACTTCTATGTTAGTTTTCATACCAAACATTTATGATGAACAATTGTACTTACGTTTATTTGCTTTAAGTAGATTTCAAGCTCCTCATATGGATCGTTGTTGTTTTCCATTTCATAGTCTCATTGTAGACATCAGCGAATAATATTATTGCACTTCTTCTGCGACTTATGCTTAAAATGCACACTTTCTACACGTCTTTGTGCAGTTTTCACTCTCTTATATTTGGATGGTGCCTTTTTTCAGCCCCAAATGGGGAATTATTATTGTTATGGCAATGTTATAACTTTATTATTATTATTATTATCATGCTATACGTTGCAGTTTTTATGTAATTTTTCTTTCTTCTTTTTTTTCACTCTCTTTACTGTTTTTGAACCTTTTTCTTCCTTGTTATGGAATTTCACTTGCACTGTCGCCTTTTCCAATAATTCACATTTTTTTTTCTTACTTCACTTAAGTTTATTGACTTGATGCTCTTTTTATGATCTTTTTTTTTCTTTCACCTTTTTACTTATTTTTTACGCACTATGTGAAGTTATTATTATTTTTTATGGTCTTCTCTTGGTGCCATTGATCTTCTTCAATTGATCTATTGAGATGTTTTATGATGGTTTTCTGTAAGAGAAAAGAAAATTCTTGTTAATTATGTTTCAAAATATGTATTTTTCAAAAATGATTTTTAACAATTCAATTAATATTTTTAGACTTATTTGCTTCCAAAAAAATAATATTAAATGTATTTATTTTTTAATTTTGTGTGATTTATAAAATATAATTATTCAAGTTCAAACCATGTCAGTGCTCAAGTGCATTCATCAACAAGTGCACAGGCAAGTGCATTAGTTCCCACAAAAATATTATGTGTCATATTTTATATTTTTTATTATTTTAGCCACGAGTAGCTTCGATTTTAAATTTTTTATAACAATAAAAAAAAATTTCCGTTTGAAATAAAAAATTGTCACTCGACATTGGAATAATTGCTCAAAAATTTATATTTCTACAATGTTCTGTACTTTTAGCAAGTGTAATTAATCCCATAATAATTTATGCGTTTTTACAATTGTGCTATATTCTTTTTCAAAAGTTCCCGCCTTCCAATTTTAATCAAGGTACAATATATTTTGTACTTACAGGGGTATATCTCGATATGAGCATCGAATTTACTCAAATTGAAAAGTATGAAAAATGATCGTTAAAAATGAAAATGTGAATTTTTTTATAGAAAAGTTTTGACTATCCTGATTTAAATTGAAAGAAATCAAATCGAGTTTGTTCAAATCTTGTTCAAATTAATAATATGCTCTTTAGCTCAGGGGCTGTTCACAAAGTACGTTACGCAAAAAAATGACTTTTTAGACCCCCCCCCCTCCCTCCTTGTTACGCTTTTTCTATAAAAATTCTTTTGTTTTGCTTAATCTGTTACAAAATCTCAGACCCCCCTCCCCCCTAAAAAGCGAACGTACTAAGTGAACGGCCCCTAACTTTAGTTTAAGAAAATTTAAATTTCCTAAAGTAATTTATAAAACTTATTCTTTAATTTTTTTATCAATAAATAACTTAAAATTGATACATTACCTAACCAAGAAAAATCTAGTTTAATTCATTCAAATAATTCAAAACTTCTTCTTTATTAATATTCTATCCATACATAATGTTGCACCATGAATACTGATGAATCGACAACAGCAATTCTCATTCTTCATATCTCATTTCCTTTCCATAACTATGTATCGATGTTATTACGTGCAATTTACTGTATCTGTAAATAAAATAAGAATAAGTTGAAAGTTATTATTATTATCAAGTTATTGACATTGAGATGATGAGAAATATTTGCAAATGTTGTGATGAGGAATTAAAGTTAAGTGATCGCTCTCGAGGAAATTGTTGGAAGGCACTTATGTCTGCTTTATATTAAAGCAACTGTTCTAAGATAAAAAAAAATGAAATTCTAATGAGGATGTGAATACTTTAGGATTCTGCAGGCTGTGCATTCTTAAGAATTTTTGTTTAATTTTTTTTTTCTTGTTTGTTTCTTTAAAAAATTGTTTTTTTCTTGTTCTTAGCTACGGGAGGTTAATTATTAAATGCATTTTATGGCCAAAGGATGGAATCTTAAGAATTCACAGTCAATTGGTTTATGGAGAAGTAAAACTTTATGGTTCTAAGAAGATGCTTATGCAAAAGTTTTATTGATTTGGACTCCTGGGGCTATGAACTGTGAATTTTAATAATAGAGAATTGAAGTTTTTATTGAAGAGATGATCGTAAATATTAGCTACTTGATGGAAGAGGGTAAATGATGCGGGCAGTTTGTGTGATTGTCTTATTGTTGAATAAATTTAGTGTGATTTATGAGATTGTAAAATTAAAAAAAAATAAATAAATAAAAGAATTTAGCAAAATAAAAACACAAAACATTGGTTTGATCACTTTCCAAAATCATTAACAGATTTATACCACGTCAGAAATCAAGTTCAAACCACGTCAGTGGTCAAATGCATGCATCAACAAGTGCATTGATTCTCACAAAAATATTTTATGTAAAAAATAATTTTCATATTTTTAAATATTTCAATATTCAACAAAGCAAACTGAGCCACGTAAGCCTTTAAGCCACGAGTAGTTTCAATTTTAAATTTTTAATAACATCAAAAAAGCTTTTGCGTCAAAAAGTTGAAATAAAAAATTGTCACTCAACATTGAAATTGATACTCAAAAATTTATATTTCTATAATGTTCTATCCTATTAACAAGTGCAATTAATCCCACAATACGTTATGCAGTTCTACAATAATTGTGCTAGATTTTATTTTCAAAAGTTACCACCCAAACCAGGGGGGAGGGGGGTTTGGGGTTTTTGGGGTCAAAACCCCCCTATTTTTGCGAAGTTTATACTAGATATTATTGAATTTTTCAGATCCAAACCAAAAAAAAAAAAAAAACGTCGAAAAGTAGCAAAAACCCCCCTCAAAAAAATTCCTGGCTACGCCCCTGACCCAAACAACTATAATCAAGGTTAAAAGACATAAAAATATTATCAAATGATGCACATGATCTTATAAGATGCATAATAGGCTTTCCCGAAGTCCCGGTTTTGGAAAATTTCCGGGACCGGGACCAAAATTAAAACTTGAATATCTTGAGCATCAATGAAAGATTTTCAATTTTTTTGTGTTTAAATGATTATAATCTTAATACTTAACAAATTAAATTTAACATTTTTTTTCAAAAATCTTAAATCGTTCACAATACAACAGTTTTAGTTTTTTGATTTTGGTCCCGAAAAACCCGGAACCGGGATTTCGGGAAAGCCTATTGTATATGCGTACTAAGAAAATGTCCAAATCATAATTTGAATCAAGTCCACACATCTAATCAAACAAAATCTTAGTTCAATAACCGTATCGATCAACAAACCAACTGAATAAACAAACAAAACTATGCATCATCGTCGAAAATTTTTTGAAAAATTCCAATTCAATAACACACTTATTTCAAATGGAACGGAACAAACAATTTCTCCATGCTCATAAAATATTTTAATGTCCATCCACAAATGTTTAATTCCTTTATGTCCAACAAAAGGAACAATAACATATCTCGAATAGATACAGAAATAAAGAAGAAAAAAAATCCACTTCCACACCCTCTCTTCAAACACAGCTCATAATGGCTCAAGATATATTTAAAGTAGTAATAATAAGACTTTGCGTCTCAACATACAATTAACAAAACATAAAAGAGATAGAAGAGATGTGTCATGTAGTGGATATCTATCTACATTCATTCACATGTTATACACAAGGTACATGATCATCTCCATCGTCTTCTTTTATTTTATTTTTTATTTCTACGAAAGTATTATGCTAAAATGTAAAGGAATTAGCAATTGACTTATATTGACCTCGACCATCGGTAGAAGCGATATATGAGACTTTCCATATAGAATTGGGACTCAGAAAATTTTCAGTTTTCGCTTAATAAAACTATGAATATCCATCAAAAGTATAACATATTATATATTTTTGGAAAGGTATTAACCTAAGCTTTCATAATATAATACCCAATCTTAATAATATAATCCAGGGTTGGAACACTAGAGGTTCAAAGTTGAGAAAATTCACAATTTTTAAATTGATCAGTTTGATATGAAAATTAAAAGTTTAAATTTAACTTTAACATTAATTCGAAGCATTAATATAAGTTGTATTTTGCCATGAAATAAAAAGGCAACTTCCGCATCTTGCTGATTTTTAATAAGTTAACAAACCTTGACAAAAAATTCTCCATACAAAATAAAAATTCATCAGAACTTTTGAAAGGAACCACCAATTTTAATGATTTAAACAGATTCTAACAGGTAATTTTAAGGAGCATAAAGGAAAAATACATATAAGTTGATAAAACATAAAATTCAAATTTAAAATGACGGTTGAAAATTTTCCATACAAAAATACTCAAAAAAATTTTTATTCTTTTTATGCTTTTCACATATTTTAATGATAGTTTAAGTTTAAATTATTGTAAAATACATTAAAAGGAATCAATTTTGAATGCAATAAATATGTTAAAAGCATAAAAAGAATAAAAATTTTTTTGAGCATTTTTGTATGGAAAATTTTCAACCGTCATTTTAAATTTGAATTTTTTTGTTTTATCAACTTATATGTATTTTTCCTTTATGCTCCTTAAAATTACCTGTTAGAATCTGTTTAAATCATTAAAATTGGTGGTTCCTTTCAAAAGTTCTGATGAATTTTTATTTTGTATGGAGAATTTTTTGTCAAGGTTTGTTAACTTATTAAAAATCAGCAAGATGCGGAAGTTGCCTTTTTATTTCATGGCAAAATACAACTTATATTAATGCTTCGAATTAATGTTAAAGTTAAATTTAAACTTTTAATTTTCATATCAAACTGATCAATTTAAAAATTGTGAATTTTCTCAACTTTGAACCTCTAGTGTTCCAACCCTGGATTATATTATTAAGATTGGGTATTATATTATGAAAGCTTAGGTTAATACCTTTCCAAAAATATATAATATGTTATACTTTTGATGGATATTCATAGTTTTATTAAGCGAAAACTGAAAATTTTCTGAGTCCCAATTCTATATGGAAAGTCTCATATTGCGATTGCTGTAAATTTGCGATGAGGTCGCCAAGTGCGACTCTAACAAAACGATTTTCAGTCACGCTATTTTTTTTCGCACTGCTGGAAGTATCTTGCATGCTTAAATCCTTGTTAATAGTTTATGTGGATGCAAAATATTTAAAAAGTCTCTGGATTTTTTTGTTTGTGATTTTTCTTTTTTGGCAATATTTAGGATAATTTATTGAAGATACTAGATTAACTCAATGCATTGAAAACGTATGGGTGACTCAACTACAGATGCTTTCCTGAATATCCATTTTTAACCACTTCAAACTTTTAATTTCTGTTATCTGATATTGTCTTCAGTCGCAGATTTTTGTGTTTCTGATTTTAACATTATCCCAATTCCTTTTCGAAATGTGTGAAAATGGTTCTTAAAAAACAGCAAAAAAATCACGTTTCGTACCACTTTCGATCCCTTTTATTCTCTTCTTTCACCTCCTTTTACGTCAAATTGAATAACAATCAATGATAAAATAAAAGAGGAGCATCCATATGGCAAATGTTGTTGATCTTTTTTCATCATACGTCCGTGATCATTGAACGGTATGAAAAGTTATTCCATTTATGCCAAGAATGAGCAAACGAAATATTTTTCAATGACGTTACAAAAAAACGAAAGAAACAGAGCAAGAAGCAGTAAAAAATGATGAATTTGAAAGAAAAGTAAGGCACTAAAATGAAATGGAAAAGGAATGAGGCAAAAAAATAATGTAAAGATGAGAGAAATAAGATACTTTTTTCTGTGGTATGCACAAACAGAATATTTTCATACACATATGGTTTTCTTTTCATTTCTGTTAGGGGATCATTCAATAGTGATGTATGACTTTATCGTTTGAGAAAAATACGGCGATTTGACTAGATTTTAGAATCCAGCCATTTCCAATTTTTTACTTTTTCAGAAGTTTATATACTTCGACTGCTTAATGTACAAGATCATATTATTGGAATTTCGTCAGAACGGACCTGATAGTATCACGTTGTGCCCACAGTAGATCGGAACGAGAGCCTTAGTTTATTCAGAACCTAGATTTGAAAATTATATTTTTGATCCTACATAATGTAGGATTTGCAATGTATTATATTAATTAGTCCGGACAGTATGTCGACAAATAAATGCAATAAAATGCACCAAATGAGAAAAAAATGAGAAGGACAATTGATTTAATTCTTGATGATGATATTCAAGTTAATATAGAAATGTAGCAGAATGACCGTGATCCTTTTAAAAATATCTATTCTTACCAATTTTTTCTTACTAGTTATTAAGTTTTTTTTTCTTTTCTCTTACTTTTTTATATATTATTTTCAATTGGTCTTTTTTATAATTTTTTAGACCCTTATTCATTACTTCTATCCAACTTCATGCTTTAACTAACATTCTCTGTCATTATCACAATTGATTTAAAACCGCTTAGGTTAATACCGAGTTTATATTCTTTTTTGTTCCGCCATGATTCTCATATTGTTAATAAAGGAATATTATTATTATTTTAAAAATATCCCTTAAATTCATCAATTTTGGTAACTTCTTAAGATTTATAAACTGGAAATATTTCCGAAGATCATTTTCAATTCCTTATTGACGTCATTTCCAAACAATCTCCCACACACAGATCGCATACATAATGAAAAATATATAAAGCAAACATGCTGATGCTGCCTGCAAGAACTTTCTCAATTTATTCTATGTGCTGTATGTTGTTGATATTTTAGGTCGATTATTTGTATAAATGCACATTGTATGCACATGGATATAACTATAAATATTCATAGAAGTGAATTGCTGTTGAGTGGTTGGAAGATTAGAATGATTTTTGAACAACGAGGAGAAAAGGCAGTTATTTTTTTTTTTTTTTTGAAGAGCTATTGATGAATTAAGAGTGGATTTCAATGACTGTAATCGATATTATTGAATTAAAAGAAAATTTCGCAATATAATATTGATTTCTTTTTCTAGGTATTGACTTACATTTTTTCAATGAATTATTTATGAGTTTGAGTGAACCTTTGAGGGTCTTTGATTAGATTGTGAGAAGGATGAGCGTTTTATTCAAGAAGAGTAAGTACAATAGTTGAGTGAGAATAGGCATGGATAATTTTGATTAATTTTAAGACATCTGCTTGAGGCAGGTGCAGGGATCTGGAATGTTCTTAGAATTAGAAATTGAAGGACTATAATATTTTTATGATCGTGCTAACTGTATAGCTTTATACACAGGCAATGTGCTTCCATTCATAATTAGTAAAAGATCCTTGTCACTCAACAAAACTTTTTTTTATTTATCTTATGAATTATTTATGAGTTTTTTATTCAGCTTCTGAGTGTCAAAAGAGTTTCTAAACTATTTAGCATGTAAGTGCTTATCCTACATAGATCAGCATGAGACTAGTTTAAGCTTCTTAATCCTAGATTGCTCCATTCAAAAATCATCAAACTTGCCAACTAACATTCACAATTGAACAACAAAAATTCCAGTCAATCTTTTGCTGACCTCCGTGGCTCAACCAAATTGAAAATGACTTAACTTTACTTTACAATGTATTTATCAGTCATGATTAACACGATATCTGGTTATAGCGAAACCTTTTGTTTACCAGGAAATAAAAAATAGTAATTTTTTGGTCATAAATTCAATGAACTCATTCGCAATGGTAATTTTAACAAAAAAAAATCGTACGATTTTATGCAAAAAAAAATTATTAAACTAAATCACGATTTGTTTTCCTTTTTATCGTTTACCTCAAAAAAAAAAGTTTATTGTGTAATTATTGCGCAAGAATGTGAACGGCACTCAAGTAAAATTATTGATGATCACGTTCCGGTTAACATCACGATAGACATGGACAATCACCCAAGAATTCATTAAGAAGTTAATTTCATCAATATGCAGTTGCCATTTAAATTGCACATTTCTGTCCTACAAACATTGATTAATTTTTCTAAACGAGACAAGAAGACTCATCAACAAATTGAGAATGCGTTAAATATGCAGAATGTGTGTAAAGTAGCTGCAGCAGCATTTGATGATCAAGAAATGTTGTGAAATGTGCTGCTAAAGCATATGGTATGCTTTCGAAATGTAGATGGGGATATGAAAAAAATAGCTCAAATACCGCACTTCTTTCCAATTGTGTGTGTCTTCCTCCAACCAAGCCAGGGGGGGTTTGGGGTCAAAACCCCCCCTATCTATTTTTGCGAAGTTTATACTAGATATTATTGAATTTTTCAGATCCGAACCAAAAAAAAAACTTCGAAAAGTAGCAAAACCCCCCCTAAAAAAAATTCCTGGCTACGCCCCTGAACCAAGCAATATTTCCATATTCATATCGAGTAAACATGCATCTACTCTCGCATCTTATTTCATCTTCAGTTAACGTAATTTTAGTAAAATATGTCAATTTTTGGTTTGTCCGTCTATCAGTTCATCAGTTGATAATTAAAGTCTAATCAATATTTCTTCAGAAAATGCGCTTTATACTCAAAAAATAATGCTTAAATCTACAATAGACATACATTATTTGCTGACGTTTCGTAACTGATCTGTTTCCATTTATTTCTTTCCTCTTCTTCTTTTCTTTTCGATTCCATTCATTCTTAAAGATGAGTAATGTGCTATTTGCATAAATAGCTATATCCAATTTTTTTTTATACTATTCTTTTTAGGACTGAAATTTTCGTCAATAAATGATTGAGAAAGAATATGAGGAAAGAAGTGTAGCATGAGAAATTGTTTGTATGAATGCATTATATGGTAATAAGCGCACATTTCACGGAAGTGATCAATAAAAATATGCGAATATTATTTATGTCTGTGGATGCAATGAAATATTGGAGATTTTTTGTGGAATGATTTTTATTTTGTAAGTTATGAAGATGATCGATATGGATGTTCACAGTTTGATTGACATAACTGGCCAAAAATTTAAAGAAAAGAGCAAAATAGAACCAACTGATAGAAATAATCAAAAATTGAAGCAAAATACCATAAAACTGTCCAAAATCGTCAATAGAACTGTCCAAAAAGTTCATAAAGCTGTTCGAAAATTAGTAACACTGATCAAAATTCAATCCAATAGACATAAAATTAATTGAACCAGCTAAAACCAATGTTCAAACTACAGATATCTCCTCTAATATTTTTTACATGAAAATCTCGCTATAACTTAGAAGAATTGAAAAGAGTGAAGAAACTATGATGATGGATTTATTACAATAAATTCTAAAGACGAACATTCGAGACCAAGATGATAAATATAACAACTTGATGCCTCATAATTCTTCATTTTGTCGATCATTTCATTTGAAGGAAACTTTTTACATGCACAGAAAAAAAGAAATAATTTACATTCCCTCCCCTAACTTTTCAATCTTCTTTTAACATTCTTCATTCCATTTCGTCATCATCGTACTTATTAATTTATTATGACGCGATCTAAGGCAATATGACTCGTCAAAAAAATATATAAATACATGAAAGAACATACGAAAAATGAGAGATTTAAGTCACAATGCATTTAACATTAAGTCAGTTTTGTATTTTTTAAATTTTCGAGTTCTTAGAAGTGGATTTTTTTTTACTTCAACACAGCACATCAAAGAAATTTTGTTTTTCGTCGACCAACAGAACGAACAAAAAAAAAAAAAGAAGAAGAAATATGCCACCCAAAATAACAATGCCAAGCATTACCAGTATAGTCATTATTATTTGTTTATCATGCAGCACGTTTTGTTGTTGTTGAGTTTTATTGAACAAAAAAAATGCATAAATAGAAGCAGAAATAAAATTGAGAATGAGAGAGACACAACAGACATGTTATGTGAGAAAAATCGTTTGCTGCACCCAAAAAAAAATATGAAAATAAAAATCAAATTCTAAATATGAAAATGAGGTGCATGCTTGTGACTTTAATGAGCAATGCTCTTTTTGATCATATTTGGAACTAGTCGAGCTCAATCTTTCTATGTCTATTGCACACTTTTTTTCTCTTTATTATTATATTGTTGTTGATTTCATTGTAATGTTGACGTTATTTCTTAATGAAAATGGAAATGTTGATTAAATGAAATTGAGTTAAGTAGTTTTTTCACACTCCTCAATATTTATTATTATTTCAACATTTTTTCGACATTAATTCCCTTCTTATAATCTTTTCTAATGGAGTTTTTTTTAATAAAGTGAAAAAAAAAAAGTTTAAAAAAATAATAAAAATTGGAAGTTTAAAAGAAAGACAAGTTTGGGGTCTATGATTTAAGAAAAGTTTAAATTAGGTTCGTTTTTGTGTCCGTTTGTCCACCTGTCTATTTATTTTAGGTTTAACTATTGTTTGAAATACCAATCTTAACTCATTATGATTAGAGACAGATAAATTTCGCATTTACGAAATAGTTGCGAAATTTCGGCTTTTTGTGGTAATAGATGCGAAAATTCCAAAAAATAGATGCGAAATTTATTTTTCTCTAATTATGATAGGTTACCATAGAGTCAAAAAGGGGATGCAAAACACAATCTCTAATCATTTCGACCACCCAGTCAAATCACAACAAATGCTTCATTTCCTCAAACATATATAAAAAAATAATCTGTCTATCACAAACTGACAGCTGACTACAATCAGTCGAGCAAGCAAAAAAAAAAGAATTTAATTTTTTTTAAAAATTAACTTTTATTAACTTCAATTCATTAAAATTCCACAATGGCAAAAATAAATGATTTTAAATGAAATTGTATCACTCTCATGCCGTCCACTACAATATTTATATATGCTCAATATCTAACTCAAACTGCGATTTGTGAGGCAAACAACTAAGTGAATTTATATAAAAAATATACATATATTGAGTAAGTTTAGTAGTCGAATGTAGGTTGATTAAGAAAAATGTTCACTGATCTTTAATCATTTTTTCTCTTTATTTTTTTGCTGTTATTTTGATGATTAATTAAATGTAGATCACTGCGATGATTTCCGCAATTTTAATTTGCTTTCATCAAGTTTCTTTTTTTTCCTTCCTCAGTCATTCTCTTTTCATTCATGTACCGAAAAAAAAAAATTCGTTGTACGAAAAAGAATTTAAAGATCATGTGGAGAGACGTAATAAGTAGCACTGCTGGCATTTTAATGCAATGCATATTCGCAAGGAAATAAATATGAAAAAAATTGATGCCGGGTCATAAAAGGAATGGCAAATAAAAATGAATTGAGGATTGATATTTTAGCAATTTTTCGCATTATGGGTCGTTCGTGTGGCTGAAGTCAGTCGGCATGGTATCACCAATCGATTTGAAATCTTTACTATAATTTCGTAATAAAAAATGTAGATATTTACATATACAACATGATTTGGACGAAATTTTTTGAGGTTTTTAATTTTCGTACCTAACCATAATTAAGATTGGACATAACTCTCTTGTAGATGGTCGGTTCCAAAATATTTTTGTATATTTGATATCCTTATTAAAAGTAGATATGTTTAGAGGTATTACAAGCCATACTAAAAGTTGACCAATAAATAACCATTTGATGGTACAGTCCGGTACAAAACTTTGACAGGCTATAACTCCTGTCTGTCACTTCCGATTTTGAAAATTTTTACGTGACGAAATTTGACGAAATTAGGAGATGCGTTTTGATATATAACATGTCAATTAGAATTTGTTTTTAGAAGTCTTACAAACTGAAGTTGGTCTGCATCGTACCCAAAAATTGAAACTGATGTAGCTCCTCAAGGAAGGCTTGACGAAATTCGGGGTTTGCTTGACGAAATTCGACGATATTTTTACGAAATTATAGTAAAGGTTTCAAATCGATTGGTGATACCATGCCGACTGACTTCAGCCACACGGTCGTTCAGGGCGATAAATGTTCAGACATTGGGAATTTTAAGCGGAAAAGATCAAAAAGTTGCTGGATGTGTGCGGTAAGTCTTTTAACAAGATTTTACAACAACCGCAGTCAGCACACGACTTTTACCGTATATTTAATTCAAGATTCAAAAATGTTTGTTGATCAATTACACAAGAATCGTTAACAATACACGACTTTTGTCATCCATTACAGTGTCTACCAAGTACTTTACTCAATTACACAAGAATCGCAGTAAGCATACGATTCTTGTCAATTCATCGCAAATTAACTTCGAAAAACCACTAATTCCTGTCATAACATCGATTTAAATTATCTATCAAACACATCACACTACCTAACTGTTTCTCTCCATGCACGAACCTTGTAGCATGAAAAAAATTTCTTTAAATTGTAAACAACTCAGTTACGTCAACTTGTAGGTGGAAAAGAAAGAGATTTTTTCTCTTAACTTAATAATAATTCCATTTACTCCTTTCATTCATGACTCAATAGACTCGATACACGAAAACATTTCTTTACAAAATTTCACAACATTAATTTCGAGGTCGTAACTTGATAAGAGTGACATCAGATGAATTAAATAAAAAAATTTGGTTATGATTCATAAATTATTTTTTTTACAGACCATAAAACTGTCTAAGATTGTTGGAAGCAAAATTTTAACAGAAAATGTGTTCCCGACTGAGAAAATTGAGATCTTGGGGCAGTGCTTAAAATATTTATACATAATTGCTTGTAAACTTCATTGCTTTTTTAGTAATAAAGTAGTTGTTATTACATTTTTGGATGTTGAAATGATGAATACAGGGTTGGGGATTTTGATGGGGTAGGATTTGAACCTTGAAAAGTGTTTTGTGGATTTTTGGACTTTTGTGTTCTGAGTAATTTGTGCATTGCTCTACTGACCACTTTCATTGCTCTAGAAAATCATGGACTAAATGCAAATTTGTTCTCAAATATTTATCATACATTTCAGTCAACACCAAACCCCGAAAGCTACTAAATCTTATCTCAACTCTGAACCATTCACAACAGATGTTTTCAATTCATAAAAAAGCCTACAAAAAAATAATATCTTAATTTCCCCCTTTTCCGTTCTATCGACAGTCGAAAATTAAAAAAATTATTAAAAAATCATCGATAAGGAATAAAATCGACAACAAGAATTACTACATTATTGTGCATATACACAAGTAATTGGGTCATTTAATTTTTTTTTTTTTGCGGTATTATTTTTCTCTGTGCTCTGCCTTCCATTTGGAGTGAAACATCTGGTTAGTTGGTGATGATATTAATTGGCATTTATTTGTGGCAGGAAATAATGTAAATGAATAAAATAACAAAATTAATTGTGTGAGCAGCAAAAGCACAAAAATGAAAATTAAGAGCCGACAATTACATGAATTGAGCCTTAATTAAAGTAATTTGTACAACAATTTTTGTGCATTAAGTGAAAATTAAACATGAAAAAAAAGAGGACAAGGTTTGATCAATTTTCGCCAAACGATCTTAAATGCAGAAAAAGTTGAGGTTCCTTACAGCTCAGTTCCTTTCACTATTCTAAATTAAATTAAATGAAACTAATTATTTTGTCATGGAAAGTGATTAAAGTCAAATTAATCTTGGCATTGAGGGTTGATTGAAACTATTTTGACACGTTCTTGAGCGTTTTGTGAAATTTTTGTTCATTAATCATTTACCTATTTAATTTTTAAATTTTAAATCTTAACGGTCCGTGATAATTTGAATTTTCACGAATGAATTTTTTAGAGGTTTTGACATTTTTAATAATTAAGTTTTATGAGATTATTTTACAACTTTAACACGGTATTTGGACCATAATTTGCATGTCTAGCTGAGCTATTTATAAACAGCCAAAATTTCTCCTATTTATTTCAGACAAATTTTTCTAAATTTGATTATCATTAATTAATCCAAATAACTCCTTCCTTTACTACCAAAAAAAGACGCAAAAATAAGTGACCGAAAATCACGACACATAAATTAACAGCTTTTAATAAATTGTTATCTCGCACTGTAAACACAACAAAGCGATTAATTTAATTTAATTTAGGTTTTAAGTTTCTGTCACAATAAAACTTTTTAATTTCTTCTTTCTACTTTCATCGGGAAAGGCTTAAAATTTTTCTTCTTGACTAGGTTGATATTTTGATGTCATTAAGATGAATTGATGGTGATTTAAGTGAAGATTTATGGATGCTGATGACGTTTTGAGGTTGAATTTCGTTCAGTTATGGAGAATTTTTTTTTTTGTAAGTTCATTTTGTTTATTGATGCGAAACTTTGCATCAAAGATGCTAAGCTCTGCATCAAAGATGCTGAATTTCTGCATCATTGATGCAAAATCTGCTTCAAAAATCCAAAAACACTGAATAAAAGATTCAAAAATCTCAAAACTAGACAAAATCTTATGAATTTCTTTAACAGAAGCAATATTCGCACATCCAGTACTCAAAACATTCTACTAAGCAAAATTTAGAGCTACATCATCAACAAAAAAAAGAACACAAAGCATTTAAGTATATTCAAAAATTAATCAAGTGGCCCAAGTGTTTATTAACAAAAGCTACTCATAGTCATGTGTCTGCACTTGAATACACGATTAGCTTTGAAATTTAGCAAAGCATTAGTCAAAAAAAGTCATGTACACTTTCCAAATGCTATCTTGAACACATCAAACTCACAATAATCCGCCAGAGCTTGTCAACGTATATTAAAATCGTATTTAATTTCAAACAGTCAGTTAGCGTAAGCATCAATGCTTTAATGCTATTAATGAAACCTTAAATCGGCAAAAAAATGAGATGAGGAAAAGGCAGTAAAAAATATTTTTATTTCGTGACACTCGCTAGAAGGCCATTCTCATTTTTTTTATATATTCATATTCCAATATATTCTTTCTTAGAAGAAGCGAGTGTTTAGTACAATCGACATGCGAATTAAATTAACGTCCACAAAAAAAAAATCTGACCAGTCAAACAAGACTTTTGAATCATCATATTCGTGCTGCGCGATTACATTCGATATCGATATAAGCAAGCAAAAAAAAATAACAGCAAAAAGAGATGAGAAAAAATTTAGCACGTTTTATGACAAACATTTTTCGAATGTCAATGCATGCAGTAGTGTGGGTAGGGTAGGGTATTGAATTATTTGAAGATTACACTAGAGGCATATATATTTATAAAGCTAAAATCTCAAATTGAAGGTACAGTAAGAAAATTTTCAAAGCATTAGAGCCTGAATTATCAAGACAAAATTAGCCCTTTTTATCATCTATCTCCCTACATCCCTGCATGCCATCATCTTATTTATTTCACTATATAACGCGATTTTTTCCCTTCTCAGCGATAATCACATTATCTTATTTCATACGATGAGATACTTCGCAGAAGTCGCATCAAGATGAAAGGCAATGTCAACAGGGTTGAGATGATTGTTCGACACAGAAATAAGAGTGCTTTTTTGATGCATTTTGATGAGTATGTGAGGTTTATAGGGGACTGTCTAGGAGAATATTTACTTGATTCTTTGTTTATGTCTTGAAATTCGAGGATTATTTGATATTTTTCAAATTTTTACTATGTTATAGAGTAAGTTAATTTAGAAATAAACTTTTAATTGATATTTTAAAAAAATTTTTGGCTAAAATTATTTTTAAGTGAACAATTTTGTTTATAAACAAACTGAGATGATGAAATTTTCGGAATTTTTTTTACAATTGTTGACCTGATTCAAGTTTAATGTGATTTATTCGATATAAGAACTTAGATTTGTAGCTTTCTAGCTGTTACAAAGCTAGCTAGTTTATAAACAAAATTATGCAAAATTGAAAGAAAATTTAGAATCTTGTTAAATTTATTTCCGAGGTGACAAATTGCCAAAATTATTCAAATAAAAAAAAATCGTTAAAATTGATAATTCTCAATTTTTAATCACAAAGATCAATAACACATTTTTCTAACCTTTGTGAACTGATCAGCAGAAATGCACCTCATGTTCACCTAATTGCATGTCTTTTAACCCCTCTTTTATTGCTGTGTAAATTGCAATCTTTAGCAAAACTTAATTCAACGCAGATTCGACTGAAGAATAAGAGGAAAACATAATGAAAGAATTTTATTATTTTTTGGTGTTGTTTACACAAAACTTATGTCAACTATAGTTGCTTATATCTACTTCATACACTCTCATACATACAATAAAATAAGTCAATATAAAAAAAAAAAAAAAAATACGAAATATTTTTGAAGCAATACTACTCTGGAGAGAAACAAAACTACACTATATGAAAAAAATAAGTTCTCAAGGTTAGAGACACTCGAAACGCAAGCAAGGCAAAAAAAATTTATATGAGCAATAAGCCGACTGGATGGGGAGAGTAAGTAACAGAAAAAATTGAAATAAAAAAAAAGAGATAAATACGATTTCATTTAACAACTTTAATGAGTCTCCCAAGACATGAAAATTGAATTTGTTTCAAGCAAACAAAGTTGATAATGACTTTTCATTATGTGTATGCTGTGTGACTTCTCTTCTTCTTCTTATTCTGTGCACTGAGTAATATTTATTATTTAGTTATGTACATATTCTGTAATATGTACTATGTACGCAATATATTATATGGATGTGTAATATATTTTCATATTTATAGTCATGCTGAAAGTTCTTTTCATCGTCGACTACATGTTGATCTTCTTCATCATTGAGACTAGACTTGAATGATGTGATGGATGGAATATTAGATGTGAGAGGGGTTTGGTGCAGGAATTCAATTATTTGCATTAGAAAAATAGTAAGAAAGGTTTATTAGTTTACAATTTAGAATAAACTCAATTAAAATTTAAATTCCTAACCTCAAAACCAAAATCAACATCAAGATCTACAAATTTTCAAAATAAATCCAAAAGTTAACAATAAAATCCATCAACACATCAATTGTCCTCATTTGCCTCAAAACATCAGTTTATCGCAACCTTCAATCTCATTTGCAATTTTTCACACGAACCGTTTCACATACAGAAGAACCAATAACTTCTACCATAACCATTACAGTCACTATTAAGTACTCAATAAATTATTTAAGAATAAGATTCTTCTTCTGCCATTCTTACTCTCTCCCTTATTCGTAGTGTAGAGTTCATATCTAATTAGTAAGAAAGTAGCGGCGCTATTATTGATACAAGTAAGACAAGATAAGAACTGCCATGAAGCTGTCAATAAGACATCATAAAATAAAAGTACGTGAAACGACCGAAGCAGTATCAAGAGATGAATTGAAACTGTTATTTATAGTCATCATCATCAATACTTTCGACTTGAGTGAAATACACATCTATGGATATAAACTGCTGTTGCTGTTGCTTCTGTAACACATCAACTGAAGCCGTAAAATCGGAAATTTCATTTTTCATGGGTGGGAGTGAGAAACGCCATTCAACAAAAAAAAGCAATAATAAAGAAAAAGACGATTGAGAAGCGAGAGTTTCGCGGTGAAGATATTAGCATAAGGTAGAATTGTCGATACTTAGCAATTTTTTGTGGTGAATTAAATTACGAAGATGCTGGCTAATGCCAGTAGGCAATAAACAGCTTTCCTCTCAATAAATTTTTCTCAACTCAAATGTGGGAAAATGAATTTAAATTGAAATTTTTCTTCAAAATTTGTGACTAAGGCGCATTTAGTATGAAAAACTAGTTTATGAAATTTATTATCAGGGTTTATGCCACGAAGGTCAAAGTTAGAACTTTCCTCCATAAAATTAATTTTGAAGTATATCAGTCAATTCAACAGCCAAAACGGCAGCAACAACTCCACATTATAGCTAACAAAAAACCTCAACTCGATCGGATGCGATCATCACATGTGCACGGTGCTTTTACTATTGTTGTTGCTGCATAGTAAGCATGTTGTTGTTGTTGTTGTTCATTATCATTCCAAAAATGCTTTGAATTACTCGAACTACGATTTATTTTTATTTCACATTTTTTATACCTATTTCTCTTACTCACTCAGGTATTTCTATGTTCATATTGTGTGTATATATCAAGGCGTACACACTCGGGAAATCTCAGGAAATTTCCGGAAATACAGGAAAAACAGGAAATCTCTTCACTAAACATCTGAATGAACTGCAAATGCAGGAAATATTGTATAGAACAGTATTTCTGATGATTTCATGCTCAAAAAATGTTATGAAATTTTTTTGTTTGGTTACAATTCAAATTATAATTTTCATGGCTAAAATTTTTTAAAAAAACAGAAAATTTTCAACATTTTTCAAAAAAATTTTAAAAACAATTTTTAATCTTTCATAATGTATTTAGACATCAAAAATACTATTTTGCACTAATTTTTCTCCAAAACCTTGCAGTTTAAGAGCTAAATCTAAAAATTTCCTGATATTTCCCGATTTCCGGAAATGCAGGAAATTTCCGGAAATACGGGAAATTTCCTGAGTGTGTACGCCTTGGTATATATCCACTATAAAATAAAATTGCTAGAGCCAATTTACGATTAATTTTTTTTTTGCTTACTTCTCTCTCACTTACTCGCTCATATGCTAGTCGAATCGATTTAACTCTATTCAAACGATAATCGACCTATCGGCAATGAAAAAGCATGTAAAAGTTTCTGATAGACATGAAAAATTTGAGCGCATTTTTCCGGCGTTAATGCAAGGCATTAACACTTCGAAATTTCGGGATTAATCCTGAAAAATCCCTAAAAAATCCCGAAAAATCCCTAATTCCCTACAAAAATCCCGAAATCCCGAAAAATCCTGAAAAATCCCGAAAAATCCTGAAAAATCCCGAAAAATCCCGAAAAATCCTGAAAAATCCTGAAAAATCCCTGGAAATCTCAAAACAATAAATTGATTTAAAATGGAAAGAAAATCTTTTTTCTCGTAACTTTTTCATAATTAAAAGCATGAAAATGTTAAAAAATGATATTTCGATGAGTTTCTTATCATAAATAAGATAAAAAACCGAAGAATTTGGCATATTCTAGTGATTTTTCATCCGAACAAAGAAAATTTATGCGTAAAATCGCTCTTTCGACGAATTTTCCTTCCCAACTAAGAAAATTGATACCAAAAATCACTTTTACGAGGAATTTTTCATCCCAACAAAGAAAATCAATGTGAAAAATCGATTTTCCAAGGAACTTTCCATCCCAACTAAGAAAATCGATGCAAAAAATCGCTTTTCCGAGGAATTTTCCTTCCCAACTAAGAAAATCGATGCTAAAATTCGCTTTTTCGAAGAATATTCCTTCCCGATTAAGAAAATCTATGCCAAAAATCACTTTTCTGAGGAAATTTTCATCCCAACTAAGAAAACCGATAACAAAGATCACTTTTTCGATGAACTTTTTATCCCATCAAAGAAAACCGATACCAAAAATCACTTTTCCGACGAATTTTTTATCCCATCTAAGAAAATCGATGTGAAAAATCGCTTTTCCGAAGAATTTTTCATCCCATTTAAGAAAACCGATACCAAAAATCACTTTTCTGAGGAAATTTTCATCCCAACTAAGAAAACCGATAACAAAAATCACTTTTTCGATGAACTTTTTATCCCAACTAAGAAAATCGATGTGAAAAATCGATTTTCCGAGGAATTTTTCATCCCATCTAAGAAAACCGATACCAAAAATGACTTTTTCGAGGAATTTTTCATCCCATCTAAGAAAACCGATACCAAAAATCACTTTTCCGATGAATTTTTTATCCCATCTAAGAAAATTGATTGAAAAATCGCTTTTCCTAAGAATTTTCCTTCCCGATTAAGAAAATCTATGCCAAAAATCACTTTTCTGAGGAAATTTTCATCCCAACTAAGAAAACCGATAACAAAAATCACTTTTTCGATGAACTTTTTATCCCAACTAAGATAATCGATGTGAAAAATCGATTTTCCGAGGAATTTTTCATCCTATCTAAGAAAACCGATACCAAAAATGACTTTTACGAGAAATTTTTCATCCCATTTAAGAAAACCGATACCAAAAATCACTTTTCCGATGAATTTTTTTTTATCCCATCTTAGAAAATCGATGTGAAAAATCGCTTTTCCGAGGAATTTTCCTTCCCGACTAAGAAAATCGACGCAAAAATTCGCTTTTCCGAGTAATTTTTCATCCCAACTAAGAAAATCGATGAGAAAAATCGCGTTTCCAATGGGTTTTTTTATCTCAAATAATAAAATGGAGCTTTTCCTTTAAATTTTTCACTTCAAATAGTTGATTAGTTGAGAAAATTTGCTTTTCTGAGATAATTTTTAACCTAAATACAAAAAATTTATGAGAAAAGTCACTTTTACGAGTGATATTTCCCATAAAATATGTATTCCTTACTGCTAAAATTAAAAAAACTCATGTATGAATTATTTTAAAATTCATAAATTTTAATATAAAATTTTAAAGTTTCTAAAATTTTTTCAAAAATCCTTAAAAAATCCCGAAAAATCCTGAAAAATCCTGAAGAATCCCGAAAAATCCTGAAAAATCCCGAAAAATCCTGAAAAATCCCGAATTTACTACAAAAATCCCGAAAATCCCTAAAAATCCCGTGGGAAAAAAAGAGTGTTAACGCCTTGCGTTAATGAGGTTGATTTTTAATTATTGCGAAAAATAA